>CM076611.1:31784769-32196708 GCA_038502775.1 Hippodamia convergens | reverse complement strand
CTTACGAAATTTGACAGAATACGGAATTTTATTTGATTTGATTTGAAAACTGGGAGAAGCTGAGGTCAGTACTGACAACCACAAAAAAAAATATAACTGAAAACAATGCTGTAATGAGTTTCATTTCAGCACTACTTTTAGTACTGAAATGAACTCATTACGATGCTGAAATAGAGAAACCATAATTCCAAAAGAACCAGTCGATCAAAATTGAGGCTCGAAGAAGATGTATGGACCATTGATATGAAAGAAACCAAGTGAGAAATTTGTGAGATGAATTGCCAGGAGCATTTTTTTAAAACGTTTCGAAATTATGATCGTCGCGAGAGGCCTGAAAAATCTAACATATGCCCATTAGACAGATAATTAACGTCAAAGACGCTGCCGGAATGATTTCTTCTTCGTTAAAATCCCCGATGCGAGATGACAAAACAAAAGACGAACGCGTCAGCTCGGTCCAGCGGCCGTTTTGATTGATACAAAACAGACGACAGTGTAAAAAAGTGAACGTCGATCTCCGAAACAAACGAATACCGCAAGAATGCCGGATTTCGTTTTGTTTTTCTGGGACTCGGTTTTGCTTGGGCTTTTTTTCGATCGGGTACTATTGTATTCTGGCAGAAGGTTTTTCGGAATTATAAGTATTGGGTATTTAGGATTCCGCTGCTATGTCGCATTTTTATTCACTCGGGACCATTACAAGAGTATTTTCTCAGGACGACAACATAATAACGAGTGTTTTTGGAAATTTATAGCCTTATTATGATAAGTCCGTAACCTTACACTTATACGGAGAAGATTCCCAGTGAAAATAAATGAATAAATATTCAGGCATCCACTGCAACTGCAGTTTGAGCTCAAAACGTCATTGGAGCCATTTTTAAAATGGCGGAAATGTCACAAGATGTCATTTGTGTCAGGTATGGTCTCAAGGTGACTTCAACAAATCGTTAATTGCTCCATTATGAGTTTTCCTATTTGATTTCAAATCCACTGATGCGTTTGGTTCAAAGTAGTCGAAATTTATAAAAAAATGAACAAGTGAACAAATGTTGTCTTCATCGAAGATTTTCATAATTGGCATAATTCCCCTTCTGTCACATAAACTCATTCTGACAAAGTTATTATGCATTCAAGCTTCGTTCACAATGTTCACATTATTGATCAATCTTTGCGATTGAGTTAAATTTTCAATTTTAAACATATGATATTTTAGTAATTGATCATGATCAGACTTCTTATTTTTAAGTAGTATGTAGATCAAGTTGTGGTGATTGGTGAATTGAATAATGAGCATTACTGCCAGATTTTTTGTGGCAAATTGAATTGAATTCAAATGTAGAATATGACTTTTTATCAGATAGTGCCAATCTGAGTATATTCTTATATATACAAAGTGTAGAGAATTAATTCGAGTGGACTTTCGTGTTGAAAGATGTATAACTCTGGCATTGGCGTAACTAGACTTTAGTCAAGAAAATCATTCAGTTCTAATTTTTTTTTTTAATTTGTCACCTACAATTTTCTCAATTCTTCTGATCAATGGGGGGTTACGTCCCCAATAACCCCCCCACTCGTTACGCTTATGTACACTAGCGTTTTACGATGAAATATTACGCTAGCGCTAATTAAAGAAGGTTCATCTGATTGGTGATTGCTTTAAGGTGAATATTTTTAGAGAAAACTGGAAACCCACCAGATCGAACATTGCAACTCATCTGTAGAATAAAAAGAACTTATGACACAATTCAATTATAATTTTCGCTTTTGTGAATGAAATAATATCCAAGTTTTTATTAGCCAAATACTGCTTTTGTGCCCATTTTGGCATGGCCTCGGTAGCGCAGTAGGCAGCGCGTAAGTCTCATAATCTTAAGGTCGTGAGTTCGATCCTCACCCGGGGCACACTTTTTGCATCCGTCTTTCAACATGTAAGCTATACACGATGTTCCAATCATATTCTTCATTTTTAAGAAGTTACAGAAGTTGTTGTAATATAGATCTGACGACAAATTTCATTTTTTGAATCCTTGACTTTTTGTTTTTTTTATCACAATGAAACTAGAAGGCCAAATGCGTGAAACATTTCAGGCCGAATAAATCGAGATTCCTGATCCGGAACGACGAAACCCTCTTTGCATTGGGATAACCAACAAAATTAGTTTAAATGGCGCCCTCATGGGACCATACGTTGTTCGAGTAAACAAATTTCACTGTTAATCTCGATTTAATGGAACTATAAGTGAACAGATTAGCGAGCTGAGCATCCATGAACGAAACGCCAACATCGCTGATATGGTCTGCTGTTTGTAGAGGCGTTATTTCAAACCACCTTATTAATTAAACAATGAGCCCCCCACGTAATGGATGAATGCTCCGGTAGATGGCCTTACCTATTTTGGGACTCTACAAACATCCTATGTGGGAGGATCTGGATGTGGAGAATCTAGTCAGCAGCCTATTAATCTCTACAGATCAACAATTATACAAGTTCCATCCAGAATGGTCAGGATTGGAATGAGCGAGTAGGATTTCCTCAAGATTAGTGCCAAATTTTCGGTTAAAAGTAGAGATACAGAGTGTTACTGTATTCTTGGTACCTTCTTTTAGATCAAAACGAACGTATTGCGAGATTACTGTAGCCTCTCAAGAAGATATTTGAGATTGAGTGAGATTTTGCAACTTGACAATATCAGACGAGTGCCTATTAGACACTCATAATCATTTGCGAGATCTCTATCCATTAGGAGCAGTAGCTATTAAGAAATCCAGAAAGGATTTTTGCTCTTCTTGATTTTCGTGATCCAGCTGAATAAGAACCATTAGAGGGTTTTTCTTCTGGTTTTTCCTTCTCCAGAAACTTTTTTGTGTTCCTAGGTCAATGAGAGGAGAACATGGTCCCTTTCCTGAAAGTGTGTTGGAGTTTTCAATCTTCATTTCCTGTTAACAGTACCTATATAGTTGATTTTGAAAAACTATACGAAGGTTTAGGTATGTATAATGATATCACAAGAAGATTATAGAAAATATTTCCCAAAGATTCTTTCTATCGAAAATTAAGACTGCTTACTCGGATTCTGGTCTGGTACAATTAAAGTTCTAGTGACATAACATCTTTAACGTCTAGGATGTTCATTCCACTTCCCCACCAAAACCAAGTCTTCCTGTTTGATCCAACTCTTGTCTAAGCTCATCATCGCAACTTCTTTCTATATCTCATTGTTTTCAAGTTTCTCAACATCGATTCATGAATTCAAATCTTCAAGCAAACTTGAGTATGGCTGTCTTGTTTGGCATTCTTTATATGATTGTCACATTCGCCATCTTGCGGTTTTTTTTAGAAGCTCCTTTAAGTGGCTTTCATTTCAAGCCAGGAGAAGTTTGAATGCCTCAAAGTTTGTCCACCAAATAGTCAATCAGAACCTCGTCTGTCTCGAACTGACTTCTAAACTAGACTTTCTTATGTCACGTTTGAGTTATAGCCTCTAGCACGTCCCAGTTTTTCTACCTCGTCACCTCAAAAATCAATTTCCTCTTAAAAGCGCCGTAAATTTCTGCATGTAGTACTTTTTGTTATCATCAGAACTATCTGTCTGAACTCTTGAATAGTCTCATCACTGCGAGTACTTTTGAATATGTCTACATATCTTCTCAAAGGAACAAGGACGTTAACAAAAAACTGTCATTCTATGACTGTACAGAGTGGGAAAAATTGGTCATACCTGAACTACATTTTTTTAACCGAAAGAGATAGGGAAAAATAAATGATACATTTCGGACGTCTTTTTAGGGAAATTATACCTTTTTTTGTTTTCGAGTTATGGGCCAAAATTGAAATTTGAGCGATTTCAACTCTGGTCATTATCTTTATTTCTGTTTATGCTACGTTGCTTAAATGAAAACATTATAGAGACACTTTTTTCATAGCAATCCAGTAGAGTACTATGTGTTTGCCAAGAGGTTTCCTTGCTGAGCTATATCTAACTTAAAGTTGTGTTTCTTTACTTGCCCAAACAGTCGAATTTGTTATGATTTTCTAATTTATTGGTGAGCTATATATTTAATTCTTGTTTTTCTCGAGAAAACTGTTTTCGCACCTCAAAACAGAGTATCCAACACCCGGACCCCCTCCAGTGTTGCCACTCTCCTTTCCATTAGGCCCATTTCATTGAAACAATTCCGTCCCATTAATTAACACAGCCGCAGGTTATGGGGCCAATCCACGTCGTCGGGGTGGGCCATAAAGAGGGGCACATTTATGATAATCTGCGACCATTTTAAGTCCCTTCGCGGTCCTATCGATTACCCGCGTGTTGCTAAGAGACGCGGGGAGCAGTTGCTAGGCTACGACACAGCATCCCCGTGTATGCAGATTCGCGGATCAGGACGGTTGGAGGGGGGAGATGGTGGGATATTTTGGTAATCTGACGGGAAGTAGGATTTTCATATCACGAAAAAATGGTTTCTGAGAAAAATTTTCTTTGATTTCTCGAATTTTGGGTCTATCTACTTTCCTTTGAAGAGACCAAATTGATGACTATTTTGAGATTATTTAAGGGTCATTCAAAATTTTCTGTGTGAGTCAATGATTTATACGTAAAAATATATCAGCACCTCAGAGGTAAAGTGTGTTAAGTTATATTTTTTCAGACACGACCTATCTACAGTATTTTATTCACATTAGCAAATGCCAGCAAGTGGAACACATTTTTGACTTCCTAGGTATACCAAGTCGCCAAATAATGACAGTACACATTATTTAAAACAATAATCGAACTGAAAAATCTCTCTTTTGTCTTATTTTGATATTGTGACTTAACACACTTTACCTCTGTTATAGTAAAGACAGTTTTCATTTCGAAAATATCATAATAGGTTATCGAGTTTTCAAGTGTTTTTTCCCTTTTTTGACATTTAACTGAAACATGGAATAGATTCTGTTCTATTTCATGTTTCAAGTACAGGGTGGGCAAAATTGGTGAAACCTGAACTACAACTTTTTAACCCTGGGAGATAGAGGAAAATGAATGACACGTTGCTGTGGTCTTTTTTAGAGAAACTGGTAATGCGATCAACTGCATTCATCTATCTTCTTTTGATTTTGAGTTATAGGCCAAAATTGAAATTTGGGCGATTTAAACTTTGGCCATTACTCCGTTTCTGTTTGTGCTAGGATGTTGAAAGGAAAACATTATACAGGCACTTTTTTCATAGCAATCCAGTAGCGTACTTTGTTTTTTTCCAAGAGGTTTTTTTCGAGTTATGGGCCAAAATTGAAATTTAGGCAATTTCAACTTTGGCCATTACCTCCGTTTCTGTTTGTGCTCTTCAGGCACTTTTTTCTTAGCAATCCAGTAGCTTCCTTTGTTTTTTCCCAAGAGGTTTCCTTGCTGAGCTATAACATAAAGATGTATTTTTTTCTTATGGAAACAATAGTTTGAAATGGCTTAGGAAGAATCGCTATTTTTTATCAGTTTCAGAAATATATCATACATTATAGGTACATCGCCTTCAGATTCATTCAGATATCATGAAAAATATTCAATTATTGAAGAGACTGAATCACAGAATAATGTGTCTCTACGCTTGGTGTCATTATTATTTTGCCATTGAATACTTGATTCAACTCTCCGTGTTCAGAACAACTGTCAATTATTAGTCATTATTGCCGGCACTATGGAAATGTTCGAAAACTACAATAAATATGATATGTTGAAATGTTCTATTTTAGCGGCAATAATGACTTCGAATTGACAGTTGTTCTGAAGAGAGATTAAACCACGGAAAATTGAATCGCAAAATAATGACACCATGCATATTATTCTGTGATTCAGCCTTCTTGATACTCAATAATTCAAATTTCACATACAAACTATATTTTTCATGATAACTGAATGAATCTGAGGGCGATGTATGATGTATGATATATTTCTGAAACGGACAAAAAATGGCGATTCTTTCTAAGCCATTTCAAACTATTGTTTCTATAAGGAAAAAATACATCTTTATGTTATAGCTCAGCAAGGAAACCTCTTGGGAAAAAACAAAGGAAGCTACTGGATTGCTAAGAAAAAAGTGCCTGAAGAGCACAAACAGAAACGGAGATAATGGCCAAAGTTGAAATTACCCAAATTTCAATTTTGGCCCATAACTCAAAGACAAAAGAAGATAGAGGAATGCAGTTGATGGCGTAACGTGTCATTCATTTTCCTCTATCTCTCACGGTTAAAAACTTATAAGTTCAGGTATCACCAATTTTGCCCACCCTGAACTTGCATTACTATAGAAATCGCAGACTTCAATACGTTTAGCTTGTCTGCTTATTCTTATTCAAAACACATATAAAATGAGAATATGTTTCTTGTTTCACGTTTCCTTGATGTACGACCTGTCTTAGACTCGCCTGGGCTAAACGGATTCCGAAAAATAAGTGAGCTGAGGCATTGTAAGCTCGGAAATCACAGCTCACACTGAAGTCCAATGTACGATCTCCTAACAATTTTAAATCAGTTAAGGAAGCTATGCTCCCCTAGCTTTTATGTTAAACACGCCACTGAATCCTTTCTAATCCAATCAACAGCACCAGAACGATTAGAAATTCCCGGAAGGTGAAAAAAATCCGACTCAGAGAGCGCATTCCGTCAAATTCAGATTACCGCACGATAAAGGATCCTCTTGCGATGAGCAGGTCTTTCACTTCAAATTAATGTAGCTTGGAATATAATACATGTCAGTGGCCGTCCAGGGCAGTATTGTTAAGGATCTAAAACAGTGGTACGGTTCATTATACGGGCTTTATACGTCGAAAAAGTGGCAGATAGAAATCAGTTTCCGAAAAATCCGGCACACAATTATGACACTGCTGAGTTATAGTTGGCTGTCTGCTGACCATAAATTAGATCATATCAAGACACCTGCGTGAAGCAATTGATGATGGTGGAAACAAAAGGCGAGCGGGACAGGCAACATCTCCCGAAACATCCGAAGATCGCGTAAAAACAAATGTCAGCGGCACCCGAGTCCTTTTTGTTCCCCGTTTTATATAAAAGTGCAAAATGCTACTAATATCCCTCTGGCTCTCAGGATGTGACAGGCTCCTCCTTTCGGCCTCTCGAACGGGAGCCAGGCTGTCTAAAGTAACATTCTACTCGGAAACCAGTTCGTCCCAACAAATAAATCGCTTTTTATCGGATTTAGTGGTGACACGAATTTATGTCCCAGCGCTGCCAGAGATTGACAGAAATCTGGCATAGCCCTGACTGTGACAATACGTCGTTTTTAACTCAAAAGGAGCGAACGCGATCGGCCAGACAAAATGGCGGCAAAAACAAACGAAAACCTCCACTTTACATCCGACATGCGAAATTTAAATAACACTCCACCGGTATCTAGGCATTGTATCTTGAGAATCTGATTTAAGGCGGTTTGAGAGCGGGATCTGTCTGCAACATTTATATGAACGGGTTTTGTGAAAATAAAGTTTCATTATATTAAGCCTAGGCGCGCACTTGCGATTTCTTGTCGCGCGACTGAATAATCGCAATCGAAATGTTCCACTCACGCACTTGCGACTAATAAATCGCAACTACATTCAGTAACAACATGGATTTTCCTGAAAACCGCTTGCGTTGTAGCTGTACTATCACGAGCCAAATAATATGAAGAATTGGACCTGATAAAATCCAAAAAAAAAGAATTTTCACTCACACAGAGAAGTTCGGACTTCGGCAGCAACTGAATTGCGATTGAATTGTCACAAGTTTGGCTCATTCTGATTTGGGACAATTGCTTCAAGAATGCGACTGTTTAGTCTCAGTGATTGTTTGGTCGCAAGTGCGTGCATTCCCATTTAACTGTATGTGTTTCATTTTTGCGACTAAACGATCGCGAGACAAAAAGTCGCATGTCCCTATATCCCTTAAAGAAGATGTATTGTTATGAAACATGTGTTATGGTTTTTTAATTACATCTAATTCAAGTTTATATAAAAAGGATACATGAAACATTACCTGGTTGAAATTATATTCATAACATAATTGCAAATACATGCATCAAAATGCAAAAGTTGCATAGGGCCAAAAAGGAACGAAATAATTTTGGTTTCTACCAATTCGGATGTTGAATCTCTCGCTGAATCTAAATCTGAAATTAAAAAGGAAGGTCTCCATTTGAAATTTCAATGTTGGATCTCTTATCACATATAAGGCCCTTTTAGACCAAAAATTACTGAGGACTTCAGTATCAGCATATGAATGTTTGCATCCTGATCTAAATGAGCGCCCCTAGAAATCTGAACAAAAAACGATGCATAAAGCCCGAATATGGAAGCAAAAATTTTTGGATGAAAACATTCCGCCCAATCCGAATCTGCAATAAAAAAGGCTGGTTTGTATGTGAAATTTCAAAGTTGGGTCTCATACTCGTATAAGGCCTTTTGGACAAAAAATCTGATTGTTCCATTTGGTTCTATAGGCAAAATTACCAAAGACTACCAGTACGCGAAATAAATTCACCGTTTCCAGACTTTTGAACCACCATGTATAGATATTCTCTTATGTATAAGAGCGAAAGAACTTTTCCATACTAAAATAATCAAAAATTTCCTATAATTATCCTTGAAGCTGGCAATAATGGCTCAGTCAAAGAAATATCTAGAAAGGAAGTGCTCAAAATCAGGTTGTTCTGATTTTTCAAATTACTGTTTAGGACTGTATCCAGATAATTGAGTTGGAGATGGTAGGGTAAAAACATTTATTGACATCATTCATAATCATAAAATGAATAAGTCACCCGCCATGAAGTTAATACAGTAAAAATACAAATATTAAAGTCATCTATAAACTCAGAGTGACATTATTCAACTAAATACAGAGGTAATCAATCCAGAGAAGTTCAAAATGAGAGGTCAGATGAAGTCGGACTTAGACTTTGAGATAGTTTCATTAATTCAAAATTAAACTCAACGTTTACAGTGATAGAGCAATCCAAATTGATTGCGAGAGCCTCGGTATTCCATCAGAAATACAGAAGGTTGAATAATGAATATTTGGAATAATACAGTTGCAAGAGTCGAGTTTCAACTCTTACATTTCCATTTTTCATACTTTATTATGTGCAAAATTTACGAATCTAGGAATGTTATAGCCATTTTTTGATCACTGCCCCTGCTGACATCAATTATATTTCTAAATTATAGTTGACATCTGAGAGACCAGATGGCGCTAACATTATTGTAGTCGCTTCAATTCCAATCTTTCTGCTCTATAATCTTCGGTTTCTCCCGCGAAACCGAAATGACTCATGCAGAAGAGAAACGATTACATCCATTCCCTAACATAACATCTCCATCGGAGTATCATTGTGTAATTTTATTACTGCTTCGATAACAGGCGCTGTTAGAAAATCACCCCGTAATTCAGCGGAACTCGCCGACCCCTAGAATGTGAATTTCCACTCCCACCCAGCCTTCTAGTGCGTCACATTCTGATCGACCGTTAAACACATCGTTATCAACCCCTTTGTTAAGCTTCGCTAAGCGGTACTTTGGAATGTGAACAGGCTGGTATGGGTTGCAAGGGAGAGTCACATTCTGGCTGCCACGAGGGTGAGATGTTTGTTCGTGATTTCCCCCCAAGGAAATAAGATCCGGTAGCCATTTTCCAGCGGGTTGCTATTATTTAAGTAATTGTTCTAGGTTATTAGCCACGCCGTTATCCGTTTAGCTTAATCCTATCCCCGGATTTAACTGCCTCTCCATAATTCTAGGGTTTTTTGAATTCCTATTATTTCCAACTAGATTTTCCTCGTGAGCGCATCAAATTTCAAGTTAAATTTCGATGGATCTATGTCTTACTAAGTGTCGGTTTCACGAAACTTTGATTGTACCGTTAAATTAATTGAAGCCACCGCGATTCGTTGAAATTTCGAAACGCGTGATTCGATTGGTTTGAATTTACGTAGGGTTTTTTAATCGCACAATTAAAGTTTTGTGACACTCACCCTAGGTCTGTTAACAGGTGGAATTTGTACCTTTGTGCATGAATATGTGTAGTGCAGCGTTTGGAGATTCAGTAGCCATGGAAACACATCCAGGAAGCAACGCGGTTATTTGGTGACTTATCTATTCTAATCATTTGATTAAGATGTCTTTTCCAAACTATAGAAGAGTGCTTTATCTTTCCTCAGATATTTACAAAACTCTATCCTACAGAGAGAAAATCAGCATTTTATTTCCTATTAGTGTATTTCAGAAAAATCCCAAGGCATCAAGAAGCAACGAAGGAATAAAGGAAGACATGTAGATTCCAAATGAAGCACCAAGTGGCTAGTCTATTGAGCTTTTTCCCTTCCTCAAGGCCATGAAAAAAAAAGTTCACTGAAAGGTATGCTACCAATGAATAATATGCCCCTAACCCAAAACACTCGTCGCTTTAGAAAAATGTTGAAGTGAAAAATACTATCCTTTGCACTTGGTATGTATCTTCGAATTAATAAGCATGAATTTCGAACACCTATAATATTAAATTTGCGTCTTTGAAATAGCCTCAGCAACGCCTGTGGGCAATTCTGAAGAGTCATAAAATGGATATTAACCCGACTCCATTCGAGGCACATCCTATTTTTATAAGCCCGTAAGATTATGGACAAATGTTAATTTAAAGGGGTCGTAAAAATTATATAGCATGTTACATCGCCGTTAACTGTTTGTCAAGAAGTTTCCCGAATTCTAACCATACAGCTCTATCCGCTTGGTGTCCATGTAAAAATACCATAAAATCGAAAGTAACGATTAATAAAAACGGTATCAGTTGGAGGATGGGTTGGTCATTAATTCGAAGATGACTCGTAAATGCTAATCATTGGTTTTGCTGTAATCGACCGATTAAGGGGTTTCACACATTCTCTAGCTTTTTTTCATATATTAATCGTTTTTTCTTCCGACTAGCAGAGCCTGAATATCAACAATGACTTCCTAAATTTCATTCCCATGACTTCTATTCTCAATAAAATTCTGAAATAAGAAAGAGTTAAGTCAACAAAGGCGTATCAATAAAATTGAGAATATTGATGACAAATTTTCGTGTATGCGACTCTTAAGATTTGAATGAGTCGAAAAATATAACCATTTAAAGATATTGGAACTTGTTGGTCTTAAGTAGCTTTATTTATGATCGATATGATAAGTTTCACATACCAAAGTTTGTGAGAACATCCTAAATCGCAAGAAGAAGAAAAAGGCTATATTATACAGCAATCCTAATTTTCAATATTCTGGATGTTCTTCTTAGAGGATACTGTGAAAGCATTAAATCATATTCAACTGATCGAAACTATTAATTTGAATACTCGTTTGCTTTTACTGAGCTTTCCATATATGGAAAATACAACTTCATATTTTGAAGCTTGACATTTTCACTGATTTCTTTGAACAAAAATAACGAATACTTTTCTAGTACTTTCTCCTAGTTCCTGAGATAATAAGCAGATAAATCTACCATGAGTTCCCTCCAACGACCTCTTCACCTTGTTACATCTGGGTTATTCTTCAGTCGTGTCACAACTCAGGATTGATCTAAGAAATGTCAACAGAACGGCTCATTTGTCTTGTATCACGACTCTTCCTTTTAATCAAACGATGATAGTACTACATCATGTAAGATAATTGTTGGTTTATCTTGAACAGTTGCGTCTCTAATTTTACAATTGCCATCGGAAGATAAGATAAGCAATAATCGTTACGATAATTCACTAATTTATTAATTGCGGTGACACTGCCCCAAAAAAGATGTCACACTGGATTTATGGTCGTTTGAGATAACTTTGGGGAGAGTTTACACGGGTTGTTCAGATATCTTTATCGCCTGGCTTCGCTGTAGGTAAAATGAAAAAACTAGTAAATTTCAATACTTGAATGGTTGTTTCAATATAGTGTGCCATTTTCATATTCTTAACTATTCTTAATTAGTTACCGAAAATATGTTATATTTTTTCATATTTGTCAAATTTTCTGATTGATATGAATAGAAGCGACAAAGAAATGTGGCAATCTGAATGGAATGTATCAATTTTTTTTCAATAAAGATCTTATTTCTGATCCTTCCATCAGAGTTCCTGGTTTTGACCTTCCCAGGAGAATATGGTCTGTTCTAAATCGCATTAGAACAGGCCATGAAAGATGCAATAGCATGCTCTTCCGATGGAATTCGGTTGAGAGTCCTAGTTGTGAGTGTGGGGAAAATGAGGAGACTATAGAACATCAATAGTTGTCCCATTTATAAATTTCAAGATGGTTTCGAGGCTATACATAAAGTAACAAATGCATTTCTAAAATTGGTGGTTTATTTCAAAATAATTTGATTTATTCTGAATAATCGGTTTCTTTTCTGCTTTTGTCTTTTTTCATTTCAGATTAAGAATTGCGAGCCGTTTTGGGAAGAATCTGTTTATCTGAGCTCATTGACGGATAACATGAAGATGATCACACTGATGTCTTTCAAGATTTTCCTGATATTTAATATTTTATGTCATTTTTTTTTACGGAGAGAGAGGTTTTTTTTAGCTGAGGTTTTTTTTCTCTGGCTCTATAGTATCGTATGATACTAGTGATGATAGTATCCTATGATTCTATAGTAGCATACGAAGAATGTTATGATACGCCATTCTTTTTTTACCTCAGCTTAGGTACTTTTTGTTTCAACATTTATTGTATTATTTTAGTTCTTTATTTCATAAGAATATATAGATATATATGTATTTCTTCTTGTTTTCTCAATTTCTTCAAATTATATTGCTAATAATTGTCCGATTTATTTTTTATGTTTAATGTAGAGTTTGATATTTATTCAGCTTGTTCCATATAAGGTCTTAATTTTTTTAATTCACACTGAGGGATTTATTAGAGTAGTTGTTGTTTTTTCTCGAAAAAATATTTTGATATTTATTCAGCTTGTTCCATATAAGGTCTTAATTTTTTTAATTCACACTGAGGGATGTATTAGAGTAGTTGTTGTTTTTTCTCGAAAAAATATTTTTCCATCATAGAAAAAGCAAGTTGAACTTGGGAATTCATAAAAATTGACTTCCCATTTGTTTTTCATCGTATTTTGGGATTTTTTTATTTGTTGTACTTGGATTGGTCAATTTTCCACCAAAAAAATGGCCTTTTCCACCCTCTCTGGCTATTTTTCTAAAATACACTTTCACTCAAGAGATATTTGTAGTTATTGTTTAGAAAAAAATTGACACAGTGAAACCTGACCTGATTCTGTAGAAACTAATAATCAATTAACACCATCTAGGTAGGAACATCGAGATAAAAAAAAAACTTCTTCTTCGTTAATAAAGGCCTTCTCCGAAGTAATCGAAAACCAATAAACAAATAGGGTCGATTCCGAACAACAATTTATTTCGGATAATCCAATTAATACAAGAGTGTACATTCCTGTTGACGTCAGAGATAACCGGTTGGTCGAACAACTTGACACCGGTATACCGTACCTAATTAATGCCCCAATTGGGCGCATGGTAAATTAGGGACATGGGATAAACAAGCGCATTCGGTGTCGGTCCTAAATCGTTTTCGAGGATCTTTCAAGGTCCTGCCTCGAGTTTTGTCGATAGGAGGCGGCCAATTTTTTTTTATGGCCAGAAGCCCGATTCCGCATCTGTCAAAGTAGAAACGTCAAATGTCAATGTCATTTATAAGGTCTAGATGGCTAGGCTATTGGGCTTTCTCCCTTCCTCAAGGCCACAAAAATGGTTTTTAATAACCTTGAAGTTTGATGTCTAATCAGAATAACATTACTGTCGTATTTGACAGCTTGCTGTCCAGACTCTATGTTCGAAGTTTAACCTCGAAATTTAAGGTTTCTATGACCGTTTCCATCACCGATTTCGTTTTCCGTTCGGGAAATAAAAAGAAGGGGAATATTTATTGCGTTCGGGCAGAATTGATGGCATTGCGTAGCCCTGGGCATTTTCATACCGAAGCCAATATCATATAAACCAAATCGGAACCCTCGCAGAAAGTTTTTCGCGCAATATATCGTCATAAAGGGCGCGATAAACTAAACAGAAAAGTTGTCTTTCACTATAACGGAAAAATCACCCCGGGACTAGCAGATATGAGTCCGCGACTTGAAATGCTGGGACAGCGTCGGACTAGGCAATATTGCTTCCGGTGTCAACAGAGGCGTCGGTCTGCTTGCTTGTAAAGAATTGATGAGAAAATTTTTTTTTCAAATTTTTTCTTTGAACTTTCATAGCATACGCATTATTCTATGGTACTCCGTTGTTCTAGAACTAAACTAAGACTTTTTAACTTGGTAAAGCATACATAGTATAGCAAGGAGAAAATTCCGCGTACACGTGCTTTAGGCATTTTAACAACAACTAAACAAAAACTTTGTTTGGAAAATTCAAAAAATTTGCAAAAAACGACTACAATAAAAAAAAGGATAGATAGAAAACTGTTTGGAGTTTGTTCAGTAAAAAATTTTCGTATTACCTTAATAATTAATAATAATAATAATTAATTAATCTCAAATTTATTCTACAACTGAAGGTGTTCTCAATGATAATTATTTTTATCAGAATTATGCATGCATATGCTGTCCACTTTCGACGTTTTTCTTCAATACAGATGTTTTTTCCCCCTAAAATCAGTTATTCTCGATCAATTCTAGTGATCAATAGCTTTTCTTTCGTTTGATTTTCTACACTCGATCGCTATGCAACGCGAAACAAGCAATTTGACCCAAGAGGAATGTGCCCAAGCGGTAGTTTTGCGAAAAGAAGGGTAGACATAGGTACATAAGAATTGCAGAAAGGTTTGGAGTTTCCAGAATGTTGCAGCGATTCAGGGAGACAGGTATGAATGTCCGAAGACCAGGACAGGGTAGATCACGGGTAACAACTGCCATTCAAGAACGTTACTTGAGAGTTTCTTCGTTGAGACAACGGTTTGCAACCGCTCGCCTCCTTCAAAATCAGCTTGAGCAAACTCATGGGGTGCGAATTAGCACTCAGACAATAAGAAATCGCCTTAGATAATATGATTTAAGGCCTCGTGTAGCGGCAAGAGGCCCAGCTCTTACCCCAGCCCATCGACAGGCGCGTTTGGATTTTGCGAGAGAGCATATTCATTGGGAAGAGGCCGATTGGGAAAGAGTTCCCTTCACAGATGAGTCTAGATTCTGCCTCTACCATTGTGATCGACGTTTCCTTGTATACTGACGTCGACATGAAAGATATGCTCAGTGAAATTTCCTGAATACTACTGGTTTCGGGGGAAGATCGATTATGGTATGGGGTGGAATATCTTTGACTGCTCGCACAGACCTAGTGGTCGTTGATAATGGAGCTATGAAAGCTGATAAGTATTTTGAAAATTGTTCATTTCTCTTCTTTCACATAAGATTCGGTGAAATCCTGAATTTTTCTTCCATTTAATGTGTCTTGTTTCGTTCAAAACCTTCCCGAGAGAACATAAAAAATAAGTTATAACGTCAATGTAGAGTTAACTTTCATATAAGATTCCGTCTCTACCATTGTGATCGACCTTTTCTTTGTATACAGACGTCCACATGAAAGATATGCTCAGTGCAATTTCCTGAATACTACTGGTTTCGGGGGAGGATCGATTATGGTATGGGGTGGAATATCTTTGACTGCTCGCACAGACCTAGTGGTCGTTGATAATGGAGCTATGAATGCTGATAAGTATATAAGGAACATTCTTGAAGAGCATGTAGTGCCATTTGCCCCATACATTGGTGAAAATTTCATTTTTATGGACGATAATGCCAGACCTCATCGTGCGCGCATCGTTCAGGCGTACCTTGAAGAGGTTGAAGTCTCTCGAATGGAATGGCCAGCAAGAAGTCCAGATCTCAATCCGATTGAGCAACCTAGAAGGCTGAGCAGTTCAGAAAATCTTTCAGCTACTCTTAATGACTTAGGAATAATCTGGGAAGGATTAGATCAGAATATTTGCCGAGCTGTAATTAACGCAAGGGGTGGAAATACCAAGTATTGAATCACTTACCAGCATTTCAGTATTTTGAAAATTGTTCATTTCTCTTCTTTCACATAAGATTCGGTGAAATCCTGAATTTTTCGTCCATTTAATGTGTCTTGTTTCGTTCAAAACCTTCCCGAGAGAACATAAAAAATAAGTTATGTAGTTAATGTGGAGTTAACTTTCATTAAAATTGAGATTTTCAGAATGTGCTTTAAGTTTTTTGCGAAGTGTATGTTTTACCAAAAAAAAAAAATTAAATTAGAACAGCTAGTTCTGGGTTATCCCGACCTCTGACTACAACCCTGTAGGGCGACAATACAAGGTGAAAATCTCAAATTTCAGGGAAAGGCCAGACCTCTTTTCTTTATGTCTCCCGCAACAATACTTGTGTGTAAAATCGAACGATATAAATTGAATGCATCAGCCGAACGATCGACTTGGGGCCGATAGCCTATTGTTGAAACAACAGAAGGTTGAACAAAACATGGCGACAATTATTTTCAATCGGTGATATTGCGGTTTCCTTTTTTCCGGCAAAAGATCAAGTTTCCAATTCCTATCGCGCGGAACTGCGCTTCGGGGACAGTTTGACGCTGTTAGATAAATCTGGCCGATTTAAAAACATTTTTCAATTTCATTTTATGTCTCATTCCCTGTTACGTTCGCTTGCGAAGGTGGAGTATAGTCATTTGAAGTGCTGAGAAGTTGTAACCGAGGAATTGACGGGTTTTTGGTTCCGTAAGAATCGCAAGAATAAAAAAAATCAGTTTGAAGCAATGTTTACTGGTATCGGGAATGGAAAGAGAAAGTTATTGCCTCCTTCAATTGGAATTCAAAATTGGTGAATAGATCTTGTGCTTCCGTAGATTTTCTTATATTATTAGATTATAGTTATGTATTTATGAAACAAGTGCCGAAGGCATTGATTTTCTCTATACGAGTTCAAAATTCAAAAACAAGTGTTAGAATGTATATTCTTTCGATTGAGAGAGCTAAAATAATACAATACATATTGAAACAATAAAGTACCTAGCTGGGGTTAGTGCAACACAGGAAAACCATACAGCTCTGTAGTATGATTAAATGAGGAAAGGGAAAAAACCCATATAAAGAAAAACCCTGACTTCACCCGTGTTAGAAAAAAATTTACTAAAAATATCATATCAGAGGATGTTGGAGGACATCTACGTGATCAGAAGAACATCTTCATGTAGTTCTTCTATGGGTAGCAGAGAAAAACAGACTCTTCACCAATCTACCCGAAATTCTAGATCTGAAATGAAAAAAGACAAAAGCAGAAAGAACTGGTTATTTATAATCAATTAAATGATTTTTGAATTAACCATCCATTTCAGAAATTCTTTCTTCATAAATTAGTTATGACAGAAATGTCACAATGTTTGAAAGAAATGAAAAAAGCCAATCAATTTCCCCTTTTCGAATTGTTGAATATAGGAAAACTTATAACACAACAAGCTAAACCGTAATTTGGACTAAGTGAGAAATCAATGAGTACATAACTTTCAATTGTCTTCCTTAACGAAGAAGTTCCTCTGTTGCCATGTGGGTTTCTTAGAAGATCTCAACACCATGTTCAGTGGCTAATTCCGTAATCACTCTTCTCCTTCGAATTCCTCCAATATTTAAATTCTCAGCCTTGCTCTCTGATCGTGAGGGTTCTTTCGAACCAGGTACGACCATGCTAGTGATGATTTTTCGGAACTTCAGATGTTTGAAGACCGCCACAGGACATTAATGAAAGGAATCATCTCCCATAGATAAACCAAACATCTTATAACTTATAACACAAGAAAACAGAATATTTTTCAGGACCAAAAATTACGACATATTCCGAGAATTGTCAAAATGACAATATAATATAATATATGTCTTCTGTACGTTATTTTCTCAAATTCAATGAATTTGATTGAATAATTCCGAAAATATAGTTTGGTGATTTTTGCATTGAAAATTAATGAGTGGCAGAACTGTTTTCTTTCTTACAAATTTGACAGATACTAAGAAATTCTCGTATGATTTGGTAGAATGAACTGATTTGACACAGAATTAGATAAAAATATAACATTCATATAATTCATTATGTATGTCAAACATACCAAAGTAGATAAAGATCTGATATTTCCAGTAGTAATCCTGCAAATATTCAGTAAAAATCCTGGTAGAGAGAGTTGCATCAGTTTTTGACACTTGAACACTTTTGAGCCAAAGAGCAACAATCATCAGCATGACAAAAGTATGTGCATATGAAAATATGAAGTACCTTCACCAAGATAGTTTCTGAAGAATCTTACTTCTAGAAGTAAATTATCCAAAAAGGCTATGAAATTCATAAAATATGAATCCAACTCTATGTTATCCAGGATTGAAATGATGTTTTCTCTATTTCTATATCGTAATGAGTTCATTACAGTACTAAAAGTAATGCTCTAAAGAAAATCATGACAGCATTGTTTCAGTTATAGTTTTCGTTTTGCAGTTGTCAGTACTGACCTTCGATCGAATCAAGTTTCTAATCAAATCATTTCAAATTCCGTAATCTGTCAAATTTCGAAGTCACACCAACTGCCAAGATTAAATATAAAAGTCACTAACCTGAATTTTTATTTTTATTCCGACAGTATTTCACAAAACTTGACTGAAATAGAGAAAATTTCGTCAAATACTCGTTGCAGAAGGCCATTCCAACACTCATGCTATTGAAAACTCGCTCCTTCGTCGCTCGTTTTCGAACTTCGCATTCGTGTTGAAATAGGAGCTCATTCTGCAACTTGTTTTAGAATATACTATTGGTGATTTTTGCATTGGAAATTATTGAGTGACAGAACTGTTTTCTCTCTTACAAATTTGACAGATACTGAGAAATTCTCGCATGATTTTTTTCTACAAGATTTGGTAGAATGAACTGATTTGACATAGAATTAGGGAAAAATATAACATTCATATAATTCATTTTGTATGTCAAACGTACCAAAGTAGATAAAGATCTGATATTTCCAGTAAAAATTCTGGTAGAGACAGTTGCATCACTTTTTGGCACTTGAACACTGTTGAGCCAAAGAGCAACAATAATCAACATGACAACATGTGTGCATACGAAGTATTGTTGCATCAGCACCAAGCCAAGATAGATCTTACTTCTAGACGTAAATTATCAAAACTTAGATTTCATTTTAATATCAGATATTAATAGATATTAATTGAAAATGAAAGGGCCAAAACTGAGCCTTGTAGAAGACCATAATTCGAAATTATGGGATTACTTATATTGTTATCAGGAAAAGAAGGACTTTTTCCATTTTTCAACAATTTCAATCAAGCAAGGATACAAAATCTGATTTTGGAACATTCAGAATTCGTCGGACACCCTGTATACACTTTTGATGCATACCGAAGCCGTGTCTTCATTTCGAAATCTGTATCATACCTTTGCAATACTGACCAACCAGCTATCAACTCGTCTAATCAGTCACCTTGGACAAATAATTAAAAGCGATTCACACCGTGTAGAAGCAGCAATTAGTAAAGAATAAATCATAGCCGTGAAATAGTGTGCTACGGTCCGAACAAATGAAGTCAGGGGGAACCATTAAACAAGTGAACATCTTGATAAAGGTAACATTTCTATGGCAAGATGAACGATCCCACTTAGGCATAAACATTAATTTTAACCTAACAGCTCGGTCTTAGTTCTTTTATATCAGATTACATCTGATTCCGAGAAAAACCTCACCATTTAAGGTAAACGCTCTCCAGTCTTGGTTAAGTCGTCACCGGATGGTTTCGTTTTCATATAATCCTGTTTTCGAGGTTTCTGGGAGGAGACATTCTCTGGAGTGTGCAGTTCTGTACTCTGATGAAATAGCTCAAGAAAATTCTAATTGTATGTCGGTATAAAACAGGCTGTATTGAAATATTTTCTGGGAGGTCTCTGCATTTTCCTGAAAACTTAATATGGGTTTTCTCTCCCAGTCTCTGAAATAAGAAAGAATTATAAAAATTTTTTTAATAATATAAGAAAGGCCAAAACTTTACGAGAAAAAATTGTTGCCTAACAATGGACAGAAAGAAAATAAAAACACTTTGAAATCTTAAGCGTTACGCTTCGGAGTCTAAATCAGACTCCTTCGTCAGACAATAACTGATTTTCATGCAACTTTGCAGAATCGTGACAATTTTATTGATTTTTGGATTGACATTTTGCATGAAAATCAGTTATTGTCTGACTAAGGAGTCTGATTTAGACTCCGAAGCGTAACGCTTAAGATTTCAAAGTGTTTTCATTTTCTTTCTGTTCATTGTTAGGCAACAATTTTTTCTCGTAAAGTTTTGGCCCCTGACAAATTAGTGCTTAAATTTTTTACGCAGGGGCCTTTCTTATATTATTGAAAAAATTTTTCTAATTCTTTCTTATTTCAGAGACTGGGAGAGAAAACCCATATTAAGTTTTCAGTAAAATAAAACAGGCTGTTCAAAAAGGTTGATATCCAAATGGAGACACTGCAGAAAATCTGACAACAATTGGTTGTCAACTTATTGCATTGAACGACATTCAACTTTTGCATTTTCCAAATCAATATAAAAAAAATTTCGTGTGTTGATTAAATATGGCTTTTTAATGAAAAGAAATAGAGTGCAAATCAAAGCATTTCAAATCGGACTATCACTATAGGGTCCTACTATTATTATTTATTATAAATAAAGAAACTTTTCGTGGCAACGTCGAAAAATTTCATGTCGGTGGAAATAAAAATAAAGGTAAAGGAAAAACCACGGTATTCTTCAACTGCTTGTCCAAGTTTTCATCTTTCTTGAAGCTCAAAGCAGCTGTTTGGAGTCCATGCAACGCATAAAAGAATATTATTTCAGAAGTTGACTATATTTAAGACGACACATTGAAAAATCCGAGAAATTTTTGTTTTGGATATTGAATTATTTTATCTTCTTATTTTGTATATAAGGAGATCTTCATCCAAAATCTTCAAAAATAAATGTTTAAAACTCGTTGTTATTTCGCCGTGGTACTGAATCCATTCAATTTCTTCGACATAACCATAATTTTTCTGACTCAGCAATATGGCCAGACCAGCAGCCTTAATATATGCAAGAAGTATTAATTGATACTTAAAAGTTGTTCATTAAAATCTCGAAGCGCTGGAGTGTTAAAGATCATCTAATTAAAAGCATAAACGGAAACACGGCATCCATAAAATAAAACAACGACTTTATTAAATCGTCAGGTTAACTGGTCCTAAACAGATGTCTGCATTTGTACCTGTTTCGAGGCATCCCAAAAATTCGTTCTACGAATTCTCGAAAAAAGCGTGAAACCGGCCGGTATCAGAGGTGTAGTCGAGTTTACAATCTTTATTATTTCTCTGTTGTTATTTTATGGGACATTTCATTGTTGCGGAATCCGATCCATCATGGTCTTTCGGCCATATGACAGATACAGGGTAGGCCTGTTGTGGGCAATTATTAATTAGTGGAAATCTCTCTATTTTGAAGATCTTTATATAAATATACATTCTGTTGGTTGGGAGCTTTATAACTTAAGGTTGGCTGGAAAGTTTGTTATAATTTTTTTTGTTCTACTTTTTTTTCCCTTTCGACTAACTCCAATAGGTGTCGCTGAGGTTAGCGTTGTCATTTTTTTGGCAAAATTCTAATTGGGAATATTTAAACAGTGATGGGTTGATATATTGTAATGAATATATTATGGAAATGAAAAAAATAGAGATGTTTTCCATTGATTGGCTAAAATAAATCAGAGAAATTCATTAATTGCCATCCAATTAAGATAAACGATTCTTCGAACGATGACACATAGTTTAATAGTTTATTTTATCAATAAATTCCCGAGAGAAAATTAATACAGTGCTGAAAAAATTTTGTAAAACAGGTTCTTCAACTTCTAAACATATAAATAGGAACCCTGATACCTAATATCGTCCGAAATTTCACTTTAAAACTTGAATCACAATTTTTCGAGAATATGGATTTTTTTATTCAGACTTTTTATCTCGGTTGGTAGCCCTGATTGTTAGTTATCAGGCTTCACGTGAAGACTGATTTGAATGAAATTACAGGGAATTTCACGATATCTGGAAAAGAAAGGAAATTTGAAAGAAATATTTCTGAAATATAGACAATTCTCATTTTTGAGAATCTCCGAGAAGAAAGGCTGATGCTTTCCTATAGCGTGATTTTCAGAATATGATAGAGAGGTCAGAAATTCTTTGTTAAAGTTAGATTTTCCTATTATTTTTTGACGAAGATTTCGAAAATGCTTCAAAAAAATGGGGTTCCAATTTGAAAAAAACGATTTTTTGATGTTTCGTCACTTCTAACTTCGATAAAGAATTTGTGACCTCCTGTATCATATTCTGAAAATCACGCTATCGGAAAAGAAGCATCTCTTCTCGGAGATTCTCAAAAAAGAGAATTTTAAATGAAAAAACCTCGAAGTTGTCTGTATTTCAACAGAGATCAATTTTTTTTCATTTAAAGAGAATTTTCTCGGGAAAATTCAAACTTTTGGAATCAAAAAGACTCAGAATTCAATAGAGAATCTATTTATGAAATAAAAAATGGGTTTTCTCATATGAAAAACGAAAATTGATGTCACTTCCGGAAAAACAGAAAGTCCTAGAACCTTCAAAAAATATACGAGAAGTCGTCTTCTTACTTGAAGCTCATCTTTTGAATTTCAATCCTGAATCTTGTGACTTTCCTAAAAATATTCTTTAGAGCCATACCCGTGAATAACCATGTATAGGATGATGAACTCGTAAGTTTCGGTTTGAAAAGGATATTCAAGAGTTGGGATTGTGACATTTACTCAAGCAGCATTTTTATGTTTGACAATAGTTAAAATCATTCTGGATCTCATGATACTGTCATTGATGTTCCTATTCAATAAAGGTTGTAAAACATTTTAAAATGGTAGACCAAACTAAAGTTCACCCAAACTTGAATATGCAAAACAAAAAAGGTAATGCTCAGATTAAGGAAAATAAAAGTAACACACAAAATGAAGGAATTATAGTTTTTTTTATAAATACGAAACTGAGGTCTTTGTTATTATTTGAAGGAAATTTCACAAAGAACATTTGCCACATTGTTGTGTATAGGACCATCGCATTCTGAGTATCAAGTTCCATAGTCCACTCCTATCTGATACCTACTCCTGTTTTAACGATCTCGTCGTGTGTATATTTCTTATATATTATACGGAGGTATTTATGGAACTGGTTTCAAAGATTCGGTACTACTGAAAATCGCCGCTTCTTATGTATTCAAGATAAGGCAACAAGCATACTGGACGCCTGTTTCGAAACGGAATCTTCAGAGAAGTCCACAATTATCTAAGACGATTCTTAATTAGTTGGAAACATGTCGGCAGATAAGGCAACAAAGCTTTATTGGGTAGAGAGGCAGCTTTTTGTTGCTTTGACGATTAAAATTCAAATTTCCCGGCCAGGACGTTATTCAGTCTTGGCTTTCGATATTATCTTCATGACAACTCAATCTTGCTGCCATTGTATCAGGTATTTTTGGGTGACAGATTTCATGAAATACCGCTAATGAAACTTTTTTAATTTTGGTCGACCCATATACAGGGCGTCAAAAGACAAAGTTAATGATTAGAGGAAACATGAATGGCGGGGCCAGATCGTTCCAAAAGGGTTATAACAAAGATCTGAAGAACGAGCATCATAGAGGAAGTCAATGAAATATTCGCGTTCAAGAGACATGTGAGTAAATCTTCTAGAAAGACATAAACAACAGACGTACGACAGCCCACACCACGATAATTCTCTCTATAATGACAAGATGTTTGTGTTAAACTAGCAATATTATAATGAAAGTGGTTATTAAATATTAAACAAGCATAAATTACTTCGGATTCCTCAACGTCTGACACTACTTCTACTTTATAGTAGTGTTCATTACATATATGTACGTATATACAGAGGGATACGCAAGCAAAGTGAACAAAGACACACTCTGATCTACAGGAAACAACAATTGATCGAGATTCCTCTTGATTCGAAATCTCACGATCATGTTTATATGAACAAGAAGAGGTGGAGGAGAGAACTTTTCGAATTTTGAGTATTGAAATTATCTATTTCGTTTCAGTTCTTAATCCACTGGTTGTGTTGTTTGATGAGCAATCTGAATGTGAAATGTAAATTTTAATTCGTTTCAATAAATATAAAACACTGAACGAAACAAACAGTTATTTATGATTTGAGTGTTAAAAGTGACGTTTTATTTTGTGAGTGAAAAAGTTTGTGAAATGAGCAGAGCGAATTGAACAGAGCAAATCTGGAACTCCTACCCAAAAAATATGTTCAGCAGTACGATATTGCATATAACAATTTCCTGGCCTGCTGTAAATTGAAAAATGTAGAAGGGAACTTCTGTGAAACTGTTTTCCTGGCATACTCAGAAGAAAAATAAAAAATATGGAGTTCATCAACTTTGTAGAGCAAATTTTCAATGATGAAGTCAAGCGCCATTGTTAAAAATGGTGTGGATGTTAGTAAATATTTTAAGGTAAGAGCATATTTAAAACGGAAAGTGAAGGATATCGTCCCAAAAAATCGAAAATTCTCACTCGTGAACAAGTTGAAAAGTTTACAAAGCAGGCGCCAGATGAAAAATACTTGATGGTTAAGGTTGCAACTATTTTCGGAATATTTGGAGCCTGTCGGCGTGAAGAATTGTGTAATTTATCAGTGAAAGACATCGAAATAACAAATAAATCACTGGTTATAAAACTTCCAAATACAAAAACGAAAGTCAGTCGTTCTTTCAGTAAGATTGGGAAGTATGTAGACTATTTTCATAAGTACTTTGCACTGCGCCCATCTGTCATCAAACATAGTCGTTTTTTCCTGAAATACATGAATAATAAATGCACTGCCAATCCAGTCGGTATTAATAAATTTGGGAAAATTCCATCTATTGTTGTCGAATTCCTCAAACTGCCAGAACCAAAGCAATATACAGGACACTGTTTTCGCAGATCCTCCGCTTCATTGCTTGCAGAATCAGGAGCAAATTTTACGGATACAAAAAACATGGTGGATGGAATTCTACGACGGTAGCCGAGGGCTATGTCGATCATTCCATTGTATAATATAGAAATGTCATTGCTGAAAAAATTCTCCCAACCTCAACAGATTTTGGATCATCATCATCCAATATTGTACTGATGGTGCTGAGGATTCTAATAATGTGTTACGAAGCTTCCTGACGCCATAAAGCATTAATGTTAGTAATTGTTCCAGGTTTACAATTAATATTAATGTTCATAAGTAATGATTGTTAAATATTGATAATAAAAATTTGCAGTTGCTGAATTTTTCTCATCTGATTTCATCATAAGAAAATGGAGTGCTAAAAATATTTTCAACACTAATGTTAAAAATATTTTTAACACGCTTCCACGTAAACAATCAATTTTAACATTGTTTGCTGTCATTATAAGTGTCACTTTTAATGGCAGTTGTACAAAAAATTGTTCAAAAGGTTTAATGAAAACTTTTCAATAATGGAATCATTCAGATAGTTCCATCAGGTTCAAGTCTGTTTGGAGTATTGCTCACTGAGCTCCTGGAGGAAGAGAAGTGGTTGAACAGCTACCAGAACCAATTTAAGGCTAACCTCTTGCACGAAAGCTCTATTAATAAATATTCCAATTTCGCGATTTGAATTTTCTATTAAAGCAATTTGACACAGCTCAGGGAGATGCCAATCGAATTACAACATTTGCGAGACAATTTGTTCAAAGCAGGCCAGTTTTAATGAGATTAGGTGGAAACGGAAACCCAACACGTTGCTCAGTACGACTCGAAATTAATTGGAGCTGGTCAAATTTCGAACGGCGGTGGCATATTGGAATAAATTGGCAGCAAATCGTAAAGCTGATCAGCCAATTGGAAATCTCATTTTGTCCGGTTGACCAAAACGATAAAGTGATGGATTTACAGCATGAATCCGAGGAATTCATCGGCGATCACGTTCTGGAGTTATTCTTACCTATTTGTAATTGCCGGAAGCGTGTTCTTATGGTTCATTTTCAACAATTAACTTCTTGATTACCTGATTTCTGTTTTTGATTCCATTGACTCCCAGAATATAGAGCTTATTTCCCTGTTCCCCCTGAATATGACACTATGAATTATACACTACGCACATTCTGAAAATCTCAATTTCAATGAAAATTAACTCTACATTGACTTTATAACTTATTTTTTATGTTCTCTCGGGAAGGTTTCGAACGAAACAAGACATATTAAATGGAAGAAAAATTCAGGATTTCACCGAATCTTATGTGAAAGAAGAGAAATGAACAATTTTCAAAATACTGAAATGCTGATAAGTGATTTAATACTTGGTATTTCGACCTCTTGCGTTAATTACAGCTCGGCAACGAAGGTTCATACTCAAAATGAGTGATATTAAAATGTTCTGATCTAATCCTTCCCAGATTTCTCCGAGTTGGATTCCTAAGTCATTAAGAGAAGCTGGATGATTTTCTGAACTTCTCAGCCTTCTATTGAGGTTGTCCCAAACCTGCTCAATCGGATTGAGATCTGGACTTCTTGCTAGCCATTCCATTCGAGAGACTACAACCTCTTCAAGGTACTCCTAAACGATGCGAGCACGATGGGGTCTGGCATTATCGTCCATAAAAATGAAATTTTCACCAATGTATGGGGCAAATGGCACTACATGCTCTTCAAGAATGTTCCTTATATACTCATCAGCATTCATAGCTCCATTATCAACGTCCACTAGGTCTGTGCGAGCAGTCAAAGATATTCCACCCCATACCATAATCGATCCTCCCCCGAAACCAGTAGTATTCAGGAAATTGTACTGAGCATATCTTTCATGTGGACGTCTGTATTCGAGGGAACGTCGATCACAATGGTAGAGGCAGAATCTAGACTCATCTGTGAAGAGAACTCTTTCCCAATCGGCCTCTTTCCAATGGATATGCTCTCTCGCAAAATCCAAACGCGTCCTTCGATGGGCTAGGGTAAGAGCTGGGCCTTAAATCATATTCTCTGAGGCGATTTCTTATTGTCTGAGTGCTAATTTGCACCCCATGAGTTTGCTCAAGCTGATTTTGAAGGAGGCGAGCGGTTAAAACCGTTGTCTCGACGAAGAAACTCTCAAGTAACGTTCTTGAATGGCCGTTGTTACCCGTGGTCTACCCTGTCCTGGTTTTCGGACATTCATACCTGTCTCACTGAATCGCTGCAACATTCTGGACACACTTGTATGGGAAATTCCAAACCTTTCTGCAATTCTTGTGTATGTCCACCCTTCTTCTCGCAAAACTACCTTTTGGGCACATTCCTCTTGGGTCAAATTGCGTGTTTCGCGTTGCATAGCGATCGAGTGTAGTAGTATCAAACGAAAGAAAAACTATTGATTACTAGAATTGCTCGAGAACAACTGATTTCAGAATGGAGCCAATACATTCAGATTCTGTTAATATCATCTTTTTTTATTCCTGCTGCTTTGAAGAAAAACGTTGAAAGTGGATCATTGAGAACACTTTCAGTAGTAGAATAAATTTGAGGTTTCCCTAATGTGCGTTAATTTTTTTGCGAAGTGTATATGGTAAACCTCCATAACAAGGGTTTCTTTCTGAAAAAGGTTCTTACTTACACTTCTCTCTGATACTAGTTTTTTGTAGAGTTTCATCGTTATGCATCTTCCGAAGTTTAACTGAGGAGGGATTTTCCATTAAAAAACTGAAGATCAAAAATGGTGTCTTGAGTTTTTATTGAACAACTCATGGTTATAAAAACTTCATTGCATTAAAAGTAGATCAATTATCAAGAAAGTATGCAAAATTGTATTTTTTCTTGGAAATATTGTTCTGCGGAAACTCGTCTTACAATTCCTTTTAGAAATTCAAACCTCAGTCGCTCGCGTATGCAAAAGAAATAAAAATAAAAATTCTTCCGTACTCCTTGGATCTTTTCGTGAACTGCTTCTTTATTATAATTTGGTGAAATTCAAAATCTTTTGAATATAGCTCCTCTGGCTATCACGATTTTTATCATTGTTATTACTGGGCTTATTCCGAGAACAAATGGCTGTTACACAGGTAAGTGCATGCATGTAGAACAACTAGTTACATTATGGAGTAGTAACAACGCGTGCTGTTCGTTATTCTTGGAATGTATCATCATTTTTATTACTATTTACATTACGAAGGTCCAGCAGGTCGAGCACAAATTATCGCTCTGGCAGCAATAAGAGAAGGAATTCTAGAAGATTTGAAATTTTACGGTCGAAGATAGAGACTCTCTATCTGTTATACCGTCCAAAGGTGTTCATAAAAAGTTTTGTTTAACAATGAAAATGTCTCCGTTAAGCTTCATCGAAAGTTGGATATTTTCCACCGCAGGAAAACCTACATACAGGGTATTTCAAAAAAGGTGACCCCTCTCTAGGATAGATAGAAAACTGAAAAATAAAAGGTTTTTGTTCAGTATCGCCATCAGTATTCAAGATGCAGGAGGTTGAATAAGAAAAAATATACACATTTTTCACGATTTTGCCGAAACTACTGTCAACATTGAAATGAAATTTTATACGAATATGTTTTGGAAGCTGACACATCTAATGAGTGTGTTTTGATGTCTGATTCTCATAAAGGGCGTTAGTGACACGGTCTGTACCAAGTTGTTTTGAACATAACTTTTTTGATATTAGATTTATTAAGCTAAATTTTCAGCGATCTTAAACATCATTCAATTTTACACCAAAAAGGTTCTCTTCATGAAACTCGATACTGTGCACCGTTTTCGGAATATTTTGATTTGAAAATAATTATGAAGCAACAACTTATGCTGGTTTAAATTATTGATAGAGTAATTAATTGGCCTCTTCGGTGATGCGATTTCAATCCCTTGGATTACAGAGTTTAGACGTACCTTGCAGAAAAAATTTATGCAATAGGGGTAAATTCACCTCAAGAATTGAAGGACAGAATTCAACGTCATTTCAAGGACAGCTGACTCTCAAGCGTTAGAAAGATTAATGGATTTTTCAGAAAAAAGGATAGGGTTGTGTATTTTTTTGTGAAAACGGCGGAAATTTTGAACACCTACTCTAATTGAATTTTCTCATGTTTTCACCCTTTTTCAAAATTTTCTTGTGATTTTTCATTCAATTAATACATTCATCATTACTTCATACCAGCATCGATTATAACTTCATAATTTTCAAATCAAAATATTCCGAAAACGGTGCATGATTGATTTTGATCAGTACTTTTTTGGTGTGAAATTGAATGATGTTAGCTGATGTAGCTTAATAAGTCTAATATCAAAAAAGTTATGTTCAAAACAACTTCATTAGATGTATCAGCTTCCAAAACATATTCGTATAAAATTTCATTACGATGTTGCCAGTAGTTTCGGCAAAATCGTAAAAAATGAGTATATTTTTTTCTTTTTCAACATCCTGTATCTTGAATACGGATGGCGTTACGAAAATTTTTTATAGAACAAACCCCTATTAATAATAATAATAATAAACGTTCTTTATTGGAAAAAGATCCAAAAGGCCATCGACCGAGGTCCTTCAGCCTGGTTACAAAAGAGAAATTATGGATAATTTACAAATTATTTGGCAAATAAGTGAGCAACAATATTTTACAAAAAAAAAAAAAAAATCAGTAACTTTGAATCTATTTTTGTAGAGTTTGAATAATTTCCCATATGGTGTTCAGAGGATATTTTCTGTGTGGACTTGAATTCTCGGTCCTGTTAGTGCAAAATTCTCTCAAGATTTGTATATTCTCTTCTTTCTGCGAAAAGTTTGTCGACAGATCGTTGAGGCGTTGTTCAATCGGTTTGATATTTGTTTTTTCGTATAGAAGTTTGTTGGAGGGGTTGAAGAGTTCATTCATTGGATGTCGCATTTTGGTGATGGCTCTGAGAGAGGTGGTTTCTGCGGTCTGGAGAATTTTCTTGGTGTTTTTATTTGATGACAGGTATATTGGGTGGCAATATTCCAAAAGTGGCCGACATATAGACTTATAGATATGTGCAGCTGTTTTTATGTTGATTCCTGAGTTTTTAAAGGTCAGACTGCGGAAAAACCCCTATTATTTTTCAGTATTCTATCTATCGTAGAGAGGGGGTCACCTTTTTTTGAAACACCCTGTATAATTGCTGTGATTTTTTTGTGATCGATTGAATTGTTTCAAAGTCTGATCGATATCTTCAGAACTGTGATCGATACTTTCGAATAAAGTAAAAAGGATTGAAGCAGAAACAGAAATATAAAGATATCGAATCACATTAAGGGGAGCTTCAACTTTTTGTGTGAATGAAAAGTGAAATTTTTGAATGATTTATAAAAAATTCTTTATTTTACTTTTCGATGAAATATTCAGTTGAAGGGTGATGTCAAAGAACTTTCAAACAATATGAAGACTAAGATTCCTGACCATAAACTTGTTAATGGTAAAAAGTTCTGATTGTCATTTTCAAAAGTGTGGTATTTAATGTTCATTTATTACTAAATTATAGGCTGTGTGACCCCCTCAATCTGCACGCATCCCCCTCCATTGGCTAGCTCCCAATAAGACACCGATATACGCGTAACGCCACACCGAGTAACTTTTATCGTACTCAAAAAAATTAAAATTATGTTTTATAGCCGGTTGTCGTATTTCTCGCCAAGGGTGGCGGCCTCCTACGATCCATGAAATTGTTTCTTACTCCGTGGTTTTAAGTGGTGTTCGTAGGTATGTTTACGCAGCAAATGATGCAAAACTGGCTGATGATTTATGGGTATTGAACTCGGTGGTCGACATGACACCGTGACAGGTCAATTATAACCATCCCGACGGAGATATTGGGCTTAAACGGCGCGGATCTGGATGGTCATGCCAACGTTCTGGGATATTGGATTTCGTCTTGGGCTGGGGCGGGATATATCACATGAAAATCCGGACAAAATCTCAAGAACACATCTTCAAACTCATAGAAATAGATGAAGAGTCAGTTCGTGCAAAACACAATCCTGTTCACCTAGAAAATTAACGCATTTTGAAGAGCATTTGGGGTGATTCGTCATAACTTGAACAGAGAATACAAGAATTTCAGTAATATATTACTAGGAAGGCTTCCTAAGGAAGCTATTGCTAGCGTTGTTATATAGTTAACATTTGAAGAATATTTTATGGAACAAAAACATTGTTCACTTAATTTTTTCAAAATTTCAATCAATCAGTCCAAGAAAACCGCTGAACCGATCGATTTACCCATTCAGGGGGGACTTTGGGGAACATCAGGTTGTAAAATTTCATTATAACCTAAGCTTTTCCCTCAATATTGACGAAGATACAGCCTATTAACCAAAAAATGGCAAAATGGAATATTTCGTTCTTTTTTCACGTTAACGTTACAGGCGAAAAAATTTTTTTTTCATTAACCATGACAGATTTTCGTAGGAAATTTTCCGTAGAAAAGAAACCGCCTGTTGGCTTGCTAGGTACTCAGTAGTTCCGGAGATATGGACATTCGAGTGAAAATGGATTTTTTGGCATTCAAAATTTGATATCTCGAAGATAAATGGTCTTATCCGAAGGTGGTGAAAAGCAAATTAGAGCTGAATAAACAGGCCATGCGAACTTTGCATCCGTCTACCTCGAAAGAATTTTTCAATGCGAGTAGAGCCAAAATAAAAATTTGAAAAATGTTGGAAATTTTTTTCCTGATTTATTAGTAGATTGCATGGCTACCGGTAATCCGAAAAATTGTAAACCAATAAATTAAGAAAGTAGGGTCTTCAAACTTCAAAAGTGAGTTTTTTTATTTCCCATACGACCATTTTTCACTGAGATACAGCCTGTTGAATATCACCAACAAATTAAAAAAAAAATTTTCTATTCCTTTAATTGTTAGTCGAAGTGTAAAACGTCCTTGCTTCAAAGTGATCGTCATCAAGTTGAAGAATTATGTTGCACTGATGAAGAGTAACAACCCAGAAACCGATATGTAGCTATTTTCTGTTCAATGCCAGCACATTCTCAGTGGTTTACTCTTTGTCTGGATCTCTGCCAGTCCATAGTCACAGTTCTTATATATTATTACATATATACTGCTCCACAAGAATTAGGGATATCGTATTAATAGTTTTGAAAAGTATGTATTCTTCGAGATAATCGCTGTGAAATCATTCAAAGGTCAATAACAACTTGAATCGATCCAATAAAAATCAGTATGAGATATTTCGTTCATCTCTGGGCACAAAAGATTTTTGTTTATTCTTATCATCGTGGTTTTGACTTGACTCATGTTGACAATAGGTATCAGTATGTCTATCTCAATGGTCTGGTAGGAGTGTTAACAATTCAATGCCGATCTACATCTCGCATTCTCATAAGAATCTCCGAGGGTGATTTATCTTGTTACGAGCATTTTCTCGAATTCACACTTTTTCTGTCTAGTTCAGGTACCCGAAATAATTTGTAAAACTAGCGTCGGCAATAAAACGAAGCCATACCGATAGGCAATATAAATCGTGTCAATCTTCCCGGGATTTCTTTATTTGTAAGCATTCTCTCTTTTCACAAAAATGACCGCTTTGTGCTCTGAAGTGGCCAAGAATGGTGCACAAAGAATCACCTTCCATTCAGGAATAATGAACCCAGTTGTTGAGGCACAAAGGTACGGGGCACAAGCGGTCGGCCAGCAAATGGACAAATAAATATCTGCTACGATTGTTGACTTCATTCAATTATTGCCAACGAGCCGGACAGCTGACTTCTGAAGTCTATTTGCCTTTTGTTGTTCGAAAATAGGTTTTATGCATTTTCGCACACAAATGCATCGATAAGTGTGCCCGCTGAGTTAGGTTTAATTAGATATTTACGACTTCTTTGGAAATATCGGAGACAGGCGTAAAATGGCCGTTTTCAAGGTGTTGCCAGTTGTTGTAATCGATTGCGATTTATTTCGCCTCTTACCTCCGCGAATGGCCAGTTTATGGCGGTATGTCCCGCTCTAATCGGATTCGGATTCCGCTTAATTGCAATATGTTCCAATTTCATATTCCCAATTTGGCATCGTTGTAATCAGATACAACTATTGACGCATTCCTTCCAATTTACATATCGAATATGTTGCGAATGATAAGTACATCGACTTCCTTACCGATTTCAATTTCATGCCTGATGTTCGGCAGATTTGCATTTGCTGTTCGTGCAATTCACATGATGCAGGGTAGACTTTTTCACAGGTTATAAAATACATCGAGCTATGCGCGTCAGAGTTTCGAACTTAACCTAAAAGTTTTCTATTCATGCTCGAAATAAAGAAACAAAGAAGGCGTCAATATAAACACATAAATTATTGCTTTCTTCAACACTGAATATAACCTACAAAGTGCTTCAGTATTCAAATTCACTTTAGCGCCATGTTAACTTCATAAATACATATATCAATTGTTGCAATACCTCTTTTTTCCGGTGGTGTATTTTTTCATATGTATTTATTTCATCGCTTTTGCGAATAAAATAATTATATTTATGGTCGGATGAATAATATTAGAGGCGAATTCATCTTCTCCATAATTTCAAATCCTGATTTTTGCTACGTAAATGAAGGCGTTCTTTTAACGGAACGGTAGGATTATCACCTACTATATTACCTGAATATATTGTTATAACTATTGGAAAATAAATTGACTCTGCATGAGATACTACATCATGCAGATAATCTGAATATAATTTCAAAACCACCTGATAGAAAAATCTTCTTCTGCACATAATTCAATAGTTTTCTGTAAGTGAAATAACAATAATGTTGCTTATGCGCCCACTAATTTCTTATTCGTATTTCCATGCAGCAAACAAAGTAATAATATATTCACCTTGAGAAAAAAAATATCATTGACCAACCAAAACTCATGCAACATTAGAATATATGGGGGGCGTTGACTGATCTCGTAAAAACATGAGTTAAAATCGTATTTCGACAAGGACAAAAATTGTATTTCCCACTTCTTGCACACTGCTTTGACATGGTTGTTCAAAACACAGCTGATTCGCAGAAATGGTAACAAACTAGACTAGCTATCATCGCAACAAGATTGCTGGAAACTAATAGAAAAACAACAAAAATAGGACCATCTAAGCAATCAAAGAGTTTACACCAATCTTCAAGATAGGTCAGAGTAGACCACCTGATTGTTTACCAGAATAAAATAAAAAAATTGTGAAGTGTGGCATGAAAACTTATATTTTATAAGTATTAAATATAAAATAGCATAACATATGAAAAATTGCTTCTATAATTACGACATATTATAATTCAATGTTCATTTTTCATAGAATGAATTTTAGTCGCTCAAAAACCTACCGTTCCCTTGAAAGAACATCACAAATTTTAACTTTTCCCGAAAAATAAGTACACATCAAGATAAAAAATATGAAAAGGCCCCATTTAAACCATAACCTGACACAATTCTCATTGAAATGAAAGAAAAAAAATTTCAGGTCTATTTGGGTTAAGTAGTTTTGATGAATGCTGAGAACCTGGAATAATCACACCCCCTTTATGTAAGCGTCGAATATGCAGGGTTAGAATAATTCGGAATCCGGGCAGGCAACAAAAAACTAATATTATACCCCCTGTATAATCATTCAGATCCAGAAAAAATGCGGAATGTAAGACAAAACGCAACTGAAGATCATAAACAGGTTATGCACATCCGCGTTTATAACATCAACAGGTAAATCAGAACAAAACTGTGGGCAGAGTCGTAGATATCGGCCGATATAAATATTATTGTAATGTTGGTACGCTCGGTGTGTAAACCGGACACGGCTGGGCTTCTTACGAATTGAAATTGCCCCATAAAGTATAACACAAGAAACAAATAACGTCTATTACGCCATTTTCATGCTACTCCTCATGCGGTGTTTCCAGACGCATTATTTTCTGCGAGAGTATTGTCTGTACGACGAGGAATATCTTCGATTTGTTTGTATTCTTTTTGCTGAAACCGAAATAAAAAAAACACCATGGTTTTCCTGAATTGGAGATACAGATGGAAATAAGATATTGCTATTGGGATAAAAAACCCAATACTCCCTAAGGATGTGACCCTGGACTGAGAGTCCAGGAGAATAAGGGAAGAAAAAGGAAACCTTCTTGACTTTTGTAGAGCAGTTCATTGCATCTTGAGCTTTTTCTGTCCAAATGACTTTCTCAAAAGCCACGAAAAACTCAGAATTTATGCTTTCGGAACAGTATCTATCAAGGACTATTAAAAAATTGGAAACAAACAATTTATTTTAACATCCACGTGATTTCTCCCAATTCAGAAAGGAAATTCAGGGCTTCCAACCAAGTCCCACAGGTTGAATTAACCTCGTCACGTTGGTAACGTGATACGAATTTCTTACCCACTCCGAAAATTAATGAAATCTTAAATACCGGAGCTAATCAGATAAGATCTGATGGTCGCTGTTGGTTATATCAAGATGTCAAACTGGAAGAAAAATACGATCCTGCACTGATGCCAACCCCAAAACGTAAAAAACCCCGTCTGGTTCCGAGACGTCCCAAGGAAGATGTATTATGCATGTGCCCCGCAGGGGGGCAAACCATGAATAAATAAACGCGTGAATTTTACACAATTAACAGGTAAAATAAACAAAAAAATCCTATTAATTCCCCGGCAAACAACCAATCAGAAAGGAATTTGACGGGCGCCTACTTTTTTCAGACCGTCCTGATTGATGTGCTAAATGATTGTTGGCTTATTAACTTGTTAAACAAGCCAGTCTGGAGGAAGAAGAAGAACTGTCGATTCATCACAGCCGTTTAACATACGGACACAGAACTTTGTTGGTTCAAAATCGGCTACTTAGCTCGCATTCAATAAGGCAGTATTGTTGCTCTTAGCTCTAATGAGGTATATTTTGAAGTGATTCAACTTGACCCTCTTCTTCTCTATTTAATAGTTCTTAATTATCACCGGGTATCCGGGGAATTCTTCAACATGATAACTGGTTTTTTTATTACTATATGCGCCTACCTGTTCAGGAGAAGAATAGTCTGAATCAACGAAGCATAGATTCTCAATCATCTTTTATGAAGGAATTATAAGGTTGTCCACGATACATTACTCAGTGACTTATTTATAATTCGTGGCGAGTTGAAGAAGTATTTTATGGATTCAATTAATACGATATTATTCATAAGGATTTGGTCCTTCGTATGTGATGAAGCAATTTGGAATTTCTTTGATCTTAACTTGAAAAATTAACTCTGTTACTTTTCTTAAAAGAGTATACGATTTTATACCATATACAGAGTTATTCATGAACATTGAAGACAAAATCGTCTTCCTGAATATCCCGAAAAATATTCATTTTGGAATAAAAGTCTTGGACGTATGCTCCTATTATTTTTTGACGAAGATTTCGAAAATGCTTCGAAAAAATTCTAATTTGAAAAAACGATTTTTTGATGTTTCTTACTTCTGACTGTGACCTCCAGTATCATATTCTGAAAATCACGCTATCGGAAAAGAAGCATCAGACTTTCTCCTTGGAGATTTTCAAAAATGAGAATTTTGAATGAGAAAACCTCGAATGTGTCTGTTCAATTTTGAGATTTTTTTTCGTATTTCTTCATTTAAAGAGAATTTTCTCAGGAAAATTCAAACTTTTGGAATCGAAAATACTCAGAATTCAATGGGGAATCTATTTATGCAATAAAAATGGGTCTTCCCATTTGAAAAACGAAAGTTGATGTCACTAGACATCCTAGAACCTTCAAAAAATATACGAGAAGTCGTCTTCATACTTGAATCTCGCCTTTAGAATTACAATCCTGAATCTTGTGCCTTTCCTAAAAATATTCTATAGAGCCATATTCGTGAATAACCCTGTATATTCGCCTTGTATATTTTATGTTACGATTATTCATTCGATTGGATCGAAATTTTTCAAACTATTTGGAAATATAGTTTTCTGTTTATTTATCTAAATTAAAGACATGCTTACCTACTTGTTTAATAAATGAATAAGTTCATAACTAATTCAGCATTATTGCTCATTCGTTCAGTTGAAATATCCACAAATGTCTCATCGCTAGGTGCTTTATGGTCTACCCAAATTCTTGATCTCAGTCAAGAAACCGGTACCCATTCCTTCTAATGACAGGAATTCAAGCACCATACTTCTCTGGACCAGGTGTTGAGTTCGAGAATCGGTCCTTATTATCCTTGTAGTCCTCGAACACAAAACTGAGAAGATAAATGAACGATAAAGACAGAATAATCAACAACAGTGATAGTATTTATCGGCGACATTTATTGGGACCCATATTAGGAGTTGAACAACTCTTAATGCTGTGTGTTAAATCGTCCTCAGTTTGAGGATTCTAGCTGGAACGCTCAACAAACGCTCATATAAACTTTTAACGACACGAAACGTACAATAAAATGTAAATCTTTATTACCTTGAAATGTATATGATGTATTCTTTCGAAGTATGTGAAAGCGAAATATTTGAGGAAATTTGGCTATGTGACAACTTATTGCTTTAATATTTCATTGAACGTTTGAAATATATAGCCAAGAGAAAAGAAAGTTTGGTATGAGCCGGAGACAGTTTTGCAATCAATATTAGGTTCCTAATAAAATAAACTGCTCCACATGAGTTAGGGATAATGACTTAAATTGCAAAAAATATACAGTTGAAATGAGATTTGGTGATGAAAATTCAATATGATTACAAGTTGCAGGAAATAAAATTAATTTTAGCCTGTAGGTCTGCAGCGTATACAGGGTGGTCGAGAAAAATCGAGTAAAAAAATTTTATTCCCATAGAATTCAAGCATCAATAACAGCCGGACATCTTCTTTGCATACTACACACGAGGTTGTTGAATATTTCTTGAGGAATTTGGTTCCAAAAACGGGGCAGAAGCTCTCTCAGATCATTCAACGATTTTGGGTAAGTTGATGATTATCTTATCTTCTTTGGAGCATATCCCATGCATGTTCTATGCAATTCATATCTGGTGAGTGCGGAGGTATTGGTAAATGTGGAATACCAAGCTCCTCGCGCGCATTCTCAAATATGGCTGCACGGTGCGGTCTAGCGTTATCGCCTAGAATGATGGAAACTTGGACCCCATCTACATTTTGAAGAGTATTCCGCAGTATTATACACGTTGATGTAGGCTTTCTTCTCGCCGAAACGGTGATGAAACGATCCTGAGCAGGTGTTGTTTTTCGTTGCCCACCAAGCTCAAAGTCGAGATATCACACTTTGGCTGACTTGGAGCCTTTCCGCTACAACAACCTGAGTTAGGCCACCCCGTAGCATTCCGATAGCCCTATTAGCCTCATTGTTTGTTCATTTACTTCTTGGCATTTTTAGAAAAGTCGTTTCAAATCGAAGACGTTGATAAACTGACTGCATTTCAAAATAAGAACTTTCATGAAGCATATGCAAAGAACCAAACTTCAGAGAAAAGGCGACTATCCTACTTTGTAGTATGTTTTTTCTTATTATATCCGGCTATCGCTACTATATTTCATCTCTTTCTCAAAATTCCTCGTGTATGCTACCACTACCCTCATACTCGTTATGCAGGTTATAGGCCCAGGGCCCAGCATATTGCAGTCAAAATAAAAAAAGAGTGAACCGTGAAAGTTTTCATCATGAGTATGTATAACCATCAAATAACAAACCCCTCCTGTAGAGAAAACTATTCAACCTGAGGTCATGTTTTACTTGGAGCACGAAGAATTATGGGATTGTATTGAAACTGAAGATTCAAAAAGACATAAAAGCCAGGCCCAATCAACTTTTTTCACATCGAAAATTCTGAAATTCATTATGGTAATAATTGCAAACATAAGATGAATTTTATTTTTCGTATTCAATGTTCTATTATTATTGTGTACATACGCCTTCTTTTCTGGTCATCAACAGGGATGGCTGTTCATTCAATACACGGGTATATCAATTGCTGGTAATGGCTTGCTCGTTCATGAAGAGATGGAGAGAAAACTGAATAAAACACCCAACATTTGCGAGATTTATAATTGTTATTAAGATCGAGTGAGAGATAGGCCGGGGTAGTTGGTCGAAAATATAAATATCAATTTGACCAGTAATTATTAATATATGTAAGCGATTCCATCGTGGCCAGAGGCTTGTAAAGTGTTGTGCCAACAATGCTGTATGTGTTGGGGCTCGGTTATAAACTAAGGTCTCTGTCTGACTGTCCAATATATCAGACCTGGGGCAGGCTATCATTATAGAACATAAATACACCGCGCACAACCTGGATGGACTTACTTCTCCTTCTTAGAACGGCCCTCGCGAGCTGGCACTACCCAGCAATTTCAAATCATAATACCTCGGACACCTCCTTGTTCAGACATTTTTCGAGTACGGTAAACACTTGATTATCAAGATTCTCCGTGCCGAAATGTACTTAGTGTTGTAATATATTGCTGCCAGAAGTATTTGGTCTACTGCCGCCCCTTGGTCTTAATTCGTTCAATGATTCATCGGTCCATCTCGAGAATCGACCTTGAATTGTTTGAACTCGGCTAAATGAGTTGTATTGAAGGTGGTTATTTTTTCTGCATCTCGTGACAGGAACCCAATTGATATATTAGATTCTGGGAGGGTCCTCCATTTTTGAAGGGTTTTCATTTGCACTGAAACAAAATCAATTAAGAAATTTCAATAATGAAAATGTAATTGTTGCACTAATTTGTCAGGATTAAAAAAAATTGTTGCCTGATAAGTTACGAACAATAAAACTTCGAACTGACAACATTTCAGAGGTCGACTCATTGTGTGAATGGAAATTACGTTTTTTATTGTTATACAGGGTGGCCGGACGATTGACGTCAAAAAAAACAAAACAGGTCCCTCATGTCATGGGGTATTCGAATCACCCATACATTTTATCCGATTTTTCACGGTTTTCGAGTTATGAATTTTTTTATGAAATTTGAGAATTTTCAACTTGAACATCTTCAAAATTATTTTTTTCTAAAAGTATAAGACTTTTCTGATATTTTTTTGTTGTAGATAGATCGCCAGGAATTGTACTTTTATACATAAAATAACCAGCATCGTAACTCTGATAAAAATTATGAAAATGTTGGTCTCAAGTGAGAAAGTTACGTATTTTGGATCATGATCTAAATTTTCAAATTTAAATTAAAAATGTAAACAGGTTACTTCATGGTTTTTTAGTAGGCTTAAAAACTGCGCTCAACACTCAGCTTTCAGAATCTTTGATAAAAAATGGTACTCAACGGTCTACTTTTGCTAGAATTAGCCTTCAAAGTCAGCGAGGTAGAAAAAATCAAAGAAGTAGACGTTTACTCAAAAATTATTTTTTGTCATTTTGAGATTTTTCTGATCAAGCTATGATAGAAAATGCTGAAAATCAATGAAAATTAGCTTTATAAGAAAAGTTTTAGATAAGAAAAAGAAAAAGGTATGGCAATAAATCACACATCATGTAGATAAAAAGAAATTTATTTATAAAATTTACCATAGGTTTTATGCGACTGAAAGAAAATTTTTTGCGAAGGTGTAGAATGTGTATTGAGGCTCGAGGTAGCCACTTTGAAAACCTATTGTGAATTTTATAAATAAATTTCTTTTTATCTACATGATGTGTGATTTATTGCCATACCTTTTTCTTTTTCTTATCTAAAACTTTTCTTATAAAGCTAATTTTCATTGATTTTCAGCATTTTCTATCATAGCTTGATCAGAAAAATCTTAAAACGGCAAAAAAAAATTTTTTAGTAAACGTCTAGTTCTTTGATTTTTTTCCACCTCGCTGACTTTGAAGGCTAATTTTAGCAAAAGTAGACCGTTGAGTCCATTTTTTATTAAAGATTCTGAAAGCTGAGTGTTGAGCACAGTTTTTAAGCCTACTAAAAAACCATGAAGTAACCTGTTTACATTTTTAATTTAAATTTGAAAATTTAGATCATGATCCAAAACACGTAACTTTCTCACTTGAGACCAACATTTTCATATTTTTTATAAGAGTTTCGATACTGGTTATTTTATGTATAAAAGTACAATTCCTGGCGATCTATCTACAACAAAAAAATATCAGTAAAGTCTTGTACTTTTAGAAAAAAATAATTTTGAAGATGTTCAAGTTGAAAATTCTCAAATTTCATAAAAAAATTCATAACTCGGAAACCGTGAAAAATCGGATAACATACATGGGGGTGATTCGAATACCTCATGACATGAGGGACCTGTTTTGTTTTTTTTGACGTCAATCGTCCGGCCACCCTGTATAACAGGAAGAAATTACTTCATATTGTAAAAGCAGAACAACATTCACCTTAAGATGATGTGTCAGGATTTTCATATCTTTTTGTTTCTGGCAAATACAATCAAAAACAAATTGTTTTTCTTTCTGCTTTTGTCTTTTTGTATTTCTGATTAAGAATTTCGAATAGCTTGGAGAAGACTCTGTTTTTTCTGTCTATATAAGAAATAAATGAAGATGTCTTTCAAAATCCCCGTTATATTTTCAGAATTTTTTTTTCAAAAACAGGAAGGGGTTTTTTTTCTGTTGTTGAAAAATGCCACATTGGTGGTTTACTTAGTGCAGAGGTGAATAGTTCGGAGGAACTAAGACGTGTAAGTCGTATGCTCTATGCTATGTCACCTGCCTTAGGTACAACAAGAGGAGCATTGGCTGGTTTATTTTTTTTTTCATGATCGAATCCTTCAAAAGAACATAACACCATCAGAATTATTACCGATTGAAGTCAAGATCCCACATTTAGAAAGCCTCGATCAGAAACCATATGAATTGGAGAAAATCAGCTTGAGTATAATGATCTTTGGAGCAATTTTGAAGCCCAATTATTAACGACATGAACTTCTTGCACAAAGCTAACATCATGATCACCTCTTCGAAAAAATCATCAACCTCTAAGCAGATGCAGCGTGGAATAATTTATTCATCTCGAACACAGCTGTCTCTCGAAAATAATGTTAATCAGACACCATCAACTGTAATAATTTATAGTTTCTAACCTTTATGGAATACCTACATTATTACGTTTTAAACACGCATCTTGGATATCCATAATAAAGCAGGCGATTTTAGCTGGAGGCTGTTTTTCGAGACAGTGACAGAACGTCTCTCATCTAAAAAACGTAATGAGTTTTTATTTATTTGTACGGCACTTATTCTAGGTCCTAGGCTAGATAGGTTATTCAGGAAACGGTTATTATTTATGCGTTCAAAATGTTTTTAATCTTACACTGATAGTTGCGTAAGATATAGAAATTTTTTCATTCAAGTTGTTGCTGGTCTTATTCGTTTTCATTTTTTGTTTGGGTTATATTGAATGCTCGTTTCGGCCGTCTATGCACGTGACCATACCCTATCAACTGCCGTGTTTCTATCTATCTGATGTTTTATGTATTATATTCAACCCTGGATATTTGACACGATCTTCTCAAATAATCCATTTTTCTTTGTTTACTCAGTAGTTTACTAACATTTCAAACCATGCATCAAAATAGGCTCTATAATTTATAAATGGCAACTCTATTTTTCAAAGAAATTTGGTCAAACCAAACAAGGGAATTGAGAATCTGAACAGTTTTTTGATCTTGTTGTAGCTTGTGTTGTATATCTTTTTCTGTTGATTCTTTGTTTGAAATTATACTTCCCAGATACTTATTTCCAAATGCTGACCTTCATCCTCATAACCAATTTGCCTACATTCTGTTTTCGACATATTCCTACTCATTTATTTTTCATTTTCACCTCAACAGGAATGAGAGCAAGTATCAATGAAAAATTGAAACTAGCTCCTATTTAATGAATGGAATTATTTTTTTCATCCTTTCTTTTGATCATACAAAACTAAGAACATGGTTGAGAAAATTCAAAAGTACATTTGTGGATCTGAAAAAGGGATTCAACCGATATCGTGAAGTATCAAAAAGATTAAAGGTGGAAGTCAATTTTCTTTGCCATTTGGCAAATCCCTGCAGGCCACTTAAATAAATATTTACCGAAGCTGCCTCACATCCATAAAGGAACACTTGACTCCGTAGGGCAGATCAGTTTCGCGATATCTTGTTAAAGGCCCCAAAACCTATTTTAATTTTTCGCCAGATTAACTTTTCGAAAGTTATCCCAGGTGCTTCCATTTCGTTTTGACGCTTTCTCTCGCTATGAATAAGGGACCACCCGCATTTTGGGGGTGCTCCGGATTCAAGTGTGGTTATTAAAGGTTTAATAGGCCATATTGAATTTGTATGGGGTTCGGAATTGTGGGACACTTATTTAATTTTTTTTTTCGACGGAATTACGTCCACTCGAAGAAATACTTTGAAATTGTTCTGGGAAAAAGGTGTGGGTTTTTGAACCCTTGAAATTTCATTATTGGATTAGGATCTTAGAGCACTGAGATCAGCGGGGTCGATCCATGAAGAGTTGTCTGAAGTATAAAGAAGATTCTCCTTTGAAATATCCTGCAGTTATTCTTCAACGATGAATTGAAAGTTAATTTCAACTATATAAACTTATTACAATAGTATTGGGACTGCATATTTTAATATTTTCTTATATAGTTTTTCATTTCCAAGGATATCAGGGGATTCTACGCAATTAAAAGTTGAATATAAAATAAAATATAAGGTTGAAATGCGATAAGGATTTAGCTCTATATAAGCATGTTTCACTGCCACTAGAATTTGTGTGACTTAAAAGAATTTGTCGTGTTGTTTAATGAAAAAATATTTTTTGCTCTATTAATTTTTTTTTGCTGTATGGGGTTTTCTTCAATTCTGCTAATTAAATAGTGAAAACTATAGTTCTTCATTGTCAGCCGAAGTAAGAAATTCAGTGATATCTATTCAGAATACACTTTTCATTGTTTTTTTCGAAGGCACGAGTTCCAAAAATTTTATTCGGTTATTGATTGTGACTGTATGGTATCCGTTACTCAAGACAATTTTTATTACGTTTACAGTTCTTTATGGCAGCACGTATTCCTAAATGTAGACGCTACTTTAGAATACTTAATAAGCAAGGTGCCAAAGAACAAATGATAACAACCATTTTGATATTCTCTAACGGTTTTTTCCTTGATTCCGTCTCCAATGTTGGCTGTGACTCTCGAATGATTCAGAACAGATCAAATTTACCTGTTGCTTTGCATCCTGGTGAATACTAAACTGCTCCACATGAGTTAGGGATATTGACTTGAATTACAAAAAAATTTAGTTCAAATGAGATTTTGTGATGAAAATTCATATGAATATGATTTCAAGTTGCAGGAAATAAAATTAATTTTAGCCTGTAGGTCTGCAGTCTATACAGGGTGGTTAAGAAAAATCGAGTAATATAACGAAATTTTATTCCCAGAGAATTCAAGCATTTCAAGACTATCAATACAATGTATGGCCTCCACGGGCATCAATAACAGCTTGACATCTTCTTTGCATACTACACACGAGGTTGTTGGACATTTCTTGAGGAATTTGTTTCTATGAACGGGGCAGAAGCTCTCTCAGATCATTTAAGGATTCTGGGGTAGGTAAATAATTATCTAATCTTCTTTGGAGCATATCCTATGCATGTTCTATGCAATTCAACGGTGATGAAACGACCCTGAGCAGGTGTTGATTTTCGTCGCCCACCAAGCCTTGGTCTTTCCAACAGGGAACCTGTCTCCCTTAACCTATTCCAAAGACGAGATGTCACACTTTGTCTGACTTGGATCCTTTCCGCTACAACAACCTGAGTTAGGCCACCCTGTAGAATTCCGATAGCAGTATTAGCCTCATCTTCTGTTAATTTACATCTTATCATTTTCAGAAAACTCGTTTCAAATCAAAGCCGTTGATAAACTGACTCCATTTCAAAATAAGAACAGTCATGAAGCATATGCAAAGAACCAAACTTCAGAAAAAAGGCAACCAGATTGACGAAATTTCTCATACTGATTTTTATTGGATCGATTCAAGTTGTTATTGAGTTTAAAAAGATTTCACAGCGATTTTCTCGAAGATTACATACTTTTCAAAACGATTGAATACGATATCCCTTACTCTTGTGAAGCAGTATTTTTACAATTCTTTAGATGACAGATGAAGAATAGAGAAATGTTTTATCTTTTGGGTTTCTCTTCGTTTAAGTTTATGGATATAAGTGTATGACTCAAATTGAAAGTCGTTCATATAGGCTCGGCAGTGTATATACTGGGTGGAATAATTTAATGGAGAAGAGTCGATTTTTCACCGACACACTTTTTGGTATTTCGTAATTCGCAGAATCCTCTTTCTTGGAAATTGTATCAACCTACTTCTGCAAGAAAGCTTTAATTTCATTGATACCAACTGCGTAATCGCTCTCGAAGGTGCGTCGAAATTGGTCAATTTCGCTTCATTTTTCAGACTTCTTGAGCAATTTTGATTTTCCACAATTCCCGTGTATGAATGTCAATGAGATGCTGAAACTGCACCCGACACTTTATTGGAAGCTGCCGGCGCAAAGGAGAAGAAAATTAACCGCAGCCTCAGCTCCAAAATTGTAGATAAAAGGATGTAATTATCCACATTAAAAAACAGACATATGTATATATGGCGAGCGCAGCTCGAGAGAGAAGAGATTTCTCCCCATTATATTTGAATAAAAAGCACCTTATTAACACCTGAATATCCACATAAGACTATCCGCTCCCATAATTTATTGGAACGTTTATTACAACAAACAACTTGATATATTCCAAATATATTCATCGGTACAGAATAAATACCCGCTTTATTTTTACCATTTTTACAGCTTCGAAACACCTATTGAGCCTGAAAATTTATTTAATGAGGTAAAAAAACTATATTTCAACCGGCCGTATTGGTTAGTGATAATTTACGACTTCTAAAACAGAGACGGAGAGTGTGGGGTGGGCTGGGATCGGACAGAGACGGAGAGGCTGAAGAATGCCCATGATTCATGGACGACGAAAGGCGATGTTTAAAGTGTTTTTTGTTTCGTTATGTTTTGTTCTGTTTCGACACGAACAAATGAACGTTACACTTCTCGTATTCCCGATGTTTTCTTGTTTATGGGCCGGGTTTCAATATTTTAAGGACCGGAATTTGTGTTTGTGCAGCGTGTAAAAGGGTCCAAATTAAAATATTTAATTGCGATTGATTTCTCGTCTTCGGGCTGTACAAGGATCGAAATTAGATTGATTGTTAGTTTGATATACAGAGGGTTATTCACGAATATGGCTCCATAGAATATTTTTAGGAGAGATACAAGCACAAGATTCAGGATTGACGTTCTAATGGTGAGCTTCAAGTAAGAAGACGACTTCTCGTATATTTTTTGAAGGTTCTAGGACATCAACTTTCGCTTTTTATTACATAAATAGATTCTCCATTGAATTCTGAGTCTTTTTGATTCCAAAAGTTTGAATTTTCCCTTAAAAATTCTCTTTAAATGAGGAAATACGAAAAAAAAATCACAAAATTGAACTCTGTTGAAATACAGACAACTTCGAGGTTTTTTCATTAAAAATTCTCATTTTTGAGAATCTCCGAGAAGAAAGGCTGATGCGTTTTTTCCGATAGCGTGATTCTCAGAATATTATACAGAAGGTCACAAATTCTTTGTCAAAGTTAGAAGTGACGAAACATCAAAAAATATTTTTTTTCAAATTGGAACCCCATTTTTTCGAAGCATTTTCAAAATCTTTTCATCAAAAAATAATAGCATACGTCCAACACTTTTATCTCAAAATGAATATTTTTCGAGATATTCAGGAATAAGGATTTCGTTTTCAATTTTCAATCTCATTCCGAATGTGTTTTTTTAATGGAAAATAATCAGCGGTCAAGTGAAATTTTTGGAAGTCTCTGTTATCGAGAAAATATTTTCTATAGTTCAGACGAGTGAAGTTCTTGAATTCAACGTAAAAAATTCTCAGAAATGCAGAAAAAATAATTTTAATGCTTTTGAAAGAATAATCAACAGAATATGCAACAATTTCGTTAATGAAAATTCAAATTTCCCTACCAAAACAAAAAAGAAATTCTTCAGAATTAAGAATTTGCGGAAATTATCCTAAGCTTTAAAAACTAAAGAAAAACTGAACTCGTCTGAACTCTGAGAAAATATTTTCTCGATAACAGAGATTTCTAAAAGTTTCACTTGACTGCTAATTATTTTCCAGCAAGAAAACATTCGGAATGAGATTGAAAATTGACGACAAAATCGTTTTTCCTGAATATCTCGAAAAGTATTCATTTTGGGATAAAAGTCTTGGTAGTATGCTATTATTTTTTGACGGAGATTTTGAAAATGCTTCGAAAAAATGGGGTTTCAATTTGAAAAAAAATATTTTTGATGTTTCATCACTTCTAACTTTGACAAAGAATTTATGACCTCCTGTATCATATTCTGAAAATCACGCTATCGGAAAAGAAGCCTTTCTTTTCAGAGATTCTCAAAAATGAGAATTTTTAATGAAAAAGCCTCAAAGTTGTCTGTCTCAACAGAGAGGATTTCTTTTAAGTTTCAGTATAATTTATTGGTGTGATCCGCACGAAATTTCAAATCCTCTATTTTCTCAATTAAAACTTTCCCACGAAATTTCAAGTCCTCTACATTCTTAATAGAAACATCCACTTTTTTTCTACTTAGTTGGTTGAAAAACATCAGGTGGTTTTCACGAGAAAACGAATCCTAAATATAAATAATAGTGACTATTCGGTCAGAAGGATATTGATTAGTGAGCAAAATCAAGGCTAGTTTCAACACAAAGTTGTCAAATTTAAAACAGATAACTCTAGTTCACAGGAACAAGCATGCAAAAAGCAACTAAGAGATGCAAGCCCTGGATTGAGACGCAGACAGCAGTAGTTACTCCGCGACATTCGTTCCGATATCTTTTGGTCCTCCGATCCACCACCATCCGCAGCTTTCACTCCGTCCAATTAGCTGGCGGTGCATGCCTCCAAGAAAATGGCGATTTCTCTTCTCCCAAGTGATATTAATTTAATTAACGGAGTCGTTTTCAATGAAATATTACGATTATCGCCTGGCCGATAGTCACGGGCAGACTTATGTGACTTCGCGTATTTATAGACCGAGCAACGTGGTAGTGGGTGTATCAGCGGAGAGAAAAGAGTTATTCAACCTAATCCATTGGTATTCACTTTATGGGTAATTTATGTTATGGGGAAGAGGCCACGAATGATGGTCGTCTAGGATTTCCGAGAAATCGGAACGCTCGACTGATGAGAGGAGGTGGTGTGTGCTATCTCTGCAAATTCCACAGAAATTGAAACATCTCTTCTTTTGAATTTATATAATTCAAATACTTACTTTAACCAACTATAAGTTTTTAAGAAGCTATTGCATAGCTTTTATGTCAGGCTTTGAGCGCGGCAACCGAATGTAGAAATTCCGTAACGAAAAAACCTAACACAGCCGTTTATCGTCGGTTCAGTTCGTCAGACTTCGGCACGGTGTTTGGGTGCTTGCGACTAGACGGATGCGTGCAGCATGAAGACATTCTAGCAGTGCAAAATGGAGTCGGCAATCTCGCTGTTCCCATTGAATTACGAACAGCAAATATTTCATTAACATCGGATAGAAAATGTATAGACAAACGCAAACATTTTCCATTAACTTCAGCTCTTGCTCTAACTTTATATAAGTCTCAAGGTGGAACTTTTGACGAAATAGTATATAAGTATAGTAAATCACATTCTCAGGAACTCGTCTATGTTGCACTCTCTCGGGTGACTAATATTGAAAAATTGTATATTACGACAAAAAATGATAATTCTGCATTTAAGTTTTATCATAATCGAAGGCAAGCTGCATCGACTGCATTTTTGTTGCAAGAATTCAAAAGACTGTCTTTAAATAGTGTTCAGACTATAGCTCAAAGTGTCTTAGATTGTATTAGTGATAGAAATGGCATTTCAATAATGACTTTCAATTTCCAAAGTTTACATAGTCACAAATACGATTAACAAGATTCAGTTACGAGACAAACCAATGTGCTACTTCTTACCGAAACATGCATGACGCGTGATAATCCGATTGAAATACCTAATTTCAATTGAATGGTTCAATTCAAACGAGATACTGTTCCAAAAGGTGGGGTAGCTATTTACCAAAATAGTAATAATGTTACTAATATTATGACTCCGAATATTGAAATAAATAGCCTTACCGATGTTGATGTAAGACGCCCATTTGTTGGAGATATTTGTGCATTCTTATGCAAACTTAGAAATGACCTACACATAGTCATGGTAGCAATTTACATTTCTCCGAATCCAAAATTGGACGAGGTAGAGCATTTTATTCATCGCACTTTACTAGAGTACACTGAAGAAGGATCTAAAATAATTGGTACAAATGGTAATAAATTTCCACTCATCTTGGCTGGCGATTTCAACATTAACTTCGCTGATAAAAAATCAGAGCGGTTGACAACTTTTCTTTCGGAAAAATTGAATTTAAAAATGAATAATGATTCACAAGAATCCACAACAAAATATGGGACCACTATTGACGCGGTATTTTCTAGATATTTAGAAGACATTAAGTCTCAAACTTATGTTTCTTATTTCAGTTACCATAAACCTATAGTTTCAATGATAAACATTCTTGAATAACCTACATGTATTATAAGATAAATAAAAAAAATATTTTGAATCAACAATATTATCTTCTTATTTTTGAATAGATGCTATGCAATAGCTTTACCGCGGCAGTCCTCGAGTGCCACACCTGTTTTTTCTATTTTATTTTGATTTGAAATCGAAAAAGCAGTCTCAGTTTCAGTCGCCAGTTGAAATCTTTACTTTCTCATTGATCAAGGAAAATATACGAGTACCTATTGTAAATTTTCTCATAAGATGCAAACGACTTTCATGCAACTAATCTGCATGAATCTGGTGAATTCAAATGAAGAAACTCTTCAGATTTAGTTTGCCAAATCCTAACGATTCTTATTCTCAGTGATTAACATTACATTCGCTCTGTCGAGCGAGAAGAATCTAATTGGGCAGCCAATAAGCCGTGAAATATAAACACTATACACAAACAGAACCTTTCGGCTTCCCCATAGTCTCCAACAGTGGGATATAATCGAAGAAAAACATCCATTCTTCAGTTCTTTCCTTCACGCCAACGGATTTCAATCGGCGTGTTTTGTACATGTGTGTAGGTTTCGGATTGTTGCCATTTTCTGTCACCTCTATGTGTTCTTTTGTCCTATTGTCACTGCATCAGGTAAACCGGGAGATAATCATCTGGTTTGTGAGGCTGCGTTCTGCCTGGAGTCTCCAAACTGAAAAAATTGCGCATACAAGGTCTCCTCGTCATACTTGTGATTTCTTCCGGGAAAAACTGAAATATTTTTTAAAAAGGATGCAGATCATCAACATATTGATTTTTTGTGTGAACCTTTCTTTTCTATTTTGAAAGGCATCACCCTGGCCTACATAGTGTTTATAGGAAAGAGAAATTATTATTCTGTTCAATGGCATTTAATTTCGAGATATTCAACGCGTGCGTCTAGAAAGAACACTATAAATTTCATCCATGTTTCCAACAATCTTGAAGGCGAGAGGAGTAAATAATATTAATTCAATTTGGGCGTAATTCCCTCCACAGTTCACGATTGTTAACAGAATATCAAGGAAGACGTTGGCAGGATATACAGGACGAAATCTTTATCAAATTATAAATTATTACCTGTCCTACGTGGGGTCCATATCAGTATGCATAATATAAGCGTAGTTAACAATAGTGTCAATACCAATAAATTAACCACCCTCCACGTTTTGTACAGGACAGTCACGTCAGGAGACATTTTTCCTCCGCGTCTTTAGTATTCAACTGTTAATCGGACGGGCATATTCTGCAGATTCTCATGCCTTATTCATGACCGGTCGATTCTTCACTGTAATTTGTAGCGTTTTATAGCTAACGATACGTCCGATAGTTTTTATTATTTACTAGATAATGACCTTACAGGCGTTGAACGATCGTCTGGATATTTTGTCAGATGTAATGAAAATTTAATCGGCGTCAAAGGATGATATCTTCGGGATGTCTACATCCTCTCGTCGTACCTCATACTAATTGTCGTCTGATTGCTGTAAATGACGCAGTAATGACTGCTTGCCGTTGATTATTTGTCAATAACAATTATTCTGTCGATAGTTGGGAGAATAGTTTGCCTCGAAATAGGTTGTGAGGTTAGGACTCTTCTTATAATGTTCATCCAGGGACGTCGCTAGCCAAACCGCCCCTTAAAGTCTCGTACATTGTAGATTTTGAAGGAATTATTGCACTACGATCTTAAGGTGTTTTGTGCCCCTCATCAAGGCTGTTACTTAGGTCCAAATAGTTGTAATCCTGATCACAAAGAAAAAATTTACTTTTGTTTTGTCTATCAGTATGTTTTTGCCTGAGCTCGATATTATTCAATTCAATGCAAATGAGAAATGTTACTTGAATTTCGCGCCCATTATAACAGTTTTCTCTATTGAGTAATGTTGTCCATGCGTTGTAAGCGCCCCCTCATTGTCAGATGTGCGAAACTAGCCATAAACGTAGTCGGTTTTTAGTACTACAGATCTTTCTAAAGATCCTCCTCCCCTATCGGACACATTTGGGCACTAACATTTGCAAATCTTCAAAAACTCGATGATATTTCGCACTCTAAATTCTAGTGACTGATTTTGAAATTTTCACATTCTTATTCAATCATCAAATGGTAACAATCAATAACTTCTTGTTAATATTCTTCAGAAATATGTTCTATACTTGTTTCAAAGAACTCTCAACTGAATTTGAGAACTCAAAAACCCCAAATTATTTCTCACCATTCAGATACCACAAATTAAGTAATTTCACCAGCCTCACGTGGACATAACTAGCATTCTTCCAGAATCTCTTGCCCAAAATTTCGAGGAATAAATAGTTTCGTGTCCGTTTAAGAAAATCAGGTAGAATTCCAATCGACACCATACCTACAGTTGTCAAAAACGCCGAAGAGGCCAGACTGTTATCGTAATCTCCGTATTAACATGAGGTTAAATTAGATTTTCGAAGGATTACATATTACTCAAAAGTCAACTTTAAACGGCACCGAAAACTTCTGATATTGGAAACTTACACCGTCCTGTTTTACACCTCTAGACGGTGCTTCGTTTCTTATCGATCTATGTAAAGCTGGGTACCCACTGACGGTTCCTGCCTCTTCATTTAACAGTTGAATAAACAATAAAAATATCTAATAATTCACTAATGCCCTATTCTTGATGTTTATAGTTAAGGCAAGAATTTGTGTAAAATACACTCGAATACTCTGACAAGATTCGGGAAAAATAAAATAAACAACAAGATATGAACAAAATTCATCTAATTAATCTTGTAAAACTAAAAAAGTTCTACCAAAAATTCAACAATGCCATTATATCTTGTCTTGGGAGCATTTCTGTTGTACCTATAAGATAAATTTTGCAAACCCAAGATATGGGGCACATTCACTGAAGAAACATAAGTGGTACATTTGATCAAAAAAAGGCTCATCTATTGATCTTCTGGAAACGAATTCTTATCGTTAAATGTTGTAAGATATAATTTTGCAGAAATATTGACTAGTTGCTTCGATATCTAAACATTTACCTTGCGTAACATGTAGCAGAAAAAAATTTGATCGACTATGCGATTAAAGCTGAGAATATCAGCTGGTCATTAATGACCAAAAAAATTTACTATTAATTATTATAGGTAGTATATGACTATAAAACGAGACAAATATTGGTCTATGAGAGATCCATAAGGAAGAAAAAAATATCCTGATTCGAAAATTATGAACTGAAAGGAAAAAAATGACGAACTAAAAATTGTTGCAAAAAATCAAGATTGCCTGCAAAACCTGTCGTGTAGTCTGGCCATTAATTACTCGTGAGGAGAACGAGGAAAGATGAAACGTTTGGAATGGATTAACTTGTCCTTTTTGATCTTTAATATGGTATTTAGTTGTGTGATTTATAGCACAGTTTAGTATTTTCTTTGTGGGCTTAAATACTTCTAATAAATCCAGATTAGCTGAGCTCGAATGAGGGATCTTATATGGCCGTTCTTCAGAGGCCAAAAGATGCTGTGGACCTCGTTTGAGAATAATAATAATGGGCCATTATGTGTGTTTACAGGTTTTTAATAACTTTTAAAAAATGAAGAATGGTTACCGTTTCCAAGAAGTATCGAATTATATACTGAGGGTTGAGAGTTCGAATGCGGTGACGGATGGATGACGAAAAATCAACTGACCAACGTGAAAAGTGGTTTTTTAACATTTAAACTTCTACGTGTGTGATTTTCTTTTATTGTAGTGAAAATTAATTTTGCTCGAGAAAATCTGTTCGAACATGAATATAATCAAAGAAGTATCTTGGGGTTGTCCAAAATTGTAAGTAACCTTATAAATTTCAACGAAAAAAAAAAAAATTGGCCCGACGAGGATGGGATTCGAACCCACGCGGGCAGAGCCCATTGGATTAGCAGTCCAACGCCTTAACCACTCGGCCACCTCGTCATATGTAGGCCACTGCTGATTCTTAATATATAAATAATGACATCAATATTAGGAATATCGTCCTTAGTTCATGTTCACCTTTTTTATATAAATATGTAATTCAAATTTTGTAGATCCTTTATGGATGAGCTTGAAATTGCATGTTTGTATATTTCGTGTTTATTTGGAAGTTTCGAAGTATTCGTGGTTCGTATCTATGTTGAGTGATTGTATTCATATTTCTTTTCTTAGGTATAGGTATATAGGTACGTCTGTATGTCTTTTCAATGGCAATTTATGTCCGAAACATTCACCTAAACTAATTCGAATTTATTCTTAGTTTTTCCTCAGTTCAGAGTATTCAAATTTCCTTTGTTTGCCATTTGAACTCGTTCATTTGCAGAAATGAAGAGATTTCAAGTTGAAATAGAAAAAAACTCAAGTCTTAGGTAATAATTTCGAACCATGGTTGTACAGGATATTAAAAAATTAAGTGATACTTAAAAAATACTGAACAATTTCTTGATCATTGTGAATAAAAATATTGAAAACGTTCTTTGAAATTTATCAAGTTATTTCAAAATCTCCACCCTCCCTTTATATCTAAGAATAATGGAGCCTTTTCGGTGAGAGCCCCTTTCACACCTTTTCTTTAATCTTATGCCACAACAATGGGGAACCAGAGGTATCGGCTTCCATCGATAATTTACAGTAACAGTAAGTGGCTTCACGCAACTTAGCAAAAATGGAAAATTTTGATTTATTGTCCCTCATAAATACACCTAGAGAATCTGCTAAACCTAAATGGCTCTAGAAAAAGTGAGTAGGGACCCCTAAATTAGAGGAAATTAGTGTTCAAATGAGAGCTATCCAATAAATAAAAGGATCTCATTAACATCGCCATAGCTTTATTGGGTCTGTTTGTTCCAAAACAGGTAGATGATTATACCTTATAATTTTCTAGTTTATTCTGATTTGACAGAGAGCTTTGGGTCTTATTAAGCTCTTTTCGGTTTTTCCTCACTTTTCTACGACAAATCGACGTCGAATGGAATTTACGGAGAATATTTTTTACAGAGAATGAAGTTGATCTTGATACTTTTATTTAATTATCAATGTTAATAATAATTTCGAATATTCAATTCACAGAAAGCATCCTGAGAAATTTCAAGGATATCTCAATATTTAAGCAGCTAAACACCAATTAATCATAACAATATATGGAAAAAGCTTAAAAAATAAAATCTCTTAAATAAACCTGTGAATACCAAATCAAATCAAATTCGTGTCAGTCTTCGTATTGGGCATCTCTTATGTACAAACGTCAGACCTATTGCATAATTAATACACTTAAAAGATAAAGATTAAAACCAATATACCTAGGTACTTGAACTTACCAGTCTTCTTTATCTAAACACGGCACCAGAAGCTAGTTGCTTGACGTCAAAGTTGTTTTTAATTCTCCCAGTGGGTGTTTGGAAGTTAGAATGTTCAAAAATTGAAAAAAAGAGTCTGAGGATTATTCTCCAGTAGCTTTTTCCCAAGGATAGCATCCATATTACAAGGATTTAAAAATATTCATCCGTAAGTCAATGACTTCTTTTCTAATCCCATCTATTGCATACTGTGCTAAAATCTCCATCTTCATTATGCCGGTACAAACAGAAGCCAACTGTAATAATACCGAGACCTTCAGAGAAAAATCTTTAATCCCTTGAAGGCCTTACCCATCTAAGATACCGTGACTGATTTGCAAATAGTTCTTAAAGTCAGGGAGCTGCATCAACTTGAGACAGTAAATTATCTCAAGAATTATGTACTTTAGAAAACAAAAATTGAGAATTGTTTTTTTTTTTGGAAATTTGGAAGAATATTCTACGATGAATGCACAAAAACACGTTGCACCTTGTGTTTTCTTCCAATTTTCCAAAAAGTCATGTGATCTTGAGGGAGCTTAAATGATACAATACATATTGAAACAAAAAAGTACCTACCTGCGGTTAGTGCAACACAGGAAAACCATACAGGTCTGTAGTATGATTAAATGAAGAAAGGGAAAAACCCCAGAGAAAAAAAACCCTGACCTCACCCGTGTTAGAAAAAAATTTACTAAAAATATCATATCAGAGGATCTTGGAGGACATCTACGTGATCAGAAGAACATGTTCATGTAGCTCTTCTATGGGCAGCAGAGAAAAACAGACTCTTCACCAATCTACCCGAAACTCTAGATCTGAAATGAAAAAAAACAAAAGCAGAAAAAACTAGTTATTATAATCAATTAAATGGTTTTTGAATTAACCATGACAGAAATGTAACAATGTTTGAAAGAAATGAAAAAACCCAATCAATATCCCCTTTTTGAATTGCTAAACATAAGAAAACTTATAACACAACAAGCTAAACCGTAATTTGGACTGAGTGACAAATCAATGAGTACATAACTTTCAATAGTCCTCCTTCACGAAGAAGTTCCTCTGTTGCCATGTGGGTTTCTTAGAAGATCTCAACACCATGTTCAGTGGCTAATTTCGTAACGTAATCACTCTTGTCCTTCGAATTCCTCCAATATTCAAATTTAAGATGTCAGCCTTGCTCTTCTCTGATGGTGAGGGTTCTTTCGAACCAGGTACGACCATCCAAGTGATGATTTTTATGAAATTGCACTGCTTATTTCAAAGTTGTAGAACCTTGAACCAAACAGCAGGTTTTCTACAAAGTGGAGACATGGTTTTCCAAAGTTCTGGCTTGTATCCCGAATGAAATTTTAGGTTAAGTTGGGCGTTGAAGTGACAATTAGGTTTTTCTTTACACCTAACACCTACAATTAGTCCAAACTCAACATGTTGAAGCCAGAAAGTGAAGAATTACATGAGAGAACATATTTCAAGCGTAGGCAGGTGCCCCCTTAATGAATTCATTAGTCCAAAAGGCATATATTATATCTCATATCACAATAAAAAGGCTATTGTTGAAGATCCCATATATGTCAATTAAAATCGCTTCCCCAATTAAAGAACAGCCAAACAGAACCGAACCCCCCGGAAAAATGAAACAGTTAATTAAGGAATAACACAAAAACCGCATCCCCATCGGGTTCCGTAATTACCGCAGCCTCAAAACACTTAAAACTCCAATATATGGTTAATTCTAGAGACAACTTTACGAGAGTCGTAATTATTCCTGAAACAAATGCGTTATAAAATGGCGTCCAGGTGATAATAGGCCTCATCAAAAACACACTCCGATTTTCGTGAGCAACCACTTCAAAATTGTATTTGTTTAAAGCTCAACGTGGACGTTCGGACTGTGAAGCTCTCAGCTTCAAGACCCATACGCAGTCACATTCACAGGTAAAGCCTGAAATATTATGGTAATTCCCCAGGCGAACACTGTTTGAAGATGTAAATTGATAAGAAGAAGAAGTCGAGAAGAGAGAGAGAAGAAAATATGGTTTATTGGCTCGGACCTGTAACAACCAACTATATGTTTTTTACTGACAACTCCACTGTTAACAAGCCTTCGTTTGTGTTTTATTTAAGGTGTAATGGGGTTTTTGAAATGGGGTGTTTAGAGTTTATTTACCGGGCGTTTTTCTCAAATTGAAATTACCCCTTTTGGGTATTTATTTTACGCCTCATAAAATATGCATGATGTTTCGAAATTGGAAAAGATGGAATTGAAGGATGGTGTTTATGGAGTGGCATATCCCTGTTATTTATTGCCAGCCTTTAATAAGTTGTATTTAGTCGACAGAGATTACTCTGCATAAGCAAGCACTTAAATTTTATAATAAGATATTTAAGTGGTGCGAGCTGTTCTCGAGAAAGTTGATGAGATGAATGCTTTTCCAGATATATGATGTTAGTTTTTATATTAACGATATAAACAGGTAGGTTCTTGACGACAAAAACACTCATTTCAGATACATTTCTCTCGAATCAGCGTAGACACAAAGATATAACAATTTCGATTATGGAAACATGCCCACTGAAGTGTATAAGCATAAGTAAAGTTATACAATTCATCTTTCAAACATAGCTTATTTTTCATTCCAATGAAAACACAAATATAAACAATGAAGAATGAAACATTTCGGATTGCTTGAAGTTTCAATCTTGGATATCCAATGAGAAAAAGTAGTTCCAATCGATGATCGGTGTAGGGTTGAGCACGCTTCAAGACTCGTAAGGAAAATTTTCCTGAAACAAGGTTATGTCCTACTATTTTTTGCCTAGTTAAGTCTACAACAAAAAATTAAACTGCTCCACATGAGTTAGGGATATTAAATTACAAAAAAATATAGTTTAAATGAGATTTTCTGATGAAAATTCATATGAATATGATTTCAAGTCGCAGGAAATAAAATAAATTTAGCCTGTAGGTCTGCAGCGTATACAGGATGGTTAAGAAAAAACAAGTAAAATAACGAAATTTTATTCCCAGAGAATTCAAACATTTCGAGACTATCAATACAATGTATGGCCTCCACGGGCATCTATAACAGCTTGAAATCTTCTTTGCATACTACACACGAGGTTGTTGAACATTTCTTGAGGAATTTGGTTCCATAAACAGGGCAGAAGCTCTCTCAGATCATTCAAGGATTCTGGGGTAGGTTGATGATTATCTAATCACTCTTTGGAGCATATCCCATGCATGTTCTATGCAATTCAAATCTGGTGAGTGCGGAGGTATTGGTAAATTTGAAATACCAAGCTCCTCGCGCGCGCATTCTCAACTATGACTGCACGGTGCGGTCTGGCGTTATCGTTTAGATATTGAAAAGTTTTACCAACAGCGGCGTGAAAATTTGGCAAAACATTGTTAATGATATACTCCCTATAATGGTTGCGATGGAAACTTGGACCCCATCTGCATTTTGAAGAATATTCCGTAGGATTCTACACGTAGATGTAGGCTTTTTTCTTGCCGAAACGGTGATGAAACGATCCTCAGCAGGTGTTGTTTTTCGTCGCCCACCAAGCCTTGGTCTTTCCAACACGAAACCTATCTCCCTGAACCTATTCCAAACTCGAGATATCACACTTTGGCTGACTTGGAGCCTTTCCGCTACAACAACCTGAGTTAGGCCACGCTGTAGCATTCCAATAGCCCTATTAGCCTCAGCGTTTGTTAATTTACGTCTTGGCATTTTCAGAAAACTCGTTTCAAATCGAAGCCGTTGATAAACTGACTCCATTTCAAAATAAGAACATTCATGAAGCATATGCAAAGAACCAAACTTCAGAAAAAAGGCGACCAGATTGACGAAATGTCTCAAACTGATTTGTATTCGATCGACTAAAGTTGTTTTTGAGTTTTGAATGATTTTACAGAGATTTTCTCGAAGATTACATACTTTTCAAGACGATCGAATACGACATTCCTAACTCTTTTCGAGCAGTATATTTCCTTATATTATAATATCTTTTCTATTGATGTTATTCTCAATTACTTCATGAGAACTTGAAAGGTTTTCAAGAAAAATCTCGGTTCAATTTCCATCGAAACAACGAAGCGTTCAATCATAATTAACACGAGTTTTAAATGGGTAGAAAAAGTATTTCTAATAAAGTCAAACAAGTTATATTTAATAACCATTTAGGTGAAAAGGGGCCAAATAGATATATATTATAAAACCATTAAAAACCTAATATATTATGGCCTGCTTAACAACGGACTATGTTCCCTGGTTATTAAAATTATTTTGAAATACGACCAACGAAACGCCTGCTCGTAAATATAGTTTTTTGGATGTCCAGTGGCGTGCCGGATTTTTCCATCACGATGAAATTATTTAATCTGAGCATTTCGGTTGATATTCACATATTTTGAAATACCCCTATAAATGTCCATTGCTTGTTCTAATAAGATTGGAAATAGACCATAATCTTCTGGGAAGGTCAAGACCAGGAACTCTGATAGAAGGATCAGTAATAAGATCTATGTTGAAAAAACTACATGCAGTCCATTCAGATTGCCAAATTTCGCTTCTATTCAATCTGGGAACCTTATTATCTGGAACATAGGAGAGTATGGGAAAAGAATTTGGAAAGGAATTGAATTTGTTCAAAGTTGTCTTTTTGCGAATATGGGGAGGAACAATATTTGAGAGGACTTGTAACCAAGGAGTAGATGTAGATCTGATAGTACCAGTGATAATCCCCATGGAAATATTTAGTTGGGCATCAATTTTTTTTACATGAACACTGTTCAACCAAACAGGGCAACAATATTCAGCAGCATAAAAAACTAAAGCTAGCACTGCCGGACGAAAAAGTATTGTTGCATCAGCGCCCCATGAAGAACTAGCTAGTTTCTGAAGAATATTGTTTCGAGTTTTAAGCTTCAAACGCTGATCATGTGAATGGGCGTTGAAATTTAGAGTGGAATCTAGTTTGACTCCGAATAATCTAGGATAAAATTTTTTTTTTAAAGAAGAACTGTAAGTGACACTCAATTTTCTATATTACGGATGATTAATCAAATGAAAACATCAAACCTCGAATTCATTGTCATTCGGGCACGAACGCCACTTAAAAAAATTTTTTTTCATGATTTTCGAATCTGCGGAAACGTCACTTTCCATTATCTGAAAACTAGAATGATGGAAAGCCAAATTATATCATCAACATGTGTATTTTTGTATATTACCCCACTTTACGTATTTTTGCTTGTGTCCTTTGAAGACTTCTAAGGTGATTTATATAGCTTTTTCCTAATTTTATTTCTTTTTTTATTTTTGAATCTTTGTGTGATGGATTTTTTATTATTGACTACTCCTATATAATGTATATGTTGTCTTTTAAGGAGAATAAAGAGTAATTATTATTATTGAAATGTTTCGGAAGAAATAGTTGGGATATCACAAAAAAATAAATTGAATAGGAGAGGTGCTGAAATTGAACGCCTTGTTGACGACAATTATTCAAAGATTCGAAATTAATACTATAATTATGCACAAATAAACGAAAAATTTTGGTTCTATGAGAAATCTTCTCCAAAAAAAAAATTCCTGACTCTGGTAAGCAGTCGTTAATTATTGAAGACGCGCTACGCCACTGTCCGAGCCCCGAGCCAAGGAAGAGAAGGCACTGAAAAGGAGGCAAAAGCAGGACAGGTAGATAGAGTTCCGAGAGATAAGTATGGGCGGTAGGTGTGTCAGATCCCCACAATTTGCAGTAAAAGGGGGTTCTTGGAAGCGCCAGGGAACGGCGTGGTCTCAGCGGGGCCCCAAATGCAGTCGGTCTGGCCACTCGATTCTTTGGCCATTGATAACGCCACAATAATGTCATCATCATTAGGGGACGCCGTGTGAAATGCCCGTCTGCCTCCGCCATTGTCACCAGGTCGCATTGCAGTTGCCAATGTTCATAATGACGACTTAATGACGTTGACGTTCCGGTGACATTTTTATGGTTTTCTTCTTCTTGGCATTCCGGCCCTATTCAAAACGTAGATCCTGAGCGAACAGTAGCAGGTTTGTGAGACAACAGTAGCGCATTTAAACATTGATAACTGAAGAAACTGATTTCAAAAATTACCATGTCACAGTGCCCCATTGTAGTGCTTTTGATTCTAGGACAATACTTTGTCAGAGTTTTCCTGCAATTATCAAAGTAGTTTTCTTCTGAACAACAATGTTACAACCTTCTCTTGGTGATCATCAATGATTGTTAGTACCATCGACTCACCAACATACGACTTAGCCAAAGTTTTAACGACTATGTTGAGACCTTATGTGGGAAATACGGACACTTTCGTCAAGGACTCTAATCAGTTTGTAGAAAAGCTGCAAAACATCCAGTTGGGACCAAATGATCGACTCGTTAGTTTTGATGTTGTGTCTTTGTTCACACTAGTTCCCATCAGGTAATCGCTTAACTACGTGTCTGAGTTATTCCCGAATGACATAACAAAAGCTCTTCGAACTTTGCTATCCGGCTATTTTCAGTGGAAAGGTGAATTCTATGAGCAAATAGATAGTGTCGCCATGAAAAATCCTCTAAGTCCCGCAATTGCAAATTTCTTCATGGAAAGATTCGAACAAAGTGCATTTGAAGCGGCAACAAAGAAACCATACACATGGCTACGTTATGTGGATGATACTTCTGTCATGTTTGGAGTCATAGATTTGAAGAATTGGATGCTTTCCTTTCCCATCTTAATAGTATTCACCCAAATATTCAATTCACTATGGAAATTGAAAAGGACCTTTCTAGACGTCTTGGTTACTAGAAAGCCTAATGGGAAGCTAGGACACAGGGTTTATAGAAAACCAACCCACACTGACATATATCTACACAAGCAGTCCACTCATCACCCTCAACAGAAACGAGGAGTTATAAAAACACTCGTAGACAGAGCCCGACGATTGTGAGAGCCGGAATTTCTAGAGGATGCACTTGAACATCTACAGCATGCATTCGTCGCTAACGGATATGATGCTAAAGAAATTCAGAGGGCAATAAGACCATAAACTTTTCACACGTGATGAAAACATGTCACAAGTCACTCCCAATGGAAGAGCTATCTTACCATATATCTCTAAGGTAACCGATTGAATTGGTAGAATACTGAAGAGGCACAATATAGAGACCGTCTATAAGCCAACTCAAAAACTTGGCCAAATGATCAGAACTACCAAAGACAGAGTCGACCCACTCTCTCAACCCAGTACTTACAGGACCTTTTATGTGTCCTCTTCCAAGATGATTTTCCTCCGCAGCTAAATCAGTTTCTTGAAGGAGAATCACATCAGCACCAAACTGTTACTACGTCCATGACATGTTCTGATACGATTTAGAAGAGTTTCTTCTGGGAAGGTCAAATGCAGAAAATTTAATGGAAGAATCAGTAATAGGATATTTTTTGAAAAAATCATGTATTCCATTCAGGTTGTCAAATTTCCTTGTCGTTTCTATTCATATCAATTAAAAAATTTGACCAGAATGGTTTACGCGACTTCAATCTGGGGATGTTATTATCTGGAATATGTGAGAGTATGGGTAATGAATTTGAAAAGGAATTAAATTTGTTCTGAAAATTTTAAGTTATTGTCCCTGCAAGGTCTAATATTTGAGAGGACTGGTAAGCAAGAAATAGGTGAAGATCTGGTAGTACCAGTGATAATCCTCACTGAAAAATTGAGTTGGGCATCAATTTAATATGAAGACTATTCAACCAAAAGCGGCAGCAGAAAAAAAGCTAGCGCTGCCGTACGAAGTTTTGTTACATCAGCACCCCATGAAGACCACCTAGTTTCTGAAGGATTTTATTCAGAGTTTTAAGCTTCAGATCATGAGCATTGAAATTCAGGGGGGATTCATTCTAGGAATGAAAAACGTAGTGTTTTCCAGAAGCCTGTGAATACAACCTCGTTTCTGGAGCTTCTACGTCTCTTCTATCCTTGCGTTCAGCTGAATGGTGGCCATCATAGACAGAACAGCGAATCTCACCTATTAAATCTGATTAGCCAGTTCCTTCACCTTCCCTGCCTACCAAATAGGTACATCAGGCACAGCACGGCTAGCAATTTTCACTTTGGCTCTCCTAGTTCGTGATGGATGATAGAGTTGACATGGAAATTGTTAAACCGCCCGCTTGTCTGGTTCGCTCTCCAAATTACAGCACTTAGCTCTCATGAAACGTAATCATCCTTCACCCAGCTCAGATAATTCGCTATTGAGAAATTTTAGAATAAATAGTCCGAAATTAGGTGGAGAGCGCTCAAGATATACGATAACCTGGAAACGCTGATGATGGCCGTAAATAATAAATTATTTTATTTCGAATGTATACCTCTATTTGGATTAGCTACGACCGGGCATCTAGAGGATATAATTAAAGGTGATAAATCTTCACCGTGTGAAAAACAAATAAAAATCGTGACTTGTGAGTTCTCCTTTAAATAAGATCGTAATTATTGGGCAACCATACACATCTACTTCATTATTGTATCATTTGAGTGTGGGCACAGGAAATTATTTGATCTGGTATAATCACCAGGTTTTCTTCCTCAATTTTGGGACTAATAGAAGCTTTGCTTCTCAAATGCTATATGATTTTGCGTTATAATGTCTTCATTACCGTTGCCTCTCACATTTCGTGATTAGAGAACAAAAACAAATATTAATCATCTAAAATCGTTTCATTCTTTTTCAATATATTCTTCATAAAGATCCATACACTTCTGCACTGATTGACGTATCTCCAAAACATTAACTTTCAGGTGAAGAAAACGTTGACCTCTCAGTTTATTTTTTACCCACGGGTTTTGAGTGCTCAAAAATTTACGTTATTTTAGCCGAACTATGAGAGCTTGCATTATCAAATTAGTTTTCCTGGCTGAAAAATGGCTGTGTACCACTCAGAAATTACTGTTTCGTCATGAAAATTTTCCATGTGTCATCTGTCACGGTGTCATAGACGCGTTTTGGAGTACCGCGATCGTATTTTTTATAGGGTTGGCAGCCCTTATTTGCATGGCGGTACCGATATCGAATCCGAGCTTTATTACGAGTAGCTATTCTTCGAAGTTTCTCGAGCAAATCTACCTGCTCGAGAAAGATTATAATAAATGTAACTTAACGCTTCGAATATGTTAATAATATCCATAAAAACTTCCAGGTTAGTTCCAACAAACCTACCTACATATATCAAAACAATTTATGCGTTTTTTATTGATGTAAAATCTCGATTTTATCGAAATTAAATATTTTAATGGTTGCACAACTGCGTTCGCCACTCCCTAGACGTCTGAGGATGCTGTAAAAACTATATTATCACTTCACAGACACCAGCGGGGGGCTCTACAAAATATTATGCCAGGTACATGAAGCCAACGCAACAAAGACAGCAGAACTTGTACACGTGAATCAGATGCGTCTTCATCAAACGATATATTATGTACTGGTATTGAGGTATCAATGGAACTCTAAAATATTCACGTCTTCGGTGAACAGAGGAGCTATTTGAAGCAACAACATAGGATGTTGATAGGAAATCGACAATAGACGATTTGTTACGTTCGTTTTATTATTCAACGATTTTTTATTCATGCTTTTATCATTTATTGAGCCAATAAAAAAAGTTTTTTACCGCGAAATAAAGGCGCAAATTACATGTACCTTACACCTCTTGGCAGATCGAGACCTTGGTTTCAGCTCAATAAGTAAGGTGCATCTTGAAAAATTAAAACGTTTTCGGTTTTTCAAGAATAATGGAAAAAAATCAGAAGGTCAAATAGACAAGAGATGCATTTTTAATGCTCCCACAAACAAAATGTGGAGAGGAAATATTTTCAGATCCACAAATTTTGCCAAATTAACGTATAGAAGACGATCAACATGAGCCTGCAGCATTAATATAAACTGCTCCACATGAGTTAAGGCTATTGACTTAAATTGAAAAAAAATATAGTTTTAATGGGATTTTGTGATGAAATTCAATATTAATATGAATTCAAGTTGTAGGTCTGCAGCGTATACAGGATGGTTAAGAAAAATCGAGTAAATTAACTAAATTTCATTCCCAGAGAATTCAAGCATTTCGAGACTATCAAGACAATGTGAGGCCTCCACGGACATCAATAACAGCTTGACATCTTCTTTGCATACTACACACGAGGTTGTTGAACATTTCTTGAGGAATTTGGTTCCATAAACTGGGCAGAAGCTCTCTGAGATCATTTAAGGATTCTGGGGTAGGTTGATGATTATCTAATCCTTCTTTGGAGCATGTTCTATGCAATTCAAATCTGGTGAGTGCGGGGGTATTGGTTAATGTGGAATACCAAGCAATTCGCGCGCATTCTCAACTATGGCTGCACGGTGCGGTCTAGCGTGATCGTCTAGAAATTGAAAAGTTTCACCAATAGCAGCGTAAAAATTTGGCAAAACATTGTCAATGACATGCTCCCTATAGTGTATAGCCGAATGAAGTTATGGCATCCTCCAGTGACCAAATCTGAATAAGCATTCACGTGGTCAAAGAATAATTCTGGCTCCGAACCGAGCCCTGGGGAAACCCCCTGTGAATACCAAGAGATTTATCGAAGAACATCCATATCATCAATACATGTCATCGAAAAGACTGTGTCTACGTGTGAGTATTCTTCGAATAAAGCATCAGAGGTGGCTCAGAGCGGTGGCAATACCGAATGCAACGAACACAGAACGTAATATACATCATAATCAAGAGGAATAGAGCGCGCATAATAGGATATTTATATGAATATTACGGGAGAAATGAGAATGGGTGCCCACAAAGAGGCACGAATGGAAGATAGGGATTTCGAAAATTAATTTTCCCGGACCGGGTGCCAGTTACGCATACGTAGGTGTGGAGATAAATAGCCGAGATAAGGCAGTGAGCACAATATGGCCGGATAAAATATTATGCGAGATATTCACAGACGATATGAGATGTAGAATAGAGTTGTCACGAATTTCTTTCTTTGCCGTCGAGGATGGTTCGCAGGAAGATGTCCATTACGCTGCTGAGTTATGGACATTTAACTGGCCATATACAATCTGTGGACGAACGTCGTTCATTGTTATGGAGATGACAAACTCCCAGCTAATGAAATATTTTGATGACCTCTCCACAGGGCTAGGCGGAGGGAGATTCCGTTGGATTGGATGATTGAGATGTCTCTTTGTTCGTTTCAGGGAAGGGATCTGCAGATTTTTATCGCAGAAAACGATGGTTGGTTGGGGAACATAAATAAAAATTATTGGAACCTTGAAAAAACACATTTTCTTCGATTAATTAACGACAAATGCTACTTTTAACTCAGTTTAGTATGAGCTTTTACTTTCATGTGAAAACAATAATGTCCAAAAGGGCTTCTTTTCAACTGCACTGGGTCAGTTTTTAACGGACTTCCCAAGGAAGGAGTGTTAAAAAAATTTTGACTTTTGACTCGGTGAACCGATTTTAATGATTCTTTTTTTATTTGAAAGCGAGTATTTACAGTTTGGTCTTACTTCAATCTGATCCACTTCTGCCAATGGCATCGTTGATAATACCTTATAGGTGAGTCTTAAATTTGCATGAATTCTTTTAATTTTTTTTTATTGAGGTTTTCGATTAACTATTCGAAATAATTTTAATTGGGAGTGATAAAACAATAATTTGCGATTTAGATGGGCTGAAATCGTAGTCCTTAATTACATACTGGCCCTTATATTATATTGATAAATTCTAATTATTTTGAAAACGGTACATTTTCGCTGAACTATTGTTGGTGTCATTCGATAGTACTCGTATTTGGTCTACTCTATAATAGCGTCTCGTTTGATTCACTAGTTATAGAACACCCTGTATAGGTACAACATCGTTTATGTGAACGAACGTCGTTCATTGTTATGGAGATGACAAACACCCAGCTAATGAAATATTTTGATGACCTCTCCACAGGGCTAGGCGGAGGGAGATTCCGTTGGATTGGATGATTGAGATGTCTTTTGTTCGTTTCAGGGAAGGGATCTGCAGATTTTTATCGCAGAAAACGATGCTTGGTTGGGAAACATGAAAAAAAATTAATGGAACCTTGAAAAAACACATTTTCTTCGACTAATTAATGACAAATGCTACTTTTAACTCGGTTTAGGATGAGCTTTTACTTTCATGTGACCACAATTCTATAGGTAATAATGTCTAAAAGGGCTTCTTTTCAACTGCACTGGGTCAGTTTTTTACTGACTTCCTAAGAAAGGAGTGTTCAAAAAAAAATTATGTTTGTTACCTCAGAACTTTTGACTCGGTGAACCGATTTCAATGATTCTTTTTCTATTTGAAAACTGGTGTTTGCAGTTTGGTGTTACTTTAATCTGATCTACTTCTGACAATAGCATCCATGATAAAACCTTATAGGTGAGCCTTAAATTTGCATGCATTCTTTTAATTTTTATGTATTGGTGTTTTCGATTAACTATTCAAAATAATTTTAATTGGGAGTGATAAAACAATAATTTGGGATTTATATATGCTAAAATCGTAGTCCTTAATCAGGGCATATTGGCCCTTCAATTGAAAAAAAATGTTCGGGAATCGGCAATTTCAGGTATTTTCATAAAATTCTAATTATTTTGAAAACTTTACATTCTCGCTGAACTAATGTTGGTGTTTTCCTGAAAACATAATATGGGTTTTCTCTCCCAGTCTCTGAAACAAGAGAAAATTAGAAAAAACTAATTTCATAGAAAAAACTATTTCAAATTTAGACAGAACAATTTTGCGTCAAAACGATAATAACAATCAAGTACCAACAACAAACCGTCAAGAACAACCAATTTTAATAAATTTGATTGCTTATGTCCATGGACTTCAGAAAAAATGAGAAGAATTGGTTCTAAATTCAACATGAGAACTGTTTTCAAAACAAGAAATGATTTACGATCTTTATTAACAAAAACTAAACCTTTGAATGAGAACCAAAAATCAAGAAATTGTATTTACAATATTCCCTGTATTTGTGGAAAATCTTATACAGGAGAAATCAGAAAACGTGAACATAGGAATAACATAAAAAATAGAGATATTGGTAGATCACAGATAACAGATCATGTGTGTTTCAATATATCGGCAATCACATAATGGATTGGAATGGAACAAAAATCCTAATGACGGAACCTGATGGTTATAAAAGAAAAATCAAGGATTCAGCTTGTATTTTGTTGGATGAGGCTAATAATCTTGCCAATTGTTCAGTAGGAATAGATCGAATTTTGATGGATTTATTGAAAAAAGAACTAGTTTTAGGGAATTTTGAAATAAAATAACAATATCAACATCTAGTTATCAATATTGATCTATGTTCATCATATATTGACAAATATCATTCCAAAAATAAAAAAAAATTGTCACAATTCTACAAAGTTGCATGAAAATCAGTTATTGTCTGACGAAAGAGTCTGATTTAGACTCCGAAACGTTACGCTTAAGATTTCAAAGTGTTTTCATTTTCTTTCTGTTCATTGTTAGGCATAAATTTTTTCTCGTAAAGTTTTGGCCACTGAAGAATTAGTGCTCAAATTATATTAATTATATTATTAAAAAATTTGTTCTAATTTTTTCTTGTTTCAGAGACTGGAAGAGAAAACCCATATTAAGTTTTCAGGAAAATGCAGAGACCTCCCAGAAAATATTTCAATAGATAAGGTTAGTGTCATTCGATAGTACTCTTATTTGGTCTACTCTATCATAGTGTCCCGTTTGATATTCTAATTATGGGATTCCCTGTATAGATACAACGCCCTCGTTCATGTGAACTTTTATCAACCTTGATCACACCAATAACAAATATTTAATACATCACTTTTTCAAGTTAATGACTCATTTCTCCCATAAAGGAGGTTAAAAATCCATAAAGCCCTCTAGTAGACCAATGTTGCCCCTTGGATTTAGAAGGAAGTTGATCTCGATCTTAATTGTGGTAAGTAAAACTAGTTCTCTGAATGCAATCACCAATCGATCTAAACGGCGTTTAAGTATACAATAAGTACAATAACAAGACGGAGATAATAAACGTAATTGATTACGCTTTGTGTTGTGTTCGACCGATAGGGGGTGTGGTATGGAGGTGAATAGATTAATTGAATTCGACTTTTTGTCCCGGCAGATTTGTGACTTAGAATGCAGATTGTGGGCGGTACTGTGAGAGGTTTATATTGTGTATGAGTAATGAATTTCTGTTCTCTGTGAATACTGAAGGATGTGGAAAGAATGTATCAAGTATGAATTATAATTTTGTGTTTTGTTTTTGAGCTATTGCATAGCTTTTATCTCAGGCTTTGAGCGCGGCGACCGAATGTAGAAATTCCGTAAGGAAAAAACCTAACACAGACATGTATCGTCGGTTCAGTTCGGCAGACTTCGGCACGGTGTTTGGGTGTTTGCGACCAGACATATGCGTGCAGGCACTCTAGCAGTGCAAAATGGAGTCGGCAATCTCGCTGTTCCCATTGAATTACGAACGGCAAATATTTCATTAACATCTGATAGAAAATGTATAGCCAAACGCAAACATTTTCCATTAACTTCAGCTCTTGCTCTAACTATACATAAGTCGCAAGGTGGAACTTTTGACGAAATAGTATATGAGTTTAGTGAATCACATTCTCAGGAACTCGTCTATGTTGCACTCTCTCTGGTGACTAATATTGAAAAATTGTATATAACGACAAAAAATGATAATTCTGCATTTAAGTTTTATCATAATCGAAGGCAAGCTGCATCGACTGCATCTTTGTTGCAAGAATTCAAAAGACTGTCTTTAAATAATTTTCAGACGATAGCTCAAAGTGTCTCAGTAATAGAAATGGCATTTCAATAATGACTTTCAATTGCCAAAATTTACATAGTCACAAAAACGATTTACAAGATTCAGTTACGAGACAAACCAACGTGTTACTTCTTACCGAAACATGCATGACTCGTGATAATCCGATTGAAATACCTAATTTCAATTGTATTGTTCAATTCAAACGAGATACTGTTCCAAAAGGTGGGGTAGCTATTTACCAAAATAGAAATAATGGTACTTATATTATGATATTATTAATTTTAAACGCTCATTTGTTGGAGATATTTGTGCATGCTTATGCAAACTTAGAAATGGCCTACACATAGTCATGGTAGCAATTTACATTTCTCCGAATCCAAAATTGGACGAGGCAGAACATTTTATTCATCGCACTTTACTGGAGTACACTGAAGAAGGGTCGAAAATAGTTGGAACAAATGGTAATAAATTTCCACTTATCTTGGCTGGCGATTTCAACATTAACTTCGCTGATAAAAAATTAGAGTGGTTGACAACTATTCTTTCGGAAAAATTGAATTTAAAAATGAGTAATGATCCACATGAATCCACAACAAAATATGGGACCACTATTGACGTAGATTTTCCAGATATCAAGAAGACATTAAGTCTCAAACTTATGTTTCTTATTTCAGTTACCATAAACCTATAGTTTCAATGATAAATATTCCTGAATAACCTACATGTATTGAAAGATGAATAAAAAAAAAGTTTTAAATCAACAATATTTTCTTCTTATTTTTGAATAGATGCTATGTAATAGCTTTACCGCGGCAGTCCTCGAGTGCCACATGTATATTTTTTTTATACTTGTTATTACCTCAAAACTTTCGACCAATTTGGATGTCTTTATTATTTGAAAGCTAGTGCTTGCAGTTTAGTCTTATTGGTCCAAGTATATAAGCACTTATTAGACTCACAAAACTGACACCATCTTCGAAAATAATAAAAATTTAATAAAATTTCACTCATAAATGTATTAATTGTTTTAAAATACCTAAATTTAGAATGATTCATCAATATCTATTGAAATATACGAGTAGGTGTTTGAAAAAAATGTCCCGAGGTACAAAGACCTCCCTTACTTACAATTATTGTTATTTTCGGTACTGGTTCCCAAAAATCATCTACCCTGTACTGGTCCATAATACGTTTCTGCTTGCAACACAATACTTGCGATCCAACTACAAACCAATTCGTTCTAGCAGTCGGCCAGTTTTGGATATAAATGCGCCTCGCAAACTGTCTCTGCTGCAATTTAAACACGACTCCGAGATGCTATCTGGTTGTCTTGTTTGTCACTGCTTACAGATTATAACATCTAACAGCTTATTCATACCGAAAATGTTGGCGTGGTGCATTGGTTGGTGTTCATAATGTGCCTCGCATAAGCACTGTCGTTTTTTACGCCTGTAAATTAACTTATTAGCATACTTTGTTATTTTAATGTCCTTTCATGAATTATAAATTTCTGGTTTTGCTGTCCCGATGTATGTTGGTCATTCGAGAAATATTTCTGACGTATGCAGGGTATGTTATTTCGGTTTTACACGGCCTTTCCAATCAAAAAATTTTTCTCTCAGTAACTTTGAACTCAAGAATTGCTCTCAGGAAAATTGAATAATGAATAAACTACTCCACATGAGTTAGGGATATTGGATATTGACTCAAATTGCAAAAAAATATAGTTTAAACGAGATTTTGTGATCAAAATTCATATTCATATGATTTCAAGTTGCAGGAAATAAAATTAATTTCAGCCTGTACGTCTGCATCGTATACAGGATGGTTAAGAAAAATCGAGTAAAATAACGAAATTTCATTCCCAGAGAATTCAATCATATTAAGACTATCAAGACAATGTATGGCCTCCACGTGCATAAATAACAGCTTGACATCTTCTTTGCATACTACACATAAGTTTGTTAAACATTTCATGAGGAATTTGGTTCCATAAACGGGGCAGAAGCGCTGTCAGATCATTTAAAGATTCTGGGGTGGGTTGATGATTATTTAATCTTCTTTGGAGCATGGATGTTATATGCAATTCCAATCTGGTGAGTGCAGAGGTATTGGTAAATGTAGAATACCAAGCTCCTCACGCGCATTCTCAACTATAGCTGAACCGTTCTAGCTTTATCGTCTAGAAATTGAAAAGTTGCATCAATAGCAGCGTGAAAATTAGGCAAAACATATTCAATGGCATGCTCCCTGTAGTGTAAGGCGGTTATATTCCCAGGACAAATGTGTAGATCTGTCTGCCTGTTGAAACATATCCCGGCCCAAACCATAAAACTACCCCCTCGAAATGGACTTCTTGGACGTAGCGACGATTACATAGTATGCGTGGTATTGTCCATACCTCTATCTTTCGAAAATCTGAAAATTGTCCATATCTGGATTCATTTGTGAAAAGGACTCTACGCAATTGATCGTTCCAATCGATATGTTGCCTTGCCTATTCCAGTCTTTGACGCTAATGGTCACGTGTTAATGGAGCTCCTCTTAATGGACGTCTAGAACCTAGATTCACCTCTCTCAAACGTCGTCTGTTGGTTTCGATGGAAACTTGGAGTCCATCTGCAGTATTCTGTAGCATTTTACACGTAGATGTAGGCTTTCTTCTAGCCGAAACGGTACCTTATGAAACGATTCTGAGCAGGTGTTGTTTTTCGTCGCCCACCAAGCCTTGGTCTTTGCAATACGGAAACTGTCTCTCTGAACCTATACCGATAGCCCTATTAGCCTCAGCGTTTGTTAATTAGCGTCTTGGCATTTTCAGAAAACTCGTTTCAAATAGAAGCCATCGAGAAACTGACTTGATTTCAAATAAGAACATTCATGAAGCATATGCAAAGAACAAAACTTCAGGAAAAAGGCGACCAGATTGACGAAATGTCTCATACTGATTTTTATTGGATCGATTCAAGTTGTTGTTGAGTTACATACTTTTTAAAACGATTGAATATCCGAATAAACGATATCCCTAACTCTTGTGGAGAAGTATATCTCTCAGAGGGAGGAATTTTTCCGACTCGCTCGATAATTTGTCGTTGTTTCATGGTCAAATTACACAAAATCTTTATAAATTGTAGCTCAAGTGTTATTCCGATCGATAAACTATATTGAAGTGAAGTTTTTTGTTAATGAGTTCTGTAGTTTTTTCGTGAAAGAGTAACAAACATCCGTACTCACAAACTTTCGCATTTATAATATTAGTAGGATAATGAATGAATGTGAATGAAGCAGATATTGGGATATTAGGACAGTTTTTCATTTAATGTTTTTAAAACAACGTCGACGTTTCGAAACTAAGTCGTTTCTTTTTCAAGGCTGAAATAAAAATTATTTAAAAATAAAATTGTAGAAGTTAAAAACTATTTTACAGTTGACATATAAGATTAACAATAACAAACCTAGTTTTCAAACAATATCCTCAATTATTAATAAAATCATCATTTTCTCAAAGAGATCGAACTGGTGTATATTGATAAAGGGGCATATGATATGATTTCGTGTTATCTGATATCGTCGGTATACTTATCGAGTTCAGCTATTTCGGGTTGACCGGAGTAACGGGATATTTCATTTTGAGTATTAACCAGGTAATTCTGAGTGTGATCTATGTTACATGAATAATTTATCGACTAATCGTTGATCAGGTTTCTATATATGATGCTGAGGTGTTGTACGTCTTCTCGGTGATTCAATGTTGTTTTTCTTTATATGTTCCTTCTATATCCGTTTCTCTCTCTGTCTATAATCTTTAGGTCTTCGAAGTTGAATTTGTGGCCAGTGGTCATCTGGTGTAGTGTTAGTGCCGTCTTGTTGTAGTTTGCAACGTTCTCGCAGTCTCTCTTATGCTGTTTTATTCTTTCCGTTATATATATTGCTTTGATTGGCCTATATAGCATTTGTCGCATATTAGTAGGATAACTTTACAAGCTTGAGAAGATGATTCGAGGAAGTTAACCCTAATTCAAACGTGTGGCATATTATATTGACTCTTCAGTTTCCTTGATCTGTTTCAACGTTCGTGATCATTCAATAATCGATCCAGCTAATACCCGACCCCCGCCAGCTCCTCGCACCAACATCCAAGACCATCCCTACTTGCTCTGTCCTTATCAGGGCCGGGTCCCTAATGCATGGGTGCTTAGGTTGACAGCCCTTGCCAGCGGGCATCCCACATAACGATCGCCTGCCGAGCTCTGAACAGCTGTCGCTACACTAACCTGCTTATTCCGCAGACATCTTCATCAGAACCATGGCAGGAGAATTATAAATAACTGAATAAGACTGGCATTATGCTTGTTAAGTCCAAGAGTTGGGTTTATTGGGTCTGAATTGCGTAGGCGCGATCGCCTTGTGGCCTATGGCTAAGAAACGCGAGGTGATCCATAAACCTCTGCGTCCATACGCGTGTGGCAGGCGACAATGTGTTACTTTGCGGTTAAGCTCGATTTCCACTATCACATTAGGGGTCGATTTCACAAAACTTTGTTTGTACCGTTAAATTAATTGGAGCCAATGCGATTCGTTGAAATTTCAAAACACGTGATCCGATTCGTTCGAATTTACGTGAGGTTTTTTAATCGCACAATTAAAGTTTTGTGAAACCGACCCTAGGTGTAAAAGAACTTCTCTGCTATTTTATATTTCTTTGTTTTTTCAAGAAGAAAGGCCTGCTCAGGAGTTGGAAATCCAGCAGCGGCTTTATATTTGGTAACAAAGAGTAACAGAACATTTTTAAGGCACCATCATAGGAACAAAATTAACTGCTCCACATTAGGGATATTGACTTAAATTGCAAAAAAATAAAGTTTACATGAGATTTTGTGATGAAAATTCATATGAATATGATTTCAAGTTGCACTAAATGAAATTAATTTTAGCCTGTAGGTCTGCAGCATATACAAGGTGGTTAAGAAAAATCGAGTAAAATAACGAAATTTTATTCCCAGAGAATTCAAGCATTTTAAGATTATCAATACAATATATGGCCATCATCAATAACAGCTTGACATCTTCTTTGCATGCTACACACGAGGTTGTTGAATATTTCTTGACGAATTTGGTTCCATAAACGGAGCAGAAGCTCTCTCAGATCATTTAAGGATTCTGGGGTAGGTTGATGATTATCTAATCTTCTTTGGAGTATATCCCATGCATCTTCTATGCAATTCCAATCTGGTGAGTGCTTAGGTATTGGTAAATGTGGAATACCAAGCTCTCAACTATGGCTGCACGGTGCGGTCTAGCGTCATTGTCTAGAAATTGAAAAGTTTCACCAATAGTAGCTTGAAAATTTGGCAATACATTGTCAATGACATGCTCCTCATAGTGTGAGGAGGTCATATTTCCAGGACGAATGTGTAGATCTGTGCGCCTGTTGAAACATATCCCGGCCCATACCCTAACACTACGCCCTCGGAATGGATGGACTTCTTGGACATAGCGACGATTACGGGGTATGCGTGGGATTGTCCATACCCTTATTTTTCGAGAATCTGAAAATCGTTCATATCTGGATTCATCAGTGAAAAGGACACTACGCCATTGATGGTTCCAATTGATATGTTGCCTTGTAGATTCCAGTATTTGACGCTTATGGTAACGTGTTAATGGAACTCCTCTTAATGGACGTCTAGAACCTAGATTCACCTCTCTCAAACGTCGTCTGATGGTTTTAATGGAACCTCATCTGCATTTTGAAGAGTATTCCGTAGCTGCACGTAGATGTAGGTTTTCTTCTCGACAAAATGGTGATGAAACAAACAATCCTGAGCAGATGTTGTTTTTCGTCGCCCACCAAGCCTTGGTTTTTCCATCACGGAACCTGTCTCTCTGAACCTATTCCAAAGTCGAGATATCACACTTTGGCTGACTTGGAGCCTTACGCTACAACAATCTGAGTTAGGCCACCCTGTAGCATTCCGATAGCCCTATTAGCCTCAGCGTTTGTTAATTTACGTCTTGGCATTTTCATAAAACTCGTTTCAAATGGAAGCCATCGAGAAACTGACTTGATTTCAAATAAGAACATTCATGAAGCATATACAAAGAACAAAACTTCAGGAAAAAGGCGACCAGATTGACAAAATATTCGTACTGATTTTTATTGGATCGATTCAAGTTGTTGTTGAGTTACATACTTTTTAAAACGATTGAATATCCGAATAAACGATATCCCTAACTCTTGTGGAGAAGTATATCTCTCAGAGGGAGGAATATTTCCGACTCTCCTATAGATACTCCGTTCCGTACCAATGTAGACTTTGCTGCAGTCGCAAGGTATCCTGTAAATACCGGCTTGTGAAAATGGGTCGATGTTATCTTTGGTAGTTCTAATCATTTCGCCAAGTTTTTGAGTTGGCTTATGGAGGTTCTCTATGGTATTCTACCAATTCTATCTGTGACCTTTGTGATATATGGTAAGATAGCTCTTTCATAGCTCATACGGATAAGATTTAATCATTATAACCATGAAATTTGTCGAAAAAAATGGCCTCATTTCAATGGGATTAGTAAGATATAAAAATTGGGGGTTATAATTTGAAAAAAAAAGGTGGCATCGTGTTTCACCACTGTCGGAATAGCCTGCATAAGGATAAGTACCGGTATTTAGTTGAGTTTCTATTTCTGGAGATAACCAAACCTTATTAAAACGAGTATTTAGTTGTGATGGATCTTCAAACATAGTAGACCCTATTGTTTTTTCTGTTTAGGAACATTTGAACCGTTCCAAGAAAGGCTGCAGTAGTATTTTGAAAGCATGAAGGTAAGAGCTGAAGCAAACTTCTTCGACCTGCCCGCGTGTTCTCTTCGTTTTAATCCGCATACCCGTATCGCGATCTGGGCATCGAGATCGCCCTGCGAAGGGACCATAATTCATAAAATGTTTGTTATTATCCCACAAATACTCACCTTGCCCAGAAATAACTATTGGTAATTTATGTTTGAGTCATGCAACGCTACAATTTACACCGTTCTCAACTTTATTGCTCATAACCGGATTGAATTTAGTGCTATTCTCCCACCATTAGGGCTCGCTATCTCGTTTCGACTCTAGATCGCGAGAGAAGATGAAAGAGATCGATACATATTAACACGATTGGGTCGAATGCTGCATCCGAAGTAATGAAGAACACGAAATTGTATTGTATGTTATGGGGTTTTGGCCGTTTCGCATCCAATTTAAATATTTACATTTGCATGAGCCACCACGCCCAAGGTAATCAATACCTCATTTCTTTCAGCTGCTCGCTAATAATCGATGTTGATGCTCAAGTATGGTTTCGCACAACACTGATGTGACAATCTTGAAATCGGCCAACAAATTATCAATGTGAGAAATGTTATCGATTTAAAACAAATACGGTTCTAATCTATCATGAGAATTAAAGATCAAGTACCATTTTATTCACTAGTTCTTCTCTTTGGTAAAATATAAATATACACCCCGTCAATAAATTCCGGACAGGCAAAATTTTTGTCAAATTCAACACTCTGTATCTTTTTTCGTGGTACTCCGATTTTGTTGAAATTTTCACCAGGTATAGTATTGGGTCTTGTTATATCAACCTGAACTTTACTTTGCTAAAATACCTGTAGTTCATCCCTTATACAGGATGAAACAAAACCTTATTTTATACCCTCCATTTCTAAACACCCTGTGGTGAATTTGAGGCGAAACATTTGATATCATTAAGTTATAATTTGAACTGTGATCCTTTCTTAACAAAATGTTTCTTGATTTACGTCAGTATCTGCTTTAAAAAAAAAGATACACATTTTCAAAGAAAGTGTTGCATTTTTTCAATTTTTATAACAATTTAAAACATTACAATACCTTATCGTCTAGTAAACATAAACAAACATCTGAAAATGAATAGCGTGTATTTCCACCTCGCTTTGTCATCACTTCTACCATACGACGTGGCATACTTTCAATGCATTTACGAATTGCTTCTGGGGGAAGCAACAATTTCTGTTAATGCAGAACAATGCTAGACCTCACGTTGCACGGGTTGTAACAGAATACTTTGAAGAGGCGAATATTCAACGATTCGTGTGGCCAGCCAGAAGGCTGGATTTAAATCCAATTGAACATGAATGGGATATGCTAGATAGAAATGTTCGAAATCGGCAGCCCATCACCTTGCCCGATTTACGAACAGCCCTTCTTGAAGAACGGGAAATTATTCCCCCAGAAGCAATTCGGAAATGCATTGAAAGTATGCCACGTCGTATGGTAGAAGTGATGAGAAAGCGAGGAGGAAATACACGCTATTAATTTTCAGATGTTTGTTTATGTTTACTAGTCGATAAGGTATTGTAATGTTTTAAATTGTTATAAAAATTGAAAAAATGCAACACTTTCTTTGAAAATGTGTATCTTTTTTTTTTAAGCAGATACTGACGTAAATCAAGAAATATTCCGTTAAGAAAGAGTCACACCTCAAATTAAAACTGAATGATATCAAAAGTTTCGCCTCAAATTCACCACAGGGTGTTTAGAAATGAAGGGTATAAAACAAGGTTTTGTTTCACCCTGTATAACGGATGAACTACAGGTATTTTCGCAAAGTAAATTCCAGGTTTTTAGAAAAAGAAAATTCTTTGCCTTTACGAAGGCACATCGAGAACATTTTTGAAACATAGATGAATTCAAAATAGTAATCATCGAAATGAATACCATTTTCAATTCGCAGGCTCAGAGTTCTTTTATCATGAGGTTGGAGAAATGATAAAAGAACTCTGAGCCTGCGAATTGAAAATGGTATTCATTTCGATGATTACTATTTTGAATTCATCTATGTTTCAAAAATAAATTCCAGGTTAATATAACAAGACCCAATACTATACCTGGTGAAAATTTCAACAAAATCGGTGAACCACGAAAAAAGATACAGGGTGTTTAATTTGACAAAAATTTTACCTGTCCGGAATTTATTGACGAGGAGTGTAGTATAGCAAGGAGTGAAAGATTAAAAATTGGAGGAAAAATCCTGAAGGTTTTCTCATATAAACAACTACTGGTAGGAAAAATTGTGAACAAATAAATTCAGAAACAAGAGTCTTCAAGCTTCAAAAGTTAGTTTTTTTGGTTTTCATGAGACCATTTTTCACTGAGATACAGCGTGTTGAAAATCACCAAAAAAATTAAACATTTTTCTGTTCCTTTAATTGTTGCTCGGAGTATATATTGACAATATTTGAGAAATTACGAATATGAAATTTTTGTATGTTGTATGAACACCAACCCTTCCCCCCCTCGTAAATCCGCCCTTGCTTCTGGGTGTTGCAGGTTCTTTATCAGTTAGTATATGTGTACAAGAGTTCAAAAGCTGTCCGTTCATGCCAGTCTTTTTCTCATTTCAAAATTCTCAAACTGAACATTCTACAATTTGAAATAATCAACAAAAGAAGCACAAACATGTAGTAGGTAAATAAGAAGGAAATTAGGAGCTACAAATTCGAAAATGGATGTTGAGCGAGTGAAGCCTTCCACCCAGAGTGAGACGTTAAAACAAAGTGGACCCAGAACATCATCTCATGAACTTATCACAGATTATATCGTGGCTAGCCATGGTTCAAACGTCAAAATTTCAAAGCCATTCTGATGATATCTCACTATACCCATGTCTGGGCAGGCCATGTAAGTGTCGCCCCCTGTAGCGCCTTATTCAAGTATTATAATAAACTGGCTGCTTCCAGTGCAAGATTAACTTAACAATATAGTTAATAGTTATTAGTCTCATTCAGCTCTAATCCACAGATATTAATTATGTTGGGAGAGAGCAAAAGTTTATAATGGCCCTGCTGTCGCTTCTAGAGATGATAAATCACTTCTAATGTATAATTGAAGAAATATTAATATCAATATTGGTTAAGAGGAATGTTGACCTGTACGACTTCGGGCCATTTGTTGGATTCAATATGCTGGTATTTTTTCGAGGCATCGTTTTTCAAAGCAATCTGTGCTAATCCATCAATAATCCGAAGACGTGTTTAACTAACAGATAATTGTCTTTTTATTATGTTGTTGGCATATATGAGGATCGTTCTGGACAAGGTCAAGTCGAGAGCTTGCATATACTAATTTGTATCTCTGGTGCAACGAAAGTCCCAATTTAAACCATATGTGTTGATACTGATGGTCCTTTTTCAATTTCAAAGTATTAGGATCAATGAATAGATCATTAATAACAATAACAACACTGCATGGCATCGTTTACGCATCATTATTATCAAACTAATTGGAGGATACTATAATCCTTTGGTTGCGTTTTTGCCAATATACCATTGTCTTACTTTATTTCCTCTATCTGCTTCTAACAATCTTTCTTCGATATTATCTTACCCAACAGTTTTTTATTCTTTTATTCACTGAGAAAGTGGAGGACCAAAATCAGCTTTAAGAGCCAATCTTAAACTAGCACGTTTTCCCATTACTTCAGAAAGCAATTTTTAATGCTGCCTGTTTTAATTGATGCTTCTGCTTCAACTTAATAATCTTTATTTTCCTCAAAACCCTCACTTTCCTCAAAATGTCTTTTAGTGTGCAGAATGCATAGATATCTGGAAGAACGATCGAATTTTTATGATATCTCCCTCAATTTTTAAGATATGAAAATTTCAAGGTTTAAGGTACATGGACAGTTTGGAAAATGTATGTTTGTTTATCAAAAGGCGTTTTGATTCATTTATTGTATTTGAGAAAAACGAAATACTGATGTCGTTTTATTTTGCCCCCCCCCCTGAGAATTCTGCGGGCACCCATGAAAGGCGATAAAAATAAAAACGGAAAAACACAAACTCCACAGCAAGATGAAATTTCGATTCATTCCCAACCAACAGCAAATATGAAATACAAATTACATCTCACTTACCACTTGGCTGTGCACAAGAATTTATGAGAATGGGAAAAGGAACTGAAATGTGGTTCGAACGATAGTTTTCTCATACTATGCACATATGGATCGTGAAGAATAGATATTAATATACGAGAAGGTATTTTCTGGGAATGCGGAATCCTATTCCATTCAATAAAATAGTTTATACACATAATATACGAATCGGAAATGGTCAATAACATAATATATGTAATTTACTATCGAAGTACGAGACCTGTATAGTCATAAATACGGAAATTAACGAAGAATTGAAATGCAAATAGGTGTTTCAAAACTTTTCCCAGACTATTTTACAGATTCCGCCAATTCTGAGAGATACAAGCTCATATATCAACGTGCTTTCTGATTGTAATATATCGTATATACGAGAAAACTTATTTACCATTGATTTTCACGAGCCAGTCTTTGACTTGTACACACAATTCAATATTAACTGACGTTATTAAAATTTGTTTCTCTATTTCAGTATCGTTAAGAGTTCATTACAGTACTGAAAGTAGTACTGTAATGAACTCAGTATAGCATTGTTTTCAGTTATATTTTTCGTTTTCTCCGATCCTATTGATTTCCAAATCAAATCAATTCATTTTCAGTAATCTGTCAAATTTAGTCAGTCGCACCAACTGTCAAGATACAATACAAAAGTCACTTATCCGAATTTGTATTTGAATTGAGAGAGTATTTCACAAAAATTGACTGAAATAAAGAAAATATCGTCTAATACTCGTTGCAGAAGGCAATTCCAACACTGATGCTCATTCTGCAACTTGTTTTAGAATATACTTTTTTGCTTTCTCAGCTAATAGAGACAATGGTCGCATTCACCGGACGAAGATTCCGCTACCGCTACCTAGCATAAATTGAAAGCGTTCCCAAAAATGCCCACTGCTCGAGAACGCGTTGACGATTCCGCAACAGTTGCACAACTGTTACGTCCGGTGAATGTGACCATTGACATTTCATGATTTTCGCATGAAGACATGTCAAAATTTTATGATTGGCGCTACTGTTTATATTTGCATGGGTGCTGAAAAGGGGTAGCAAGAGTTTTTTCTCACGCAGTTCGTGTGGAAAGTAATACTTTTCAGCAATTTGTTAAGGCAGCACAGTATTTTTATAATAATCAAAGCTAGGTTAGGTATATCAATGAGTTGGTTCAAAATTTCACACAGTTAAATTACAATTTGATTAGTCTATCGAACCTTGATAATTCAATTCATTTCGCAACGAAACAGCTATGTTTTCGATGAATTATTATTAAATTACGTAGGTGCACAATTATCCAAGCATTTTCACTGGAAAGTTTCAAACAAATTCAAATCACGAATCGGTTTAATTATAGAGCCTCTCAATCGTATAGGCATAATAGATTTATATCATTATTTGAGTAGTCCGTATCATTATGTGAATTGAATGCTAATGACTGTTGTGCAAAGTAAATATGAACCGAAAATTATATTATTCAGATAGAAAATTATCGGTTCTGTGCTTCCTGTGCTAATTTCGAAACAGCGAATGGCGCTATGATATTCAACACGAAATTATATTTAAATTTTGTCTAGACACAAGGCTCTCTGATGTTAAGATTTTGCTGGGGACTTTCTCTCTACAGGGTGAGATTGAAAATAATATTTTTTTGATTCACTGACATACAACAAGAATGTTCAATTTAATTTTGAATAAGTGAATCCGAATGTTGCACTGTGTTGAATTCTGAAAAGTTTTTGATTTAGCAGGAAAAGCAAGCACTTACTTAACATCAGTTTAAAATATACAGCATCTGGAAGTTGTGAAAATTATTCATTGATCTAGCGAGAAGATCCGCACATAAAGAAAAATGATATTAGCTTTGAGGAACAGTAAATCTGACGAGACAAGAAAGGAGATATAAAGACAGCGTTAATGAATAAACCATCGAGGACTGAAAGGAATTAGCTAGAATTGCCGACCCATGGCTCCTACGATCAGATAAGTGCACAGTCTTTTGTTTCCTACAATTGACACAAACTATGTGCAAATGTTTGATAACCTGTATTTCAACTTCCATTATTGTCGGAGCTCATTTATTTTTATATGTGCTCGTGGATATAAGTGCACTCGAAAGCTAAAAGCACGGAGTTTCCAGTAAAATTAAACGATATGGGTTCCGTTTTTTATGATCGCATTCTCGTTCCGTAATTGACGTGGATTCGCTGATTCTCACAGGATGGTTTCAGACGTTCGAAGAAGAAATCTTCAGTAATTGGAGAGTTATTGGGCTTTCTCTACTCGGAATTTCCTTCTTGGAAAAGGAATATGGAAAAATCAGTCGGTTGCTGTTTCAAAAATGTTCAGGTATCCGTTCATTTTATGAAAATTTGTTGGATGAAATTAATTCGTGAAATTTCGTTCAAAAATAATTCAGATTGTGGATTAAGAAATCACGCAAAATTCGTATATCTGTATATTTGTATACTTATATATATATATATATATATATATATATATATATATATATATATATATATATTCTTTTGATTCAGAGAGCTAAAATAATACATATCTAAACAAAAAGTTACCTAGACGAGGTTGGTGCAAACACAGGAAAACCATACAGGTCTGCAGTATGATTAAATGAGGAAAGAGAAAAAACCTCAACTGAAAAAAACCCTTAGTCCGTCCGTGAAAAAAAAATTACTTTAAATATTAAATATCAGGAGAATCTTGAAAGACATCAGTGTGATCATCTTCATGTTATCCGTCGATGGGCTCAGATAAACAGATTCTTCACAAAACGACTCGCAATTCTTAACCTGAAATGAAAATATACAAAAGCAGAAAAAAACGCGACTTCAATTTGGGGACATTATCATCAGGAATATAGATGAGTATGGGAAATGAATTTAGAAAAAAATTGAAATTGCTCAAAAAATTCAAATCTGTTGTCTCTCTGCGAATATGGGGAGGGACAATATTTGAGAGGACTGGTAACCAAGGAGTAGTTGTAGACTTGATAGTACCAGTTATAATCCTCATAGAAAAATTTAGGTAGTTTCTGAAGAATATTGTTTCGAGTATCAAGCTTCAAACGCAGATAATCTGAATGGGCGTTGAAATTTAGAGAGGAATCAAGTTTGATTCCCAGGTATCTAGGATTGAAATTATGTTTTAAGGAAGAAGAACCGAAAGTTACACTCAATTTTCTTAATTTCTGATGATTATTCAAATGAAAACACGAAACCTCGGCTTTATTTTCATTGGGGCACAAAAGCCACCTTAAAAATAATTGTTCATTATATCCAAATCTGCGGAAAGGGTACTTTCTATTGTTTGAAAATTAGAATGATGGAAAGCCAGAGCAATATCATCAGCATAAATAAATTTTTCTGAAGAAGTAGTTGGAATGTCACACAAATATAAATTGAATAGAAGAGGTGCTAAAACTGAACCTTGTGGAAGACCATTATTCAAAATTTCGAAATTACTACTATTATTATCGACAAAAACTCGGAACCTTCTGTTGGATGACATATTTTCTAATAGTCTAACCAAATTTGTATTTCGTCAATTGTAAATGATGTGTTATCGAACGAGGGAAGGGTTGATTATTCTCTTGGATTTTCTACTGAAGAAATCAATTTTTCAGGGCATAAGCTGAGGATGGGAGGGTGCGGTTTTTCAAGGCCCTTCCCCCCTTCCTCCCTGATCATTAGCACGTACAGAAATTGTAGAAACTCTTCGTGTCAGGAGGGCAAGGGGGGAGGGGCGTTTTCGAGGTGTGTTCAACATATAGCAGAGAGTAATTTGTTGGATATTCTGAAAGGTTTACTTAACCCGAGATTAAAACTAACTGATAATTACATAATAACCACGTTCGTAGACCGAGCAACTGTTATGGGATCATTAATAACGGAAAGAGAGACCGTTTAGTAATTTATTTGTTTAATTACTGATCCATAACAATTATGAGCCAGACGAGGAGTAGGCGATGCCTTTCGACGCTCTTTTGTTAATGTCTTTTTGTTTCTACGCTGTATTTCTCCGTCTGTGGTTATCGATCCAGATATTAATCCTGTTTCGATTCTGTGCCGTGGTAAGTTGAGGATCAGCCCACTATCGTTTATCTTTGTGGAAACATTGAACTCTACAAGGAGTGTACCTTTGGTGAAGGTGAAACTTTCGATAATTAGCTGAGCTATAATGGAAGGTTCATTTTTGAATTGACTCATTTATTTCTGTATCTTCACCTCTGGCAATAAATAATACATTCCTTTCACGATGTTCAATTATTGATTCGATGACAAATAAGTAGATGTTGCACGCTCTTAATTCAGTAGGTACTACAGTTTCACTGATAAAAGGCAAATTTTCCGACAGAAAAACTGAATCAAAACCAGATAGTGTTTTTAGTTTTTTCTAGCTTTTTCGAATTTAGAACCAATTCGACATTCGTAATATGACTCTAGAGAAATAATTCATAGAAATTTCAGTAAGAGAAAGGTCCTTAATTTAAAAAATGCTGCTTAAGCTCTTGAATCAAGAAAAATTAACACAAAAATTGATTGAAATAAAATGAATCAAGAAAAACATAAAATAGGCCACAAAAAAAACAAAAGTCCAGTTTATTATACTGACAAAGCAGTAGGTGTGCTCTCAGATGTTTTCTCAAACCATTTACGGAGTGACTTTTAAAAAAATATTGAAATAGTATATTCTAAAAATGCGAGTTTTCGAAAGCACGAGTGTTGGAATTGCTTTCTGCAACGAGTATCAGACGATATTTTCTTAATTTAAGTCAAGTTTAGTAAAATATTTTCGAAATTTAAATAAAAATGCAGATTTGTGACTTTTGTATTGTATCTTGGCAGTTGTGATAGATATTTGATAGATTACGGAATTTGAATTGATTTGATTTGAAAATTGAGAGGATCTGAGGTCAGTAGTGACAACCACAAAACGAAAAATATACCTGAAAACAATGCTGTAAAGAGTTTCATCACAGCAATACTTTCAATGTAATGAACCCATTACGATACTGAAATAGAGAATCGTATATTCTAAAACAAGTTGAAGAATGAGCTACGAAGGAGCAAGTTTTCGAAAGCATGAGTGTTGGAATTGCCTTCTGCAACGAGTATTAGACGATATTTTCTCTATTTCAGTAAAGTTTTGTTGAAAACTCTCGAAATTCAAATAAAAATTCAGATTAGTGACTTTTGTATTGTATCTTGGCAGTTGGTGTCACTAACGAAATTTGACAGATTGCGGAATTTGAATTGATTTGATTCGATAATTGAGTGGATCGGAGGTCAGTACTGACAACCACAAAACGAAAAATATTACTGAAAACAATGCTGTAATGAGTTTCATTACAGCACTACTTTTAGTACTGTAATGAACTCATTACGATACTGAAATAGAGAAATTATTATATTCATGCTCTATTGATTGGATATTGTAGGTATTGTATTTATATAAACTTGCCTTTTCGTCATATATTTCTCAATTCTTCTCTACCATGTTGCCATATCACCAAGATGTCTTAGGTTTCAATGAATATTTATCGATGAATATAGTTTTCCCTGAAATGTTTTCTTGTTTTCTTGACAGAATTTGGGGAGGACCATTTCCATTATTTAAAAAAATTCAGAATATGCAGAATTCTCTCAGCATGGACTTCATTCGATACTCGCAAAGGATGTTATAAATTTCTGTTAACGTCGATTCCATGATGAATTTTTCATCTTCAGTATCCGTTATCTGGAAGCAATCGAATATTTTAATATTCCTAATTAATCCACGTTCCTAGCCTGTATCCGATTTCTGGACTCGGTATCAAATGATATTCTAGTCGTAATGGTCTTTTAATGAATTAACGATGGCATTGCATCAATGCTGGCGAACCATTGAAGGAAGATATATTTTCACCTTTTAGGAATTAATTATCGTGTTCCCGCGTTAAATGGACTTGTAATTTCTGGAGAAGTGTCCGAGGGTTAAACGTTCCCAGTGAATTCACCAGTTGATTTATCGTCATAGAGAAACTATATACGGTAATTTGTGTTTTTCACTTTGTTAATCGGTCTGACATAGCGGGCCAGTGTGATTACGCATTCCTTTCGAATTATAATTGATTGAACTAGGCTGAATTCAGTAATTAGGGATAACAGTGTGGATATAATGAGAATGAATATGACTGATGATGAATAATGACCAGTTAACACAACGTGCTTACGAATTAGGATTGGTTTCTTGGCAAGAAGTTGGATTTCATTCCGGTTTAGCGTCATTACTGGAATAACTTGAGAGAAACCGACTCGGAATAAGGCATAGTTAAAGTAACCATGGTTCGAGGAGAAATTGAAATTAATATGTTTGTGTTTCACTCAGTTTTTTCTCTACAGACCAGAAAAGTACTAACGATACCAAAAATGATAAAAAAATATCGAATGATAATATAAACCAATATTACCGCCAGAATTTCGAGCGAAAAATAAAGAACTGGAGATTCTTTGTTAGAGAAAAACATTTTAAATTAATAAGAAGAGCTTCTTCAATCGATGAAAAAGTTAAGGAGGAGTTAAGGAGGAATATACCCATATTCATTCCAAGAATAATTCATAACTAACTTTATCCTTGTACGGACGTTTTCAATTAAAAGATTTTTAAGAAAACTCCCAAAGGAAGGAAGAGATAAATGGGACAGTGTAAACAAAAACTGTTCAATGAAGAAATTAGTAAATCACAAATTACTGATTATGGGCGCTCCAATACCGAAGATCTTATGAAAAAATGGAATATATATTCTTTTGATTCAGAGAGCTAAAATAATACAATATATATTGAAACAAAAAAGAACCTAGCTGAGGTTGGTGCAACTAAGGAAAACCATGCAGGTCTAGAGTATGTTTAAATGAGGAAAGGAAAAAAACCTCAGCTGAAAAAAAACCCTTACCTCGCTCTTGAAAAAAAAAATTACTTAAAATATTAAATATCAGGAGAATCTTGAAAAACATCAGTGTGATCATCTTCATGTTATCCGTCGATGGGCTCAGATAAATAGATTCTTCACAAAACGACTCGCAATTCCTTACCTAAAATGAAAAAAGACAAAAGCAGAAAAAAAACAATCATTTAGAATAAATTAAATTAATTTGAAATTAACCACCCATTTCAGAAATGCATTTGTTACTTTATGTATAGCCTCGAAATCATCTTGAAATTTATAAATGGGGCAACTATTTATATGATGTTCTATAGTCTCCTCATTTTCCCCACACTCACAACTAGGGCTCTCAACCGAATTCCATCGGAAAAGCATACTGTTGCATCGTCCATGGCCTGTGCTAATACGATTTAAAACAGAACATATTCTCCTGGAAAGGTCAAAACCAGGAACTCTGATGGAGGGATCAGAAATAAGATCTTTATTGAAAAATTCCATTCAGATTGCCAAATTTCTTTGTCGCTTCTATTCATATCAATCAGAAAATTTGACCAAAAAGGTTTTTACTCGACTTCAATCTTGGGACCTTATCATCTGAAATATAGGTGAGTATGGATTTGAATTACTTCCAAAAATTCAAAGCTGTTGTCTCTCTGCGAATATGGGAAGGGACAATATTTTAGAGGACAGGTAACCAAGGAGTAGGTGTAGACTTGATAGTACCAGTAATAATCCTCATAAAAAATTTAATTGGGCATCAATTTTTTTTACATGAACACTGTTCAACCAAACAGGGCAACAATATTCAGCAGCAGAAAAAACCAAAGCTAGCGCTGCCGTACAAAGTATTGTTGCATCAGCGCCCCATGAGAAACCAGCTAGTTTCTGAAGAATATTGTTTCGAGTTTTGAGTTCAAACGCAGATCATCTAAATGGGCGTTGAAATTTAGAAAGGAATCAAGTTTGATTCCCATCAGGTATCTAGGATGGAAATTATGTTTTAAGAAAGAAGAAGCGAAAGTTACACTCAATTTTCTATATTTCTGATGATTATTCAATTGAAAACACGAAACCTCGGTTTTATTTTCATTCGGGCACAAACGCCACTTTAAAAAATAATTTTTCATGGTATCCAAATCGGCGGAAAGGGTACTTTCTATTGTTTGAAAATTAAGATGATGGAATAACACAAAGTTTCGAATGACGAAACCTAATCGTTTCTAAAGAAAAAAATGAAAATCCATCTTTTGAGATTATCAATGTTTACATGGTTGGGTTTAACTCAAAGTTGACTTGGGAGTACCGGATCCTTCAAACCTTCTCAGCAAACGCAGAAATATCACACATTTCCAAATGCTTTCTAAGGCTTATCACATCGAAGAGAATGATAATTGTAAGAATCGTTTAATTCAAAAATCAATCAGGTTCCCGACTCGAGCAATCATCGCATTCATCAATAGAACAGAAAATGACAAACAGCAGAGCAGTCAAGACTGATTAACCGAAGGTTATCAAAATAATGGCCTCAAATTATGAAGTTCTTGCAATTATTAAAAATGTCAGTATAAATTTGCAGTTAACTGCCTCTGAAACGACGTCATTTCCCATGCAAAAAAACCGCTTGTCTGTTGAAATAAGTACTCGAGTAAAACTGACGGCGTCCAGCTACAAACAGCCGTAAACCATAAAAAAAAAATGATTAATGGATTATAATCACCTCTCCCGTGAATCTGTGCCACGAAAAGTGACTGCTGGTGCTCACTCCACGAAATAAAATCTTCTCCAATATTTAATGAAACCTGTTTTCAGCCTATAACATTAAATCATTGATGGGAATTAACGATTTAACGACACACTGTTAATATGTGAAAACTTCGTTAACAGCTGGTTAATCACTGGAATACAATGAGCTAGAAATAAGCACTTAATTTATTTTAGTACTCACCTCTTATGGTCATTTTCTTCCTTCTACAGCCATCAGGATTCCAGCGAGATTAGTTTTCATGTGAGGCATCAATATGAAGTGACATTTTTTAGATGAAATCACCTATAAAATTTAGTAATCACTAATAATAATTGGGACAACTATTCTGGTTTGTTTTTTTCAATCTTTATGTTTTATGGATATATAATTTCTTCGAATAGTTTGTGTAAATTTTGTTAATTTTTAAACCATTTTTTTGGCAGCCACATTTTGAACTGTTACATGCAGTCTTACAGCTGAATCAAAGTTCTTTGCATTTTCTGAGAAAATTTACTATGGAAATGTATAATTTTTCATACAATCAAAAAGAAGACATTCAATGGACTTATTAAAAAAGCAGAACATTTTGACGTGAGAATTTCAGATGAAAAATCAGGCTGATTTTTCGATATAGAATCAAAATAGGGTAAAAAATTAAATATTTTGGATAAAAAAATTACAATCTGTTTGAAATATAAAGAGGTGAATTTTCGTCAAATTTTGTGAAGAAAAAATTATTTCATGAGAGATAAAATAAAGAATCCGAATACTAGATTATTCGATTTTTTCATAAACTTCGAAGCTATGTGAGTTAAATGTTATACGGAAGTTGAAGATCTTTTTATAACCTACAATTTTACCTTGAACATTTTTCCATTTTTTATCGAAGTTGTCAAGATAAAACATTTGTACTGTCAAAAACTTTCACACCAATTTCTGTTTCCTCTCATTCTTGTTACACTCTCTTTGCTTCACAATCGTCTTCATCTTACTATATTTTTTCTTGTTTCAAAAATTATCAACCCTGATCTATATTATAATTTCAACTCAGTCCAGAGAAAAAAAAACAACCAGCGCATTCGCCATTTTGAGACGCCTGAGTTTTCACTGTCATCATTTTCTGGAAAAACATGGGTAATCGTTCAATTTTTCAAGATCTGGTAGTAGATTCCCTGCTATGTCAACCTCTCCAAGCGTATCGATTATAAAATTATCATCAGTTATTAAGAGAAATTCAGGATTTCAATTTTCATTCACTATACACCTTTTCAACTTCAAATTGAGACTAATCAAATTCAAATTGGGATTAAGCAATTCCAAAATGAGAATAAGCAACTTCAAAACGGTAAACACAATCGAATTGCGAATAAAAATGAGACTAAACAATTTCAAAATGGTTATCACAATCAAATTGGAATTAATCAAATTCATATTGACACTGAACTATATTGAAAAAAGTCGTATTATTTCATATTTCGAGAGAATTTTTCTGAAGTACCTCAGAATCTAATGAGGAAGAAATGCAGTGGTGTATATATATACATGAATGATGAAAAATGTGAGAATCGATACTCTGCAATCTTCTGAATTTTATTTAGGGTTTTCTCTTCCAATCTCTGGATCAAAAAACAATCAGAAATTTCCTTAATATACAATAGAAGAAAGATCACTGTGTAAAACTTGTGCAAGAATCGGTCAAAGGCCAAATCCTTTCAAAAACTTGTTACCTCAAAATAGAAAAAGGAATAACACTTCGAACTTTCAAAGATTGTTGCAAATTTCATTCATGAAAGTCTTCAGAATCGTGACAATTCTCTATAAAAAAAAAGACATGTCATTTCCCAATATGAGATTGTTTAGTCCCATTTTGAATGTGTTTATTCCCAATTCGATTGTGTTTACCAATTTGAAGTTTATTATTATCATTTTGAAATTGTTTAATCTCAATTTGAAGTTGAGAAGGTATAGATAGATTGGAGAAAGTGACGTTGAACACGTGACAATGTAATTTCCTCGGCTCCGAAACGCACTCCTGAGGAATTTTCAATTGAAGGAGTGAAGGCCAGCCCATGAACATCGAATGAGCAGCTCTCTGATAACTTCCCATAAATCTATAAGATGCATCTGATATATTTATTCATTCACTAATAAGGTAGCGGACCAATCTCAACACCGAGCAACGTATTTTTAAAATAAACATACATACGTCCGTACATCTCAGGCTCCGTAAAGATACCGTGGCCTACTATGAAGTCCACGTTTAAATTCTCATAAATAACCCGCTAACAATCTACTAGTGACAGCTTGTTAAGTCCTAACCACAGGTTAGGTTATAATTAATGGCTTACGTCACATTGTAATTGTTGACTCGTCGCTATTAAATCCACTTTGCTACGTGTACGGCTATTTGTTAACGATATTGGGGTATTTTAGGTGTTTATGTTGGTATCCCTACTCGCATGGCGATGAACTTGTTGTACACGAGTTTTATAAACTTTTTGAACATTAAAATTCATATCGACAATTCATACATTAATTTACTCCAGGGAGTATCTCACCCTGTTATGATCTAAAAGTGACATATCTAGTTATATTATTATTATTATTATATGAGAGTAAAGAGTTGAGGACAAGACTATGCACTCACACTTTGTTTAATTGCTAGATTGTAGATTCAAGCTTAATTTCTTCATCAAATTCATTCTTCATCAAAATTTATAAAGTGACTTTCTTAATTTTGTTAATATGTATATTAAAATCTTTTATTAAGTTGTACAGTTTAAAGCTGCTTCATCGAAATGCTGAGGTTACGATATATTCGACATGTTCACTTGGCAAACGAATTTTTTTTAAAAGACTTTGTCACATCTTAAAACCCTTAGGTAAGTGAATTTTGAAATAGAAGTAAGAATATAATTCAAAAACAAAAAACAACAAACCGATATTCACAATACGATAATGCCATAAACTATCAAGAGAATAAATGAATCAACGAAGGAAAATATGCCGAAAAAATTAATAAATCTGGAATAAATGTTTATCTACAGGGTGTCCCAGAGAAACTTTACATGCACCTACCAATATATAGGGTCATCAGCATCTTGATAAGGGTAGGTATTCACGAATCTTTATTTTTCTACCAAAATACACGATGATTTGAAGTTCTGATCGAATTACTTTCAATTATATTTTTTTGACTGTAAACGAGACTTGAATGTTCCTTCGTCTAATAATTAATTATTTTCATCTCAATTATAACATTTTGAATTTATGATACTGGGAATATCATATGCACTAATTTGCATATTTTCAGAAATCCACGTATGATTCTCAACTTGCCTTCGAAATTTCCAATATTGATGATTTTTGGCTATCTTCATAGTCTTCGAAGTCTTCAAGCATTTTTGCTGGATAGCAACATAGCAGTTAAACAGGAATTGATTAATGAAACAAATGGTACATTTGGGAAAGTTTATTTTCCTTATATTCATGTTTTCAAATAGATCCATTTAAGTACATTCTTTTCAATATAATCTCTTGCTATGTTCAACTACATACGTACAATCTTACTCAACTTCAACAACAAATATACAAAAGACACCGCAAACGATTAAGCTACAACTAATTGAATATTCACAAATTCACAGGATAAGGAGAATTTAACAATTTCGTTCATTGATTTCGAGTCCAGAAAATAGGGGTAGTAAGAAAATGCTACTTGCGAATCCATTGTATATCACGCAAAGCGAATACAGTCAACTGAATATTTACATAAATAAATACAACTTTCAAAAAATAAATAATATATACACTGGTACTAGTTTCTAGTCGTTTTTATATCGAGATTGGCACTAGAAAGTTTTTTGGCACATCGTTGGCACTACCTCTTGAATGTACATATTGCCACTTGGATTCTCATTTGTACAATTTATTTACAATTTACATAATTTTGCTCGAGTTTTTCTCAAGTATCACTTTCGACGTCACTGCTGCATTCCTCGTCCATGTCCATGTCGATGTACTCCCCGTATTGGTCCTCTTCTCCTGTTTCCTGTTTCCACTTGTTCACGTGATGGGCGTTCTGTTGGGAATTTTGAGAATTCTGTTGGCCTTTACCGCCTTGGCTTGTCTTTGCCTCTTCCTCTTGTTGCATCCTTTTGTGTTTCGTCCTTCTGTTTTGGAACCAAACTTTGACCTGCAACAAAGAAATTGGTTCAATAAAAATGCGCCAAGAAAAACGAGAATTCAAAAAGGTAAGTATGATTTTTGTATTTTGATTTAATCTGTTTTGTGTTTTTATTTTGATCAATCGATGAAGAATCGAATGAAATGACCCATTATTGAAATAATGGATTTTCTACGTTGAGGAATAATGAGCATCATTCTCGGATAATTCGAAATAGAAACTAACCAGAAGAAAAAATTATAGATACAAAAAAATAAGTCCTATAATAAAGGGGTTACATATTCCATTGTTGTTGAATAGAGTAGGGAGAGAAAATGACATCGTAACTCGAACTCTAACCCTGAATGTATAGAAGCTAAACCGTTGAATAACTAGGGGTACATTAAATCTAATGCAGCTCTATGATCTGGCAGATGTACGGACAACGGTTGATATAAAAACCTCTCCCCGCAAAATGGCGTATGCAGCCCCGAAATCCAATAACGCATTTCGACCAATGGAATCGTACAATCCGCGCTCAACAATAGCACCCCAATTGGCTTGTACCCCTGTTATTATGACAAAATGGTATTATATAGGGTGTGAAATTGATAGTGCATTTTATACATCAGTTAACTCGGTCATGATTCGGGCGTTAGCTCCCCTTTTTATTAGATAAAGGGAGAGATGAAGCGACAATTAGCCGAATAAATTTCAGAGGACAGATCTGCCATCACGGGATGATGTATGGCTTCTCGATGTGATTCATTGGATTGAGAGTTGATTCGAAGACTTGGTTTGATCGATGGAGGGATGTGGGAACAATTTTCATAAACAGCTAGTTCGAAAAAAGTTCTAGCTACATTTGAAAATAATCAAACAGCAAAGTCAAGAAATTCGCCAAATTCAGGGTAAACAGTTCTCTGCAATAGAAGAGTCTTTTATTTTTTCCGTGAATCTTTCATGAGCTGAGCAGGGTTCCTCAATGTAATACCATAAAAATTCTAAAAAAACCACGAGTATATTCAAATGTGAAAGTTCATGTGTTTATGAGTTTGTTTCTCTACAACTTCAGAACCAGATGTCCGATTTGAATGGGAGTTTCACTTTAGTATTGAGATTTTTTGGAGCAGGTCTTCATGTAGAATTCATTCCTATATCACATGACAAAAAATCAATTTTTCGTTAATGGCCCAGTGGATTTCACGCTTTTACGGCAGACCCTGGATAAACCAGATGGGGATAGAAGAACATACCAAATCAAGAAAAATTTTTTTAGCTCGAGGATAACCTACGATAACAAATTTGATCATTTTCAATCGAATCAAATGTTCCATTTGAAAGGGCTTTTGATTGGCATGGAATGAATGAATTTTTAGATAAATATGACCCTCATCTGCTGCATATATTCCTGATGAAAAATGCTCTGTCAGCTTAGTATCCTAACGGATTTTTGGCGAGGTAGAGCAGGTTGAAGAAATACGAATTTAGGCAAGAATTAACATCTACCAAGATTGCTTTTTCGCGTGCCTCTACTCCCAGAATTGACGTGGATATCTTAATATATAAAACTAAGTCGGCCATGTTGTTGGTTACACCATTTATAACTCAAGATTGGATGAACTGTTTGTTATGAAAGATTTTTTTGTTGGATTCCTTTACGGCGGGGTTAACACAAAATACATTAAAACTCTCAAAAATTACATGAAATGGAAAAAAAATAGGAAATAATTTTCATTCTTGCGAATAACGCCAGTAGGTGTCGCTACGGTTAATAGCGTTTTCGTGAAAGTATTATATTTGATATTAATGCGGTAAACTACATTTTCTGATAATATTAACGCATCTGAGTCCATGTGTTATAAAACCTATCTTTCTTCCGAACACTACGGAAAATTTTATGACGAAATGTTTTGAACAAATCCCCATTCTACTATTATCGCCTAAAATTCTTAGCCTTGGAATTTCAAAGTCTTTGCGCAGAAATTTATGCCGATTCACACAATCTGCCCTATTTATTCTCGCACCCGGGAAAAAACTAAAAATGTTGTTCATCACAAGGTACTACAATGAAGGAATTGTAAAATATAAAAAAGTTACCTCTATACCTCTTAAAGAAAGAGATTTCTTTTCATGTATGAATAACAATGTACATACCTATTTCAATGCAATTAAATTTGTTGTATATTTTGTACTTTTGTATTTTTTTGTATTTCACGTAATATATTTCCTTCTTAAAAAAAACCAATGGTTATTACAACTTTATTCATTTCTAAGGCGAACCAAAGTTCGCCGGGTCAGCTAGCTTATCTAATTGACAATTGCCACAATTGGTCCCACCACCAAATCCCTTACGCTCTTTAATTTCTGGGATAGGAAATGATTCTAAACACATTCAAAAATATAACAGCTGTTTCCAGACGACATCGTTTGGCGCAACACATATTGTACAGGACAATTTTATGTCCACTTTCAAGGTTTTATACCATAATAGTTTATTATAATATTTAAGTTGCATTTTTATTTATCGATTGAGGCACTACGAAGTCTGCCAGGTCAGCTAGAAAAAGATATAAGGAAGGGAAAATATTGACTATGTTCGTGATGACGTCATAGGCCGGAGTTTTACCGAGACAATAAGAAATTGTAAAGTGTTTTTTTTTTAGGAAGGTTGTGCGAATCTTTCGAAAACTAGAATATAGGATTTAGATACTGCTTATTATTCCCCTACTATTCTCTGAAAGGACTGTACTCGATATGCCCCAGAAAATTGTAACATCTTCTTTCTGATTCAGGAGCTCATCAGTCACACTCTTTATTTATCAAATAATCGAAGATATGCAAGATCGAATGTTATAATTACAAAAAGGCAATTTGTCGAAGCTCTTTTTCTAATCTTAAATCTAATTTTCTATTCACATATCGAGAACAAATTTTCAGTGTATTACCTATTGCAGTTAGGTAGGTATATCACTTTATATAAGTCACTACGTCTGGAGGTTTTTATATTTTATCATACTCCGAATTGTATCCTACAACGTTCATTAACTTCTGCTGCATTAACAGATGCTGTATTGGCAATTAAATTTTATTGTATTTTGTTTTAGTCACCAGTAGGGACAAATTTGAATGTTTTCAGTGATACAGATTTATATCATGCCCGTTAAAAAATTTCCGCTTGATGCGAAAAGCAAAGAGTCGGCGGCCATTTTGTATCGAACACAATGGCGGCCGATTCAATCAATCTAGCATGAAGTTCGACAAGTCGGCTGGGGTTGCCAGGATAAAGGATTCCCGATCGACAGCACAGCCGAATTCACAAACCATTAACCACTTGACAAACTACGCTAGCCCCATAGAGCGTTCTTTTATGCGAGCCGAACACAAAAATTACCGATGATGGAGTCGACAATAAGCTTTTTATTCGTGTTTTTTCGCATTTTTCATCCGCGTCCGGCTCCTTTTTATTACGGCGGGCGACTAACGTATCGGTTACTTCCGGGAACCATTTGTCCCGAGTTTAGGCTCCATTTAAAGTAAACGCCGGATACCGGCGTCGGAACGCCAGAGTTCGTAGACGTCTGCAAGGCCGCCTATCCCATTTTCCGGCTTTGGAAACACGGTGTTTTGACGCCGATATTTCGTTACCGATGTCGATGGGTATTACGACCATTTTTTCGTTCTTACAGTTGGTATATAATTTATTGTTGCCATTAAATTAGCTGTTGAACCTCAAAAACAGACGAGGTATAACGACTAAGAAGGTTAGGGAAATAATAATAAGAACTCGATGCCAAAAACCTATAAAAAATTGTTTTTTGGTCGTGTGTATCAACAAATTTACAGGACAATGAACAGACGCTACAATAGATGTCGCCATTGGTCCCTATTTACTCAAAAGGCTCATACTTCTTGTTTCTAAAGTAGAAGATTTTGTCTGCGAGAAATATGGGACACTGATGATGCAAAATGAGGCTGAAACCGGAGGCAAAATCTGATTTAAATTCTCCAGCCGCATGATTAAAGATCTGTGAGCCTATGAATTGAAGATTTCGATGATTACTATTTTGAATTTATCTATGTTTCAAAACATCCAACAGAGTTCAGATATGAAATACAGAATTTTCGGAAACAAATTTATAAACTGTGTCAAATTGAAAAGAAAACAAAGTATTTTTCAAGTAGAAAAATCAAGATTTTGAATAATCGCTCAGATCCACCAATTTTGTTCTTGTGGGGGACCTTCATTACTGAAATACATCACATCTTTATCAGCTTGTCGAGGAATCATTGATTTGATTTGAACAGCTTCTTTAAAGAATGTTCAGGAATGGTTTTGATAGATCTGAATATTCTTGAAGAAAAACTTGCTTTCATTAGCAAACTTTTAATGTAAATTAGTCGAGTAGAGGAAGAAAATTGTAGAGAATTCGCAGAATTGAAAAATTCTTTGTGAGAAAAAATGTGATAAACATAAAAAAATCATCAATTACAGTATGCAAATGTTGGACGAAAAATGCAACCGTTACTTCCTATAAGAGGCAAATACAAAAGACGATGTTTAACAAAAAGAGATTCAAGAAGAGTTTATTGAATACCAATATAACATCAGTAACTGTAAGAGCTGCTTCAAATCCAATTCTCAAGAGAAGCAGTTTTGTTGGGAATGTTAGTTACTTCCAGAAGAGTATGTTTACCAAAAAGAGATTCAAGAAGAATTAATAGAAAACCAATATGATAGAAAATACAAGAGCTGCTTCAAATCTAATCACTAAGAGCAGCAGTTTTGTTGTAAAGAAGCTAAATGCAAGCACCAAAATTCGAAAAATTAGTTGTCACAACTTTTTAGTCCAAGATCCCAGAGCTGTCTGACGTAACTTATTTTCTGTATGAAACTCATTACAGCATTGTTTTGAGATATATTTTTCGTTTTGTGGTTGCCAGTACTGACCTCCGATCATATCAATTCTCAAATCAAATCAATTCAAATTCCGTAATCTGTCAAATTTCGTAAGTCACACCAACTGCCAAGATACAATACAAAAGTCACTAATCTGAATTTGTATTTGAATTTCGTGCGAATTTCACAAAACTTGACTGAAATAGAGAAAACATCGTCTAATACTCTTGCAGAAGGCAATTCCAACACTCATGCTTTCGAAAACTCGCTCCTTCTTCGCTCGTTTTCGAATTTCGCATTCGTGTTAGAATAGGAGCTCATTCTGCAACTTGTTTTAGAAAATAATATTCACATTGCTGATTTTTATATATGTTTAGTAGAATATTATTTCTAAAATAGTATCATAAGTGTCAAACACTTTCCATGGACCGAACCTTTTGTCAGACTCTTTAAAGCTGCAAAAAAAAAATGAATGAACATATTTTCACATTTCTGTTTTTTATATCATTGAGGTACCTAACTATCGAATTATATTTCATTAGTGGGACAAATTGTAGTGACTAAACATCCCCTAAACACAAAAACTATTCAGCTGAATAATATTTGTGTTAAGGGGATATTTAGTCACTACAATTTGTCCAACAAATAAAATATAATTTAATAGTTACCTCAATAACATATTTAAAAATCAGAAATGTGAAAATAAGTTAATTAATTTGTTTTGGAGCTTTAAAGCGTCTGACAAAAATTTTGGTCCATGGAAAGTGTCTGACACTTATGATACTATTTTAGAAATAATATTCTACAAAACATATATAAAAATCAGCCATGTGAAAATAAATTACGTCAGAAAGCTCTGGGATCTTGAACTATTTTGCTGAGACATTCGAAGGTGGATTTCTTTCTCATTGATGACTAAATGAATTACCTATTAAAAATTCCAAATAGAACACTTTTTTGTTACTTTTGAGTTTACTAATGTTGAGCGTTTCGATCGAAAACTATTCTTAGTTTGATTCAGTTTAATTTCAACCTAGTGACCCAAATGACATCTTTGAAAATGAACTGGTTCCAAGACAAAAAAGGTTTGGGACAACTGCGATAGACAGAAGTTCTTTATGAAGTGTGTTAATGAAATTTTCGCTATAGTTGATATGTAGGATGCGTTTTCTCTTCCATATTTTCCTAGGTGGAACATTAGTTAATCTCGAGTACATATCTTTCATGATAGTAGATGAAATGCATCTCATTATTGACGAAAGTATCATAGATATATCTATGTTGAGATGTCTTCATATAATAGCGAATGCTCATCGTTCTTCTGGTAGACCAGTGAACTTACCCCTACTGGTTCCGCTTCTTTGCACCAGTTTGTAGACACCAGGTGGGCCTGTTAATTGAAACCAGATTTTTCCTAGTTACGCACATGACTCCCCCTCGAAATTACCGGGTAAGAAAGCGTCCAATCAATACATGATTTTTCCAATATTGTTAGCAACAGGAAACACTTCCACGCGTCTGGAAAAAATCTAGCCACGACGGTTAGTCGTTCACGTCCGCTGGCTGTTTTCCGAGGCAAACACTCGGCGCATACCTGAGGATGCTAAATTACATCTTATCAGAAACGGTGGTTACCCCACCTACCCACATCGGCAATCCACCCCGCCTCGCAGACCATTATAACAGAGAGGACGCTGAAGAAAGCGCCCAAGCCATTATTTGTGGTCCCCCATGGGCGCAATCAGCCACATAAACTTGATTACTGATCAGGGACTCGATAACAGTTAAAAATATCAACGAATAATCTCGGTTAAACTGACAGGCGGCTATGAATTAACCCGTAGATCTTTCGTTTCAATCGTTTTGATAAATAGATTTTGATTTGCATTATTAATGGCATGATTAATCAGAGGTGGGATGACCCAGGTGAAGCCACGGTATCTGGGAGTGGTGTCGACTGGCTGTTTAACTTATCTGCCTCACAACAGTACGGAGTAATGGTAACCCGGCGATTCCGATCCCGTAACATGTTATTAAATTATTAATTTTGCTTTTATGGCGCAAAAATCGCGACTCCGATTAAGGTCTCGGCTTTATCCCTCTTGCGCACTTGTAATTAGTCATGCAAACCAGCCAACTGGAGTATGGAGACACACCTTGTGTTTTTCTGGCTGTCATTCGAGCGAATATTCATTGAATCGAAAGTTCACTGCACCGAAGAGCCACTCATTCAAAAATGACGCCCACCTTCTTCTGATTGGTCATCTGGCCAAAATGCAATTGTCTTTTATCTCAGTCAACTGTATATAACCGTTTATGAAGGGAAAATGCGATTATAACGAGTTCGATGTATTTTGAAAAATACTGAATAAATAATTATAAAAATAGAATACATTTTATAAACTGCTCCACGTGAGTTAGGTATATTGACTTAAATTGCAAAAAAATATAGTTTAAATGAGATTTTGTGATGAAAATTCATATTTATATGATTTCAACTAATTCAAGCATCTTCGATTATCAATACAACAAGGTATAGCCTCCACGGGCATCAATAACAGCTTGACATCTTCTTTGCATACTACACACGAGGTTGTTGAACATTTCTGGAGGAATTTGGTTTCATAAACGGGGCAGAAGCTCTCTCAGATCGTTTAAAGATTCTGGGGTAGGTTGATGATTATCTGATCTTCTTTGGAGCATATCCCATGCATAATCTGGTAAGTGCAGAGGTATTGGTATACCAAGCTCCTCGAGCGCATTCTCAACTTTGGCTGCACGGTGCGGTCTAGCGTTATCGTCTAGAAATTGAAAAGTTTCACCAATAGCGGCGTGAAAATTTGGCAAAACATTGTCAATGACATGCTTCCCATAGTGTAAGGCGGTCATATTCCCAAGACAAATGTGTAGATCTGTGCGCCCGTTAAAACATATCCCGGCCCATACCATAACACTACCCACTCGGAATGGATGGACTTCTTGGACATAGTGACGATTACAGGGTATGCGTGAGATTGTCCATACCCTTATTCCTAGAGAATCTGAAAATCGTCCATATCTGGATTCATCAGTGAAAAGGTCACTACGCCATTGGTCGTTCCAATTGATATTTTGCCTTGCTCATTCCAGTCTTTGACGCTTATGGTCTTGTGTTAATAGAACTCCTCTTAATGGACGTCTAGAACCTAGATTCACCTCTCTCAAACGTCGTATGATGGTTCCGATGGAAACTTGGACCCCATCTGCATTTTGAAAAGTATTCCGAAGCATTCTACACGTAGATGTAGGCTTTCTTCTCGCCGAAACGGTGATGAAACGATCCTTAGCAGGTGTTGTTTTTCGTCGCCCACCAAACCTTGGTCTTTCCAACACCGAACCTGTCTCCCTGAACCTATTTCAAAGTCGAGATATCACACTTTGACTGACTTGGAGCCTTTCCGCTACAACAACCTGAGTTAGGCGTTTGTTAATTTACGTCTTGGCATTAAAAGAAAACTCATTTCAAATCGAAGCCGTTGATGAACCGACTCCATTTCAAAATAAGAACATTCATGAAGCATATGCAAAGAACCAAACTTCAGAAAAAAGGCGACCAGATTGACGAAACGTCTCATAGTGATTTTTATTGGATCGATTCAAGTTGTTGTTTAGTTTTAAATGATTCCACAGCGATTTTCTCGATGATTGCATACTTTTCAAAACTATTGAATACGATATTCCTAACTCTTGTGGAGCAGTTTTTATCTGATACAGAAAAACTGGTAACATATAGGAATTTAGGTATTGAAAAACCTTCTAAGAATCCCGTGGAATATTCCATGTACCAGAAATACTCTGGGGCGGTGTAATTGATGGCCCACTCCAACGACTCAGGTGCCAATTAAATTAACAACCATTTCTATATCTGATTCATCGGATACGTCAGAAGCCAATTTCCAAAATAACGATTTCTCAAAATTGAATTACACATCTTATTATTCAAAGTAAATGAACAATAGATTATTAGCAGTATAAAATGCGTATTTAATTTTGACAAACATCAATCACTATTCCAATTAAATTCTAATAGTTTCGAAACAACAATTAATGTTATCTACTCCAGTAAACTCACTAAAATCTATTAATAAAATTATAACCCGACACGTACAACCGTAAACCAACACCCACAGGCGGAAATTTAACTGGGACCAAACAAAGGTTCAATAATAAACGTAAAATTTTAATGTCAACAGCAGTGCTAAACAGAACGCAATTTAAGCTTCCACTGCACGTTGTTTTTTCCGAAATTGATTTTACGCTCTTAGTTTACACCTCTTCGAATTATCACGAGGCGTTCGTGTTTTTAAAAACTCGACGAAAGCTGAATTTCAGCACCTCAATTGCACGGGATTACGATGAGAGAAAAGCTGACCCGAAGGTATTAAAGCCAGAAGAAATCATTCCTTCAAGACGTTGGTAAACTACTCTGTTACCTTCAATGTTGGAATCTAGGAGCAGAAAGAATTAATACTTGAAATTCTGATATAAGAGCAGAGAATGATTTCAAAGATATTAAAAACAGATAATATTGCACATTCATGTCAGTAGGAACTGGGGTTCCACAGGGAACCGTACTCAGGCCCTTAATCTTCGATTGAGTCATATATTCTTCCGTTGAGGAACGAAACTATGGGTAATAACATTCGCAAAACCTTCCCCTCATAAGTTATATCGGTTTTCTCAGTTCAAGACGATGGCTCTTGGCCATTATCAGAGGTAATTTCCGCAATACTCAAGCCTAAGTAGTTAGCCGTTCGTTTAAATTCCTCTGGCGGACATTTATAGCCATAAAATTAGCCAATTCAGGTGGGTAAAAGGAACTTCGTGCGGTTTAACACCACGCAGTGTGTTTATCAAAGGTGCAATAAATCCAGTATGTACAGAAAATTCCCGAGAAGTTTCTATTTCGCATTTTGTCACGCGACTCGCCACATGAGTCACGTTCGTTTGACTTATTGGGGAGTTCGCTGGAGGGAAGATTACTTCGGGGAATATAAAATCGAAAAAAAAAATTATTATATACTCCCCGTCAATAAATTCCGGACAGGCAAAATTTTTGTCAAATTCAACAAACCTGTATCTTTTTTCGTGGTTCTCCGATTTTGTTGAAATTTTCACCAAGTTAATATTGGGTCTTTTTATATTAACCTGAAACTTACTTTGCGAAAATGCCAGTAGTTCGTCCGTTATACAGGGGAAAAAAAAACCTTGCTTTATACCCTTCATTTCTAAACACCCTGTGGTGAATTTGAGGCGGAAAATTTGATATCATTCAGTTTCAATTTGAAGTGCGACCCTTTCTTAACAAAATGTTTTTTGATTTACGTCAGTATCGGCTTTTAAAAAAAAGATACACATTTTCAAAGAAAGTGTCGCATTTTTTCAATTTTGAAACAATTTAAAACATTACAATTCGTTATCGACTAGTATACAGAAACAAACATCTGAAAATCAATAGCGTGTATTTCCACCTCGCTTTCTCATCACTTCTACCATACGACGTGGCATACTTTCAATGCATTTACGAATTGCTTCTAGGAGAAGCAACAATTTCTGTTAATGCAGAACAATTCTAGGCCTCACGTTGCACGGGTTGTAACAGAATACTTTGAAGAGGCGAATATTCAACGATTCGTGTGGCCAGCCAGAAGGCCGGATTTGAATCCAATTGAACATGTATGGGATATGCTAGGTAGACATGTTCGAAATCGGCTGCCCAACACCTTGCCCGATTTACGAACACCGGGAAAATATTCTCCCAGAAGCAATTCGGAAATGCATTGAAAGTATGCCACGTCGTATGGTAGAAGTGATGAGAAAGCGAGGTGAAAATACACGCTATTAATTTTCAGATTTTTGTTTATGTTTACTAGTCGATAAGGTATTGTTATATCTCGAATTGTTATAAAAATTGAAAAAATGCAACACTTTCTTTGAAAATGTGTATCTTTTTTATTAAAGCAGATACTGACGTTAATAAGAAAACATTTTTTTAGGAAAGTGTCAAACTTCAAATTAAAACTAAATTATATCAAATTTTCCGCCTCAAATTCACCACAGGATGTTTAGAAATGAAGGGTATAAAACAAGGTTTTGTTTCACCCTGCATAACGGATGAACTACAGGTATTTTCGCAAAGTGAATTTCAGGTGAAAATTACAACAAAATCGGAGAACCACGAAAAAAGATACAGGGTGCTGAATTTGACAAAAATTTTTCCTGTCCGGCATTTATTGACGGAGAGTATATATATTCAAGTAATAAAAAATTTTTACATGAAAAACCTTCAAGAAGTTTTCTCTCGAAATTTTAATCATTTACCCCTTGCTAATTCCATTGTTTTCCACTGTCACAACTCTTATCCTTGTAGGTCGAATGTAGGATGTTGTGGATTTTTCAATGTTGTGTTTGGACAGCAAATCGTCCGAAAACAACAAAATGTTATTCTATATTCGCATCCCTTTCCCGGATTCGCGGATTCTCCCCCATATTTGAGTACGATCTCGAACACACCCCCCAATCGACTGAACACGTGAGAACCGTTCGAAAAGTATAAAGATCCACTCCAATATCTCCCCTCTCTGTTTACATTTCATCAAATAACGCGTAGAAAATTCTACCACACACGTTTCCAATTAGCAATACAAACATTTAAACGGGGCTGCAAATAATGAAAAATAATAATTTCGAGTCGATTATAACGCCTGCCGTTTTTCGCAGAAGCAGATCACTTTTCTGGGGTGACAAGGTGTTTGGTTTCGGTATTAACCGAGCATAACTGGCCGGTTTTTGGGATTCTTGTAAAGATGTTATTGTAGGACCCTGAATAAACGTTTAGGTGTGTTTTAATTCGGTGTGGGTATCGCTATCGTCGATATATTCAATCCCGGATTAGTTACGGCTTTATACAGGGTTGTAGCTCTCTGAAATGAAGTCTTCTTCTTTTACTCGGTGAACCAGATGTGTACAATTTTATTTTTTAATAATTCAATCGATATTGAAGTTTTACTTTGATTTATGTCCTCGAAATGTATTTAGCAGTAGAAGTAGTCTCTATAGAGAGTATTCTCTAAAAAGAAACACCTCTATTTCCGAAAAAATCAAATGAATAATTCAATATTCCTCACGTTTCAATGTTCTCGAGTATCAGAAACTTTTGGACTCAAAATTCGCAAATATCAGACAAAATTATCGAGATATCTATTGAAATATTGTCTGGGAGGTCTTTGCATTTTCCTGAAAACTTAATTTGGGTTTTCTCTCCCAGTCTCTGAAACAAGAAACAATTAGAAAAAATTTTTGAATAATATAAGAAAGACCTCTACGTAAAAATTTGAGCACTAATTTGTCAGGGGCCAAAACTTAACGAGAAGAAATTGTTTCCTAACAATGAACAAACAGAAAACACTTTGAAACCTTAAGCGTAACGTTTCGGAGTCTAAATCAGACTCCTTCGTCAGACAATTACTAAATTTTGATTTTTGGATTGACATTTGTCAATATATGATGAACATTGATCAATATTGATTACTAGATGTTGATATCGTTATTTTATTTCAGAATTCCCTGAAACCAGTTCTTTTTCAATAAATCCATTCAAATTCGATCTATTCCTACTGAACAATTGGCGAGATTATTAGCCTCATCCAACAAAATACAAGCTGACTCCTTGATTTTTCTTTTATATCCATCAAGTTCCGTCATTAGAATTTGTGTTCCATTCCAATCCATCATGTGATTGCCGGTATTGGAACACACATGATCTGCTATCTGCGATCTACCAATATCTCTATTTTTTTATTTTATTCTTATGTTCACGTTTTCTGATTTTTAATGGTCTCGATGTTGCTCCTGTATAAGATTTTCCACAAATACAAGGAATATTGTAAATACAATTACTTGATTTTTGGTTCTCATTCAAAGGTTTAGTTTTTGTTAAAGATCGTAAATCATTTTTTGTTTTGAAAACAGTTCATGTTTTCATGTTGAATTCAAAACCAATTATTCTATTAATTTTTCTGAAAGTCCATGAACATTAGGAATCAAGTTTATTAAAATTTGTTGTTCTTGACGGTTTGGTGTCGGTTCTTGATTGTTATTATCGTTTTGATGCAAAATAGTTTTTTTTATGAACTCGTATTCAAGAAATTGTATTTACAATATTCCCTGTATTTGTGGAAAATCTTATACAGGAGAAACATCAAGACCATTAGAAAACGTGAACATAAGAATAACATAAGAAATAGAGATATTGGTAGATCGCAGATAGCAGATCATATGTGTTCCAATACCGACAATCACATGATGGATTGGAATGGAACAAAAATTCTTATGACGGAACCTGATGGTTATAAAAGAAAAATCAAGGAGTCAGCTTGTATTTTGTTGGATGAGGCTAATAATCTCGCCAATTGTTCAGTAGGAATAGATCGAATTTGGATAGATTTATGGGAAATGGTTTCAGAAAATTTTGAAATAAAATAACGATTTCAACATCTAGTAATCAATATTAATCAACGTTCATCATATATTGACAAATGTCAATCCAAAAATTAAAATATTGTCACGATTCTACGAAGTTGAACTAGTAATTGTCTTACGAAGGAATCTGATTTAGACTCCGAAACGTTACGCTTAAGAGTTCTTCTCGTAAAGTTTTTGCCCCTGACAAATTAGTGGTCAAATTTTTAAGCAGGGGCCTTTCTTGTAATATTCAAAAGAGAAAACCCAAATCAAGTTTTCAGGAAAATTATCGAACTGAAGAAAAAAAGAAGAATCAAAGGAAAAAAAAAGATTGACGCAACATCAACCTTTCAAACTAGACAGATGAAAGCTTCCTGGTTTCCTCATATAAGCTCAGTTTGGAATTCGATGTGCTATGATAATTTTTTTTCCAATTCAAGGGTAATCATCGACCGGCATTTACTCTGATTCCCTCGTTATTCGGGATGTTCAAAGGCTGAAGGTTGTCAAATAACTAGATGATGAATCAATCACGTAAACATGAGAAAATTACGATTGCATATACCGGACAGACAGGCTTGGATCTCTGAGCATTCCTCAATATCCGCCGATACTATCAGCAGCTAATGATTATTAATGGCGAGTAAACGGAATGTCAACGTTCTGACTTGATGATAATTCATCTCCGTGTTGCAAGGTCCCGTCTCACAAATTTCCGTCAATGAAAGACGACCAGACAATGAGGAAACTCATCATCTTGTATCTTGTTCGATTATTCTTCCGGGAAAACTTTCTCTTTTTGGTTGAGAACGTATTCGAAGATTGCAGAATATTCAGCGAATATAATATATTTAAGTCTCTGACTTGAAGATTCATTTATAAACAGAGTTTAGGAAAAATATTGGATAGAGGAATTATATAGTGGGTACTTAACTATCAACAACATAGACAAGAGAAATAAGAATATCAGATCAAGGTAGAAAGTCATTCTTTTCTTCTGAAATTCTAATTTTTCTCGAACCCCTTCTCGAATAAATAATTATGCTAGAGGAAAAATGGGAGGACTTCATGAAAAGTTAACCAACTTCCTATAAAACTGCAATTCAGACAGAAAAATCAGAAAATCTCAGAAATAAACGGCTCCACATGAGTTAGGGATAATGACTAAAATTGCAAAAAAAATAGTTCAAATGAGATTTCGTGATGAAAATTTATATTAATGTGATTTCAAGTTGAAGGAAATAAAATTAATTTTTAGCCTGTAGGTCTACAGCGTATACAGGGTGGTTTAGAAAAATCGAGTAAAAGACCGAAATATTATTCCCAGAGAATTCAAGCATTTTGAGACTATCAAATACAATGTATGGTCTCCACGGGCATCAATAACAGAGCTTGACATCTTCTTTGCATACTACACATGAGGTTGTCGAACATTTCTTGAGGAATTTGGTTCCATAAACGGGGCAGAAGCTTTCTCAGATCATTTGAGGATTCTGGAGTAGGTTGATGATTATCTAATCTTCTTTGGAGCATATACCATGTAGATTCTATGCAATTCAAATCTGGTGAGTGCGGAGGTATTGGTAAATGTGGAATACCAAGCTCCTCGCGCGCATTTTTAACTATGGCTGCACGGTGAGGTCTAGCGTTATTGTCTAGAAATTGAAAAGTTTCACCAATAGCAGCGTGAATATTTGGCAAAATATTGTCAATGCCATGTTAACTATAGTGTAAGGCGGTCATATTCCCAGGACAAATGTGTAGATCTATACGCCCGTTGAAGCATATCCCGGCCCATACCATAACACTGCCCCCTCTGAATGGATGGACTTCTTGGACATAGCGACGAATACGGGGTATGCGTGGGATTGTCCATACCCTTATTCTTCAAGAATCTGAAATTCGACCATATCTGAATTCATCAGTGAAAAGGACACTACGCTATTGATCGTTCCAATTGATATGTTGTCTTGCCCATTCCAGTCTTTGACGCTTATGGTCACGTGTTGATGGAACTGCTCTTAATTGACATCTAGAACCTAGATTCGCCTCTCTCAAACGTCGTCTGATCGTTTCGATGGAAACTTGAACCCCATCTACATTTTGAAGAGTATTCCGTAGCGTTCTACACGTAGATGAATATTGGCTTTCTTCTCGCCGAAACGGTGATGAAACGATCCCGACAGATGTTGTTTTTCGTCGCTCACCAAGCCTTGGTCTTTCCAACACAGAACCTGTCTCCTTGAACCTATTCCAAAGTCGAGATATCACACTTTGGCTGACTTGGAGCCTTTCCGCTACAACAACCTGAGTTAGGCCAGCCTGTAGCATTCCGATAGCCGTATTAGCCTCAGCGTTTGTTAATTTACGTCTTGGCATTTTCAGAAAACTCGTTTCAAATCGAAGCCGTTGATAAACCGACTCCATTTCAAAATAAGAACATTCATGAAGCATATGCAAAGAACCAAACTTCAGAAAAAAGGCGACCAGATTGAAATTATTTTTATTGGATCGATTCAAATTGTTATTAAGTTTTAAATGATTTTGCAGCGATTTTCTCGAAGATTACGTACTTTTCGAAACGATTGAATACGATATCCCTCACTCCTGTGAAGCAGTATATTCAGATTTTCACCAAAATCGAAAGGAACGTTTCAGATTAATATCTGCCGATTTTGAATAGTTTTCAAAGATCAAAACTCAGCGCTTTCGTGCTAAATTACTATCATACATTTTCTCATGGAATTTTTATAAACATGTATTTTTTTTTTTTTTTTGACCTACCTGAGTTTCTGTGAGCGACAGCGACTGAGCTAGTTGTTTCCTCTCAGCGCCTACCACGTAGTGATTTTTCTCGAAAGCGTGTTCAAGCTTCAATAACTGCGAAGGGCTAAACGCCGTTCGTATTCTTTTGGGCTTTCTGAAAGGTTGAAGGAGGAATCCTGGTATGTCCGGTCCTGAAAAGTTAAAGAAAGTTCATAAGAAGAATTTCAGACAAATAGAAGGAGTCGATGTGAACCTCTTCAAAAAAAAAATAAATACTTTCATAGGTTATATTTAAATTTATTTCTGTGATGAATCGTGAAACTTTTTACATAGTTCTCCAATTAAAAATTAAGCTGTGTTAAGGTGACAATATTTCTCAAACAGAATTAATGTGGAGTTCAAGCTCACGCGCGTTCTGAAAGCACCTGGCCTCGCACATTCGATTGTGACGTACGAATTTAACCTCTAAAAAACGGCAACAGCGCTAGCAATCGCGCCCGCCATTCCTAATGGCGCTTCATCACGCGACTGCCTAATTGACTTGTGAAATCGCCAACACTCGAACCAACACCCGCTGAAATATGCTCATTGTTTTCAAACTTACAGCGTGGCTCTATGGCCGCGTACTCCGTGAGTTTCATTACGGACGTCGTCGATCATAACCCCATTTTATTTCGACCAGAGAGAGCCGACGCTACGAAGAATAATCGTGGGATTAAGTTTGAACCGTGATCACGCTTTGGTTCTTTACGTTTCAATTCTGTGGCCGTTGGACGATGTGAAATATTATACCCTTTTAATGGCTCTTAATTCCCATTAACTGGGGATGGGTAAATTTGTTACTGTAGGTTCGTTCGCGATCATCGGTGTATCTCTTTCTTCTTCTTACCTTTTGAAATCATGGGCTTGTCTGCAATTTTGACTGTCAACAATTCTAACCTCGGTTTTGCAATCTTAGGTTAACGTATGACAGGAAATTTCGTGAGACATCGATTGAAAAAACAACAATTAAAATAGAGAGATTAGTAGAAGAAGTTCTTCTTGCGGAAATCCATCTTCTGAGATGATTTCTGTGCTGGGAGAAAACACCTAGTTCTTTTTATATCTAGATCCACGGTTGACTTGGGAGAAATCGTTCAGATTTAAAAGGAAACAAGAACCTATTAGCTTTATACTTTTTAGGAGAGTCCTCGAGCTGTCATTGAGATAAGTGAACGGTTAGCTAATTATTTTCAAGTCCCGATCCTTGAAAACCGTGTAAGCCGATGATTAACCTATAAACGGTGAAATTGGAAACGTTCACCAGGTAAATTCCCAATGAAAATATGATAAGCGCTCATTTTCATGTCGGTTTGAACCACTAATGTTCGAGGTAAGTAATTATTTTCAAGATTGCGGAATGTGAGAAACTGCATTCGTTCAGTAATTACGCATATTTTGAAGAATTTAATAAACGGTTGCGGTAATGCAGAGTTTAATCGATGTCTAACCTTTGTTCTTCAACTGAAAGAATTTCACGTCGAGATTCAGAACTCAAGAAACTGGGCTTGTTCTTTAACAATCGAGCAAAACTCAAATTTACAAAAGTACTCCTACAAGAAAAGTATAAGCCAATGTTAAGATATAGTACTTTCTACAAGAAAAGTAGGTGATAATGTTATGATACGTCCCCTCAGCCTTTGGCATATGTCCAAAGCACGTAATGCGTGAAGAAAACAATCACCAAACGCCTCTCATACCACTAAATAGTCGAAAAGTGAATATAAACTTGTCATTATGTAGATAAAACTCGGCCGAGCTACACCTTGTATGGTAAAAGTTAATGAATAGTTATGAATATCCCGTTATCGGGAGACAATCATGCCCAATAAAATTGTTGCAGGGGGAAAATATCGGGGTTATACACCATATAATTCATTTTTAATTACTGCTATTCGCGGCTAATTTAATAGATTCCGAGCAAGATTATAAATTGAATGATTAGGCTAGCTTATGTCATGTTTCCAATAGAACTCGTACAAAGTAGCCATGAATATTCAAAAAATGTAATTATAACATTGTTAAGACATTTTCAGTCGACTAAATTAAATTTTAATTGATGACAGCAGCATGTCAATTAATTATGGCTGTTTACATCGTTGTGGAATACTTGCTAGACATTATTTTTGCTTTATGGTTGGAGCCATTAGGCTTGCTTAATGACGATGTCAAGTAACACTAGATAGACTAGTTTCGGTATATTCTTCGGGACGATAAACCTTCCTCGTAAATTATATCGAATGGAGTTCGATTGAGTGCAAATCCTCAAATATTCCCATTTATTTCCACCTTTTCTGAGAGTTATTAATCAGGAGTTGTTTCGGAAACCTTATGCTGATATTCGAAAATCGTCAGGACACCTAAAGTAAGATTGAGACAACCTTAAGCATTAGTAGAACCAGCATACATTCAATATTGCACGGACAGTGACATAATATTTTGTGAAAAAATCGTCGATATTTGTTAGGTCGTTGGTGATTGTTTTTTTTGCATACGAGCAGGCGTTTCTAATCCAACGCTTGACCAACTCAAAACGGCCTCACCTAAAATGGAATGATCAAACTGAGACCAATTAATCAACAGACGTGATAATAGATAATAATCCGTATACGTCCCCAAATTAACTGTCAATTATGCTGATGGGAAATTTGTTATTCATAATAGTCGAACCACAATGGTTTTTTGAATTAATTATTGGTAGTTAATTATGACCGCGTATAGACTGTCGATTAAATATGCAGAGCCTGTTGGGCTGCGGTTAATTATTGCATTGTCCATTTCGATATAATGAAATCATCGAAATTTTTTAATTTTGTGGTTCACTAATCTTCGCGACTAATAGCCCGTGTCAAGTTTGACGAGTCATGCAGACCTATCTTCTTCTTAGATCTTCCTGGAGATTGTTTGAAGTTTCAGATCAAGATTCAGCAGTTCATCTCCATTCATTACCTCAATGAGGAATGAGGAATTTTTTTTTCCTCAAGGTATTGTTCGTAGTGAATTATTTTACTACATCAGTGCTGAATATATTGAAGGCGCTAGATTCATTTCAACAAACCATTCACCAGTTTAAAGCGCAGCAATTAAAGCAATGAAATAAATTACTCTGAAGTAAATCTGTCAATCAGTCATCCGTTTCGTTATCTTTATTGTATAAGGTTAAATTGTTGTTCAATGATGACGTTTAGTAAGTGAGGAAGAAATCAAAATTGACAAAGAAGAGAAAATAGCTTGAGAATTTACGAAGAATTCTCTGAATCAGTCACATGATTATTCAAAAATCTCTTTTTGTTCTGGTATGAACAGAAGTTGTCACTTTGGGTGCAATTTTCATACCTCTAGATCAACATGAAACTACCTCGTTTTTTGCCTATACTTGATGTCTATTAGCTTCATCTAATCAAGACGATCCTCAAATCCTGAAATATCGAATCTAACCGAACACACTCTCAAGATAATCCGTACTTGGTGAAACTCCATCACAAATCGACCTACGATTCAGATAAGCCTTTGTATGCAAAGTAGTTGGATGTACACGCGAGCAACTACAAATAGTTACAAATTGTAGGTATCTACAGTATCCTGTCACGTCTCAATACTGCACGAAAGGCCATTTTGAACTCGTTCTTCGCAAGAAAATTCAATGTTTGACTCTGTGGTTTTCGCTCGTAAACAAGTAGAAAGAAAGACACAAACTTGAATGTCCTGAAAGGTTATGTTTTTCTTCTTCTTAACTTGAAATGAACGTGAAATACACAAACGGTATGTCTGATTCAAATTTTAAATTACAACAGAAGCCCCAGAGCCTAATGTAGATTATTATTCATCGACATCAAAAAGTATCCGTTATAATTGCACAAAAGGTCGTTCCATCCGATTCAGGCGTCCATAAAATGAACCGCCATTGTAGAGGGCGCTGTGAATAAAAAATCCCCGCGTTTGATCTCTTTTTAGACGTCTAATTCACGGTCCGACGACTCGATAACAAGGGTCTCTTTTCAAGGGCGTGAAAGTAGATTAGGGCCATTGTGAACTGCGCATTATTAAATTAAACAATTCAGAAGTCAATCATACACGGCAGACGTGAGAGGGGGCACACGTGATGTTCTCATGTTGAGATTGGAGACGTAAAAAGGGAAATTGATCCCTCATTCTGGCCACCCCTAGAATGAATGGCCCAAAAAAGTCTGTCGAATCAGACATCGGCGATATTTTTTTTTCTGTCATCCTATAATAATTCATTTCAATTTTTTCACGTTTTCATCAAACCAAAGATTTTGGAATTAACCCTGTACATTGCTGGGAGCGAGGTTAAAGTTGTTGTTCTTTCCACGATCATGAAGTTTTATTTATAGAAATAATAAACCAAAATCATTACACGTATATACTTTCAGCTAATAGCCAACGACAGTTCTTGGGAGCGATTGTTCGTTATTTTAAGTAGATGGCATTCTTATGAAGACGAAGGTAGGTAGAAGTACATGTTTCCACTCATTAAGGATTCTACCGGTGTCTTTATGAATTCTAATCTTCATTTAATAATCATTTAAATTCCTGTGAGGTAAGAACGTTAACATACTCATATGCTTATATTTTTCGCATTGTAAAATTAGCGATTGTTTTAATACCAAATGCGTCCCATCTTGGAATACAAATTACAGCGAATCGAGTTATTTATGTGTTTTATCGGAATAATTGCACATTTTAATTACCAAAAGCGATACAGGTGGCCTTAAATAACAACGATAAATTCGAACATTTAGAGGAGAACCAGTCTGAATGCTGAAACATCGATACGTATTGAAAATCAATCAGGAGAAATTTTTGTTCATGTTTCGGATTCGTCTGATTTCATATTCAAAAAGCGTTTTTCGTTGGTTACCAGGAAGAATGGCGTAAAAAGGTTGTATGCATTCATTTAATTACTCATGAATCACATTTCCGACTCGCTTTCAAAATAAATGAATAATTTTAAAACTGCTGAATTCTGCTTTATTCGACCTTCTGATTGGTTCGAGAAAAAATTTGGTATTCTCATAAGAATATCAGTTATATCAATGAGTTCTATCAGTTCTGGAACAATTTATGTTTCTTCTTGTTTGATCCTGAATCGAAAAGCAACGTAATTGAGTGTAGCAAATACAATCAGAGTTCAAAACTAACGAGATTTAAACCGAAACCTCTCCGTTTGATTTGTTAATGCACTTCAATCTTTATGTTCCCCTATATTACAGTTGCTGGTTATTGTAAGTCATATATCTCATTGTGAAATCCCATGGGGGCTTTTAAGAAAGTCGTAAAAACCACGAGATTTATATCTCGTTCTGTTGAAATTCGGTTGATAATTACCTAGAACTTTGTTAATGACTCTATAATTCGTTGAGAATTTTATAACAACCGTCTATGAATTAATTTTCAAAACGATTCGTTTCTGTTTTTGTCGGTTGGAATCCGAGTCGTAACCAGCAATTACATTCAATTATTTCCATCAAGGGACATTAGGAAGAGGTGTTTTTAAAAACAACTTAAGACTTCTCTAATTGTTAAATAAATATAGTATTGAAACGCGTTATGCGGCTGAAGGTATTGTTTAAAGTGATTTCATTCGGATAATCAGCCCTGTGTATCATTTCACACTAGTCCAGGAAACTCACTACTGTTTGCAATTGAACGATGCCTTATCTGGGTTAATTATGCTTATTATACTCCTTGAAGAAGAGATACGAATTCAGTTGAGAACTGTGCATAATTATAACGTTTTCGTATATGCAAAACTAATTTCGAGAAAGTTTTTATGGCTCAAACCACTGACATCTCTCATTATGAAATATGCATGAATCAGATCCATCAATGTTTCAGAGAAATTGGAATACCTAGTGTGGATTTGTATATAGCATGATGAAGATGTCATTATTCAGTTCTGTCTATGAATATAAAAACAACTTTCCAGTCACTACAGCATTGAATAAAATAGCCCTTTACGGAGCTTCCCTGAAGACGATCCAAATAGTTATATCGAAACATTGGGTAATAGAATTTACATCGACAATTAGAAAAACCGTAAAAATTCTTCGAAAAATCTCGTGCAGCATCGAGAATTTTCGTTTTGTTTTGTCAAGTGATTGAATGGCCCAAAAAAAAAAATATATATTTAATGACACGATAATTCGTTAATGTCAATTTATCAGATATTGCCAACTAAAAACAGAAAGGGGTCTGTTACCTATAAGAGAGAAAATTCAATCATTTACCTACATTCTTCGTATCACTTGATACATTTAGATAGACAGAATTTAAAACGAAACTCTTTTGAATTCTCGAAGAGAGACTTTAAATTCTTGAACTGAGGACATTCTTCTTACTCTAATCAGAGAAAAAATAAGTACATAAATGATGAAACTCAAAGCAACACAGAAAAAGAAGTATATTGCTGGCAATAGCTTCACAAGAGCATGTCTTTACCTAGTACAAGGAAAATATTAATGTGAACATTAACAGGCAACGGTTACTGCTAATTCGCGGAAGGCGACTAAAAGTTCTTAATTGGAAACAAGTTGTTAATTATCCAATTACCATGCGTTTACTACAATGTTCCAGCAAGAAAAAGTTATGCAGGTTAACATATACTCAAAGCAAAAGTATACAAAATTTTCCAACTGACCGATGCCACTAGCGTCGTCCTAGTTTTAGAAAAAAAAAAGAAAGAATCCCTCAAAATCTGCAAGGACAAAATTAACTGAAATATCCTGGACAGATAGTGGTATTCGATCGAACACAGATTGGACACATCGCTTACAAACAGCTCTTGCTATTGCTTCTCTTGGGAGTGTCATTACCAGATGCGCGGGAAATATTAACGGGTAATTAACAGGTAACGGTTGATTCCTTCACTACGTGGAGGGCCACAAAAAATTCTTGATCGAATATTACCTGTAAATTATGCAATTACCACGGTTACTACAATTTTTGTTCATAAGAAGGGTATATACCCTTAGAAAGAGATGAATTGATGAACTTAATTTGACCGAATTCGTTTTCGGAGTCATTGTGAAAATGAAAAAAAAATATTGAACTAAACCTTAAAATTTCCAAGCTTAAGAAAAGAGAAATATCTTAATATATAAAACTAATTCGGACATATTTTTGGTTACACCATTTATAACTCAAGATTGGATCAACTGTTTGTTATGAAAGATTTTTTGTTGGATTCTTCTACGGTGGGATTAACATAAAATACACCAAACCTCTGAAAAATTTGATGAAATGGAAAAAAAAAATGGGGAATAATTCTCCTTCTTGCGAATAACGGCAGTAGATGTCGCTACGGTTGATAGCGTTTTCGTGTAAGTATTATATTTGATATTAATTCGGTGAACTACCTTTTATAATAATATTAACGCATCTGAGACCATGTGTTATTACACCTATCTTTATTCACTATGGCAAATTTCATGACGAAATGTTTTGAACAGATCCCTATTCTCTACATCGCCATTACATGGCACTGCAATGTAAACTGTGTATTTTGGGTTGCTTGAACGTCTTAGCCTTGGAATTCTAAGGTCTTTGAGCAGAAGTCAGTGTCGATTCACGTAACCGAAAAACTCCTGTCAAAGTTCGTTCACATAATTATGTTTATAACTAGCTGACCCGGCAGACTTCGTACTGCCTCGATCGATAAATAAAAAAGCAACTTTAATATTATAATAAACTATTATGGTATAATGTTGGCCAAGAAGTGTTTAGAATCATTTCCAATCCCAAAAACTAAAGAGCGTAGGGGATCTGGTGTTGGGACCAATTGAAGCAATTGGCAATTAGATAAGGTAGCTGACCCGGTGAATTTTGTTTCGTCTTAGAGATGAATAAAGTTGTATCAACCTAACTTAACCATTGGTTTTTTTTTAAGAAGGAAGTATATTCGGTGTAATACAAAAAAGTTCAAAATATACAAAAAATTTAATTGCATTGAAATAGGTATGTACATTGTTATTCATACTTTCATACATCAAAAGAATTCTCTTTATTTAAGAGGTAAAGAGGGAACTTTTTTTTATATTTTATCAATTGAGGCAGTACGAAGTCTACTGGGTCAGCTAGTCTCAAATGACAGCAATGGAAGCAAACAGAAAGAGAGGCATATCGCTAACTGTCAGCTTCTGTTAGCACTCCCAACAGTATCTGATATTGGGTACTTTAATAGGTAAAGGTTACCTTAAACACGCGGAGTGCGACTTAAAGTTCATGATGCCAAGGTTTATCCATAAAAAGGGTACAGAAGCACCCCTGAAGTGGTTCATATATGATGTCTGCTTCAGTTTGGATTTACTGATGAAGGCAAATTGATGGGTACACCAATAAATATTAGTAAATCAAAGGGAACACCGGAAATGTAGACAATCGCTGACAGTCAGCTACTTCGATCGCTTCCCAAAGTGTCATTATTGGGTACGAGAGAAATATTAACGGGTACTTTAACAGGTAACGGTTACCACCAATGCGCGGAGGGCGACTAAAAGTTCTTGATCGAAACAACCTGTTAATTATCCAATTACCACGCGGTTATTACAATGTTTGCCCGTCAGTAGGTTATACAAGCACTCCCGAAGTGATCCGGTACATTCTGCCGTCAGTTCCGATCCACGAATAGATAAAGGCAAATTGATAAACGAAATTACCCATTTGACCGCTGTCCGTAGGTGTAATAACAGTAACATCGTGGAAAGTACGAGGTGAGCGCATTTGCATGTCGCCTGAGGATCGGCCGAGAGGGCAATTAATGCCCTTTTTAACCGCGTGGCGATTACACTCCGAGTATTAATTTCAGGAATATAACGTCTAATAACCGTGCACGGCTCCTAGATATAATTAGCTCCGCTGCTAATGTGTAAATAATTACCGCGGTTCAAGGTATTTCACGATCAGTATCTACCAAAAAGGCCTATAATCAGTTGTTCTTAATACCTCCTCGAATTATCATAATTCGGGCGTTGTTTCACTGCCTTTACCGAGCGGCTGATTTGCCCTCATGGGCCATTTACATCATAGATTGCGCTCTCGCATGTGGAAGCGCTAATTGTGATGTAATTATTCGCCGGTAATTTGTTTCATACCTTTTCGGCGGCCTTCTGCCTCTGTTGCTGATTTCGGCGATTTGTCTAGGAATAAATTAGGCGCGATTACGGCTGTGATTTCTCCGCGTTACCACACCTATCGTAAGTGCCTTGTTGAGGAATACCTCAGGCGTAGACGCAACGTACCTTACCGCCGTTTATAACTTCCTAATAGCCTTTTACCCACAAGCCTTTCCTCTTAGGAGCAAATTTGGAAAAGAATCTACTCGTTAATGAATGACAGAACAAGAAACCAACAGTGTAACTATATCTATGTAACGTGTAACGTATAATTACAAGAAATTTTCAAGGCGGTATCAGACTTGAGTCGGTAATTTGTAAGCATATATATATATATTGGCTGAGTCTCCAATTGTACTTAAATTTTAACAGAAGATTGCTGTGGCGAAAAGAATCACTTTCTTCCTCTAAAATTTTTTTCTATTCGGCTTGGTGGAAAAGATACAGGCTGTTGAAAATCCATAAAAAAATTAATTTTCTGATATATGTCCAAAATAATTTTGTCTAACGAAATGATTTCCGGTACATTATTTCCTATCGGTAAGATGAACCTTCTAAAATCACAAAATTCTTCCCAAATATCACAGTTTTTTTATTATGACCATTACATTCCATGAATATACTATAAATTCAACCGGCCGAACTCTTAAATTTTCGTGAAATAACAGTATTCTTCATAATTTCTCGTGAAATGCTTAGTTTCCGAGTATTTTGGAAAAAATATCTGTCTTTCGAATTTCAGAATTCGGCTGAAGGCAACTCTGATCAAAGAATTCAATTTTTGCTACTTCATTCCCAAAATTTACATGCTACCTATATCTTATTTTTGTAAAAATTGCAATGAGCAGCTTTTCAACGTTGGCATAGCTCATGAAGAAAATTTAAAATGGCTATTTCTTTTCATCAGAAAAAAAGAAGAAGAAAAAATAGTGGGTATTCAAAAAAAATGGTCGTTTATAACTTCCTAAATGCCTTTTACCCACAAGCCTTTCCTCTTAGGAGCAAATTTGGAAAAGAATCTACTCGTTAATGAATGACAGAACAAGAAACCAACAGTGTAACTATAACTACGTAACGTATAATTACAAGAAAGTTTCAATGCGGTATCGGACTTGAGTCGGTAATTTGTAAGCATATATATATTGGGTGAGTCTCCAATTGTACTTAAATTTTGACAGAAGATTGCTGAGGCGAAAAGAAACACTTTCTTCCTTTACTATTTTTTCCTATTCGGCTTGGTGGAAAAGATACAGGCTGTTGAAAATCCATAAAAAAAATTGAATTTTTTATTATATGTCCAAATTAATTTTGTCTAACGAAATGATTTCTGGTACATTATTTCCTATCGGAAAAATAAACCTTCAATGAACACAAAATTCCTTCCAAATATCGAAGTTTCTTCATTATGACCATTACATTTTTTGAATGTACTATGAAGTCAACGGGCCCAACTCTTAAATTTTCTTGAAATAACATTATTCTTCATATTTTCTCGTAAAATGCTTAGTTTCCGAGTATTTTGGAAAAAATATCTGTCTTTCGAATTTGGCTGAATGCCACTCTGTTCGGAGAATTAAATTTTTGCTACTTTATTCCCAAAATTTACATGCTACCTATAACTTATTTTTGGAAAAATTGTAATGAGCAGCTTTTCAACGTTGGCATAGCTCATGAAGAAAATTTAAAATGGCTATTTCTTTTCATCAGAAAAAAAGAACAAGAAAAAATAGTGGGTATTCAAAAACAATGGTCGTTTATAACTTCCTAATTGCCTTTCAGCCACAAGAATTTCCTCTTAGGAGGGAATTTGGAAAAGAATCCTACCCGTTAATGAAAGACAGAACAAGAAACCAACAGTGTAACTATAACTATGTAACGTATAATTACAAGAAACTTTCAATGCGGTATCGGACTTGAGTCGGTAATTTGTAAGCATATATATATTGGGTTAGTCTCCAATTGTACTTAAATTTTAACAGAAGATTGCTGAGGCGAAAAGAAACACTTTCTTCCTTTACTATTTTTTCCTATTCGGTTTGGTAGAAAAGATACAGGCTGTTGAAAATCCATAAAAAAAATTGAATTTTTTGTTATATGTCCAAATTAATTTTGTCTAACGAAATGATTTCCGGTACATTATTTTCCATCGGTAAGACGAATCTTCTGAGAACACAAAATTCCTTCAAAATATCGCAGTTTTTTCATTATGACCATTACATTCCATAAATATACGGACCCGACTCTTTTAGTTTAGTGAAATAACAGTATTCTTCATATTTCCTCGTAAAATGCTTAGTTTCCGAGTATTTTGGAAAAAATATCTGTCTTTCGAATTTGGCTGAATGCAACTGTGTTCGAAGAATAAAATTTTTGCTACATTATTCTCAAAATTTACATGCTACCTATATCTGATTTTTGGAAAAATTGCAAAGAGCAGCTTTTCAACGTTGGCATGGCTCATGAGGAAAATTAAAAATTGTTATTTCTTATCATGAAAAAAAGAAGAAAAAAGTATTTATTCAAAAAAAAAGTTTCTTCTGTTCAAATATACCCAAAAGTCAAAGACTCGTCTTTATTGACAAGGCCATTTCCAGAGGGAAGATTTTAATTAAGAAAAAAACAAAACTTGAAAACTTGTTATCGAACTAACTGAATATTTCGAACTTCACTCGACTTTAATGAGACAATAATAGATAATTATCACAGCAAGATCTAGTGAGTTTACTCAAATTACCGAGCAAATTACCTTCGAGAAATTCGACGCCTCGGTCAGAAATATGACTGATTACCATCGCCACAATGGTTTAGAATTACCTTTTTATATGATTGAAAAAAAGTGATTTGTCGTATCTAATAATCATTAAATCGAGACATGCCCGGAAAAAGTATGTAATATCAAAGAAACACCTACAATTACATTGGCTTTAAATTACTCAATTGAATAAATACACACAGATTATGTATCTGGTTTATTCACTGATTAATGTCCCACCTTAGTGACAGTAATTTTCAATAATTAATATTAGTTGAATAGTTCTCGAGAATTCCCCCTTGTCTTCAAAGTTATAATGGAGAATGGAGTACTTGAATGCATCCAAAATTAATCGAGATATTAACTAATGGTCTTCCTGATACCTAATTATTCTTGAAATTGAAGACAAAGGTATCTCTTGTTACGATCGTAGTCGGCCATGCTGCGCGTGGATAAAAAATTACTGGGAGAATGAAGGCTTCTTCTCAAGTTGTTCTATCCAATAACTTGTCACAACCCCTCATTTCATTCGAAAACAAAAACATAATATTATGTATATCATTTTAGATCTCAGTATATGGTAGTAAAGTATTACTTTTCCAATGATTTTTATTGGTGAAGACAAAAAATATGAATGAATCAAGACAATTTATAGGCGATTGAGAGTTTTTTCAACTCACTCCCAGTTTTTCAGATTCTTAAAAAAAATTAAAACTCGGAAATCAGTTTGAAAAAGTCTTTTCCAACGAAGAAGAAGGAACAATAATCACTAGGTATATCAGATTTCTTCATCCAGACAAAATCGCAAACGATAGGTCTCATTTGATTCAATCTATACATACACCCGAAATTAAAGGTAATGATTTCATAGAATCATATAAATCAATGTCTCCGTATGTTGACCAATGTCAATAGACAAATCAATTATCCACGATTCTGAATATTACCCGATTTATCTAAAGGAGTCTGATTTAAGTGAGATTAATTGAAGTGAGAGAGTATTATGTTGTATGAATATGCATGATCTCATTTTCTTTTTCAATGGTGTTATGTATTCACCTGAATTTTCATCTCTGGACCTAACATACCTACAACACATTTTGTCATTTGTTTACAATTTCAAGATCGAATTCGAACTGAGGAAAAAATTGGTCAGATGGTCTTGTGTTTACGGCTGTTAATTAAGTTAGAGTAAGTGAACTTCTGAATTGATTTGTTTTGGTTAATCTTTTGGTGATCGCCATGTGTTTGGGCAATTACGAATGTGAGTGTTCTAGATTTTTGGTATTTCTTTTTGTATTGTATTTCATTTGTAAATGAGATTTTGTTTTAGAGATTAAAAAAAGGAAATGCAGTATCTTTCCTGAATATGTATTATAATCCAGATCTGATTAAGATTAAGAGAGTTGTCGATGGTAATTTAAAGGTAATAATTTTGGTTGTGCTTGTTTAACATCAACATTATTGGAAAAGAAATTTTAGCTTACCTCCCGGAAACCTATGGGGAAATATCCTGCCATGCCTCGAGAGAAGCCAAGGGTAAAGGGGGTAACTGTCTCTTGGAGGAGTGTGTGGATTCATTGGTGAAGGTTGATTGAAGGTGTGCTGCCCCGAACTTAGGGCAGCAGCCAAAGCTGCCCCTTGAAAATGTGCCGCCAAAGCGAAGGGGTGCTGACCAGGGTGATTGTGCATCAGCTCAGGCTGCATGAAGCCTCCTTTGGGCATCATGTTGCCTTCATAGGTAGGACTAGGCCGCACTAAAGTATGCGCGGGAATCCCAGGCACCATTATGGGAGGTTTTGGGGATCCGATCGGGGACCTTTGGGGAGAACCATTAAGTCTATTATCCGTATCGCTCGAAGGGCTCAAAGGAGCCGAACTTTCCGAAAAATGAACCGGGGAAGAGTGCGGACTTGGAGGCTGGTTGGCACCCCCTACGATAGAGTCAATGGAAAACCCGATTTTCGGCTTGGACGGCACTGCCACTATAGGTGTAGGTGCCAGAGGCATCATGTTTGACTTCACCAAACTCTCTCGGAAGTAATCTAGCTGAGCCAACATCGGGAGGTCGTTACAGATGCGATTCTCCCAAGCTGGTCATTTTCCGGTCACAATCCGTCGGCAGACACTGAACACAATTCACTGCACTCAAAGTTCGATCAACTGTCTCAAAAAGAACCAGGAATAAACAGTCCTGCTCAACAACTGTCACCAAACGACGTATCAATTAACGTCAACGTTGAAAAAACTCAGAACGCGGCGTTAACGTTTTTTAACATTAACCATGCTACCGTAAGAGACGCTCTTTAGCTAATAAACTGGTCAACCTATCTTCTGCGGTCGCCAGCTGAAGGGGGAACGGTAATGTCGTGGCGGGGATAATTGGCACTCCCCACATCCCATTGGCCGACGCGATTGAGCGTGCTCCTACGGCGGCGTCTTCTTATTGGCTGATTACCGCCGTTTAAAAGGTAATAGCCACTTTGGCTCCGCCCACATCCGGCGCCGCCCACGGCCCTGATTCCAGAACGGGTTTATAGAAATAAACGTTCAATTATCACACTTACGACTCACCCTTTAGTTTGTTTTAAAACAAACAGGTTGTTTCTTCTTTTTCCGAACGGAGATGATCAGTTGACATTTCGTCGTTTTTCCTGGTCGAGTTCGGTAGACGGAACGCCTCGTTTTGCGCGCGCAACCGTAGAGGTGGAGTTTGGATTAAGGGACAAATTAATTCCGATAACGTTTCGGTGTTAATGGAGCCTCTTCAGTTTGGATCGCGGTTGAGTAACACTGGGAGATTTTGGAGAATTGTGGGTTGAAAGGAACGATGAAAAGTAGTTGGACCAAATAATCGCACAAGAAGACTCGTACAAAGGAAATATTCAATTGAAGATTAAACCTTCGAAAAAAATTTGAATTTCATTTCATCTGAATCATTTCGATAACCTCTCCGAAATTGTTGAGATTTGATTTTGTTCCTCATTTTAAAAAATCAGATCTAGGTAGGTAGTTAACTTTAACTTTTTCGTTTACCTTAATTTCTGTGAATTTATGAAATGTTCACAAGTTTTAATAAGAAGTGAAACAGATTGTTATTCATTATTGACTTTATAAGTGCAGGAATATGCGTCCTGTAGCAAGTATATTCTTTTTGTTGAAAGTCGCCAAAATGGTCGTATGAGAAATAGGAACATCAACTATTGAAGCTTGAAGACTGAATTTCTGAATTTATTGGTTAACAATTTTCCTGAATACGGGTAGCCATGCAATCCTCGAATAAAGCACGAAGAATTTTTTTTTTATTTTTCAAATTTTTTCTTGCTCTAGCGCATGGAAATTTTTTTTGTGCTATACCGATGCAAGGGCCGCATATCCTGTTTATTCAGCTCTAATTTGTTTTTCAATACCCTCGGAAATCACCTTTTGTCTTCGAGATATCCTATTTTGAATGCAAAAGGACCCTTTTTCACTCAACTGTCGATATCCCCGGAACTATTGGAAACCTAGCAAACCAAAAGCTGATTTTTTTTTCTGAAGAAAATTTCCCACAAAAATCTTTCATGTTTGATCGAAAGAAAATTTTTTTTCACCTGTCACGGTTATGTGAAAAAAGAGCAAGAAAATACCATTTTGCCATTTGTTGTTTAACGGACTCGTTACAGGGGTTATTTTTTTTTTTTTTATTAAACATGAACGATTTTTGTAGGAAATTTTCTGCAGAAAAAAAACCGGCTGTCAGTTTGCTAGGTCTCCAGAAGTTCCGGACATATCGGCAGTTGAGAGAAAAAGGGTCCTTTTGCATTCAAAATGGGATATCTCGAGGACAAATGGTAATTTCCGAGAGTGGAAAGAAAAAAATTAGATCTGAATAAACAGGCTATGCGATCTTTGCATCGGTCTAGCTCAAACAATTTTTTCCATGCGCGTAGAGCAAAAATAAAAATCTGAAAAATAAAAAAAAAATTTCTTCGTGCTTTATCCGAGAATTGCATGGCTACCCGTAATCTGAAAAATTGCTGACCAATAAATTCAGAATTGAGAGTCTTCAAGCTTCAAAAGTTGAATTTTCTATTTCTCATACGACCATTTATCACTGAGATACAGCCTGTTGAAAAAAAAATTTGGAAAAATTTTCTGTTTCTTTAATTGTTGCGAGAAGTTTAGATATTTCTGTTAACCTTTTTCTGCAAACGAATTTAGTTTTAACTTTCCTTCTCAAACAAAACTTGGGTACAGGATGAACAAATATGAAATTAATGTGGATGTGTTCTTTCATTGAAATTAAATTGAGTTTCTAATATTTTCCGGCGATGTAGTTAGAAATTCAGTTATCAAACTTATTTCTGGTACCTATGATCATTTTACCTAGAGTTTTGAATATACGTTTCTGACCGTATACAAAATGAAGGTTTTCTTCTGAAACAAAAAATAATTAAAGCAATTCAGTGGAGTGTTAGATGTTTGAACCCTCAACCCCCTCAATGGCCCATGGTCTGTATATAAAATCACTATATTTATATTTCTTATGCATATGTATTTACCTAATAATGTCCTCAAGGATGTGAAAACTTTCATCGAATTACTAATTTGTCCATTATTTTCTACTCTTATTATTCTTTTATGTCTTATACTTTTTCTTCTTTTTTCATGAGGTATCTGCATCTTGATAGATAATCAGATGTAGGTATATCTCTGGAACGTTTAGATAGAGTTGGAAAACAAATTTATTTCACTTCCTCTATGAGAACTTCGAAAAAGTTCAATTTTATTTTAAAATAAAGAAAAAATGAAAAAACTTTATGGTTCCCTTCCCATATGAAAAACATTTTGGAAAATATTAGGTAATAATCGAAATGAATACCATTTTTAATTTATAGGCACACAGATCTTTCAACATTAAGAATGGAGAGATGAAATCAGATTCTGTCACTGAGAGAAGAGATAGACCGGTTCCGGCCTTATTTGGATTCATCAGTATCGCACATCTCACAGAAAAAAAAATTTTTTCAAAAACTTCTACCTTCAAGCCTGCCAGTAATGTCTTTTTAGGTAACTCAATACGAATGGTGACAGCTAGCAGCGACAAAAAAGAAGTTCTACCTCTCCAGTTCATATGCTGAAACGGAGATTTTAGCAGTGGTCCTGAATTAAGACCCGATGCAGCTTTTTCCAAGTGATGGAAAAATAAACATGAATATTACTTTTTGAAGGATTTATTTTTACCGGAGTCAATTATCAATTGATTATTCATAAGAAGAACAGTTTCATTTATTGTAATAATAATTGAAAGTAAACATGTTGCTTCTCATCAGAAATGTCAAATATTTCTTGAGGAGTTCATTCCACAATTTTATCAGATATTTACCTAGATGGATAATTTGTAAATTTACATTCAAAGTTGTACAAAAGGTGTTGTTTTCCTTTCGTGTATAAAATTCGTGTTTCAGTATATTCGAGGGAATTAATCAACTGAATTAACATTCTCAAAAAATATCGCACTTAATACAAAAATAACTCTTGGAAACCGCTAAAAACGTTGATGAGAAAAAGATAATCATGCTTCCACACAATGCGGTGAGTTGTCTCCCGAAATTCAGTGTCTAAAGGTCCCAAACTTCCACCGCCATAAATAACAGCCCAGTTAAATTAGTACCTCAACGTTTCAAGGTAAGATTTGTGACAGAGTTAAGTACAAGAACATTACGGCTGAGACACCCGTTGTTACCCCCTGTGAATGATGGGGCAAATTAAAGTGAAAAAACAACCCTGCATCTCATGAGATGAACATCTGGTGATTCTGTCCACTCCAGTCAGGAATGACGTAAAGCGTATTCCCGAAATACAAAACTCTAACAGATTCAATATTGATGACGTGACGCTAGAGGCCAAAATTACATCACGAACCACAAAGATTATTTTATAAAAAATTTTCTAGATACAATTTTTTTTCATTCTAAGTTCTATATTGAGGAAATGAAATTTTTCAATGCGTTTTTCTGTTCAGGATAACAGTTACGATTAACAAGGAAGGGTTATGAAGGGGGGAAGGGTTTGAAGCCTTTTGTATTTACCGCTAAAATATAACATTTATGGAAACTATATTCATTCTCCCCTTCCCACTAAATCAAGAAATCTATTAAAAGTGCGTGCTAGTTATCGCCAGACATGCAAATTACAAGTTCGGAATGAAAAATGCCACAATTCCACGATTTTCGCATGACTAAAAGTGTTGTGGTAGACCACTTAAAAACGTAAACCGACAGGCTTACTCACTGCCCCCCATTATATGGCCATATTTCAACCACAAAATAATCGGAGGATTAGTCGAGGATAGATCAATAAATAAAAGTTTATTGGGTTCCAACGATATAATTAATTCAGGCCTGGGTCCGAAAATGTCTGCCCATTATGGTTCAAATTAGTTTCTGGAGGTAAAATTTCAAATTGCCCCACTGAATTTATGTTAAACGGGAAAATTTAGAAAGCGTATAAGTATCGGCTGTTATAACATAATGATAGGGTTGTTAATGACCCCTGTGAAATGGGCCTTAACTGTTCTTTCGCGTGGTGACTGACATTAAGATTGGGCCGAATAGGTTCTGGTTTTTTCGGCCATGCTGACGCCTACGAGGTTCCTCTACTTCAAATGCGCCATACAAAGAATTAAATAATATAAATTTCAGGAAAGTACACATCTTTAAAACTGCATGAAATTGTTTTATAGGTACAAGGTGTAAGTCTTTGACTGGAACATTTATTTCAACAATATGTATATTTTTCAGGTAAAAAAACACTTTTTCAGCAAATCATTCAGCCAAGAAAAAAGCATTTCTACTGTTCCTGAATGGTGATGGATTTCCACAAAAGTAAAAGCTTTTAATAATAGATGTTTTTAATTTTTCCATATTACATTAAGGAATATTTGGTTAGACATTTTCTTTGGTAATGTGAAAAAGAAAAATGCTAGTTCAAGATGAATTCTTCTAATGAAAATCAGTATGAGACAATTCGTCAATCTGGTCGCCTTTTTTCTGAAGTTTGCTTCATGAATGTCCTTTTTTTGAAATGGAGTCAGTTTATCAACGGCTTCGATTTGAAACGAGTTTTCTGAAAATGCCAAGACCTAAATTGACAAACGCTGAGGCTAATAGGGTTATCGGAATGCTACAGGGTGGACTAACTCATGTTGTTGTACCGGAATGACTCCAAGTCAGCCAATGTGTGATATCTCGACTTTGGAATAGGTTCAGGGAGACAGGTTCCGTGTTGGAAAGACCAAGGCTTGGTGGGCGACGAAAATCAATACCTGCTCAGGATCGTTTCATCACCGTTTCGGTGAGAAGAAGGCCTACACTAAAAATATTTAAAAGAATGAATACTCAGACTATACAAGGGTAAGGGGTGTATAGAGATATATATGGCTCTAAGGGCTTCTATACCTCGAAAAATCAGGGCAACTATCCTTTTTGGTATGGATAGATGCCCATGCATTTTTTTCACAAATTAAAAACAAAAAAGCAACTGGTCGTACTTAAATGCACACTTAATGAACCAGTTTATTGATATAATAAAAAATATAATCGAATTTATAACTACTTCAAAAGTTCTACAATGGCAAATACTTGCATTTGAAACTTTTACATGTTTTCGAAGTTCATTGCGGAGATAATCACATACACTTGCAAAACGCGTCTTTCCTCTACCATATTTGGTTACCAACTGAGGTTAAGGGTGACAGTGGCTCATTCTCACACTATTAATTCCTAGTGAAGAGTTTGGGAAGTTAGGTATTTTGAAAATGGGGCATCTATCCGGGTTTTTCCCTAAATTGAAAATATTATGTAGTAATCATCAAAATGAATAGCATCTTGAAAAGAGTTTGCAACCGGTGCTTTTCACAATACGAAGTGTGAAGATAAAAGTTACTACTACTAGGTACTAGAAGGTTCAAATGAGAGGAATTTTCATTCTAATCTGTCTCTGTTTGCATCCATGTTTAATATAAAATAAATGGACGAAAAACGGCGCTCACGACTCACGCACATTCGCTAGGTCATAGTTTTAACTTTCAGGACGTTTCTGTTCTTGATAAGGAGACTAATTACAACAGAAGAACAATCAGTGAGATGATCCACATAAGACAACAGAAGACTGTAAATTTCAGGGAGGACACACAGGGTTTGAGTACTGTTTATCACAGTTTAATATGACTTAGAGTTCCTGTAGTTTGTTGGTTTTTCTTGTGTCATTTTATGTTTTTAATTACCTGAAATTAGTTTTTCTAATACTTTGTACTCATTCTTGTTGTGAACTTATGTCGATTACCGTTTGATCCACAAGATGTCTCTGGGGTGTTTGACTTTCCACTAAGGATAGGAAAAAAAGAAGAAGAAAAATTGAACAATAACCATAAATATTTTCAACTTAACCTCTCAAATTAATATTCAACTATTTCCAACTGTCGTTTCTACACAATATGAACGAAGAGATTCAAATATTAGTTTTCAGTGAAAATTGAGGTGAGTGGTTTGTTCAGGCACTCCAGAGACACATTTTCATATACATTTTCTTGTAGCCTTGAAAAAGGAGTGAATTACTCCGAAACGTCGGCAATAGATTTCATAGAAGATTAAAGAGATACCAAAAGTCCAAATTCCTGTCATCATTTACATTATTTCATTCTAATGTTCTCCGAGAGATATGGGATACGTACTGACGAGGCTATAATAAGGCCGAAACCGGTCTGTCTCTTCTCTCTGGTTCATAACTTCCATACTCATAACATCTCTTGTTCTTGAGCAGGATCAATGGATGGCATGATACCACCTCCAGAGGAAGCGCCTCGAAAGACGCCATCAAGCCAGCCTGATACGTCTCCGATCGACGTCAGTATATTCAAACATCACGAATCGAACCTTAGCATTAATGATAGGGATTAACCGGCCGGTCGATCCACCGCTAATACGTAGTTTAGTTACAAATTCTGCCTCCAAGGAGATAATTTACCAAATTACCCTCCATAACACTTCAAAATAAACAAGAAAATAAGTAACAACCGCTTCACTTCATGATCGTGTACTGTTTATTTAAATAAGTGCGCCTTCGCTGTTCGTAGTCATTTTTTCACCATTTTCCCGATACCATACAGTTATCTCTCGCTCTTATAGAGTAGCCTATCTTATTAGCGCCTCATTCGATCTTTGTTTTGTGGGAACGACCAGCTTTAATGATGCACTACGGTAATAATCGACGAGAGAAAGGGCTAATTCCGTTTTATAGCCTCAGTTGAATTGTCCAACTGAATACTTTCGATGCTGGACGGTAATCTATATTAACGCGGAACGTACAATTGACCTGCTTAAGATCTGCTGATTGGTGTGATGATAATGAGTTGAGCTTCCATAGTCTTATGCTCATTATGTTCTGTTCATATTGTCAGGACGTTTTCATAATTTATCCTCGTCGAGACGAATCGGTGCCTTTTTTGTGATCAAATATCGAAAAGTGTTGAATTCAAGTTTTTTCGGCGTTATATACTAGTGTCATACATGGTACTTCCAGTCGCGGATAGATCACCAATTTAAAACATCTTATGAACAGTTAAAATAGGTATTTCTTTTTCTCTGGGTAAAATCTGAAAAACGGAATACTAAAAAAGTGTTTCTTGTTTCTTTGTGCAAGAAGAATTAAATATAAATGTACAGAGTATCCCAAATTGCTTGATTTTGACTGTTTTAGGTACTTCTGGACTAGATAGGTAAAAACTTCGTAAGGTGTCCTGGCCTCGATTTTTGTGAAAACACCATTAGTGAAAACCGTTGCACGATATCTACAATTTTTTTTTTATTTCGATTTCGAAAATGTGCCATAACTTTTTCATTTACGAAAATATCTGAAAACGATTAAAACTTTCTAGAAGTCCTTTTTTCCCGGAAAAAAACACTTTTTTTATATTAAATACGAACGCATTTTGTTTCAATTTATTTCATAAAAAAAAATTTAGAGATAAAAAAAATTTAAAATAATATCTTATTCCCAGTGAAAAAGTGCTTGTTGAAAGTTTTTATCTTTTTCAGATATTTTCGAAAATGAAAAAGTTATGGGACATCTTCTTAATCGAAAAAATTTCAAAATGTATTTATATCTTCAAAACAAATGAAGATATCGTGAAACAGTTTTCACTAATGTTTTTACCGTTTTTACCTATCTAGTCTAGAAGTACCAGAAACAGCCAAAATCAAGCAATTTGGAATACCCTGTACAACACAGTGCAAATGTATATTTTTCACTCTGGCGGAATGAGTATTGCTCTTTTATCATCTTCTAAAATTTTTGTGAGACTCACTTTGTATATTTTTGAAACATAGATTAAATCAAAATCGTAATCATCGAAATGAATACCATTTTCAATTCCCAGGCTCAGAGATCTTTTATGATGAGGTTGGAGAAATGATATTACATTTTGTCACTGAGATGAGAGATATATCGGTTTCAGCCTTGTTTGGCCTCATCAGTATCCCATACACCTCAGGGACAAAATCTTCATAGAAAACTTCGGTATTTGAAGCAATTAGGTGTGATGTACTGAGCAAAGTAGTGACATCCAATTGCGTCAAAATAAAGTTTAACATCTCCAATGACATGCGAAAAAAGAACTCTGAACATCCTCTTTCACTCAATGAGATTTTAGCAGTGGCCCTAAATCAGGGCTCTCATGCAGGTTTCTCCAAGTGATGGAAACGCCCAGTTCTTTTCGAAACCGTGAAGCCAAGTGTTTTTAGGAAAAAGAATAAAACGGTAAACAGAAAATTCTTTGCCTTTACTGCTAAAATCTCATTGAGTGAAAGAGCATATACAGACTTCTTTTTTTCGCATGTCATTGGAAATGTGAAACTTCATTTTGACGCAATTGGATGTCACTACTTTGCAATTTCTGCTCAGTACATCACACCTAATTGCTTAAAATATCAAAGTTTTTTTATGAAGATTTTGTCCCTGAGGTGTATGGGATACTGATGAGGCCAAACAAGGCTGAAACCGGTATATCTCTCATCTCAGTGACAAAATCTAATATCATTTCTCCAACCTCATGATAAAAGATCTCTGAGGCTGGGAATTGAAAATGGTATTCATTTCAAAGATTACTATTTTGAATTCATCTATGTTTTAATAGTAAATTCTAAAACAAGTTGCAGAATAAGCTCCTATTTGAACACGACCGACGAAGGAGCGAGTTTTCGAAAGCATGAGTGTTGGAATTTCGTTCTGCAACGAGTATTAGACGATATTTTCTCTATTTCAGTCAAGTTTTGTGAAAAACTCTCGAAATTCAAATGAAAATTCAGATGAGTGACTTTTGTATTGTATCTTGGCAATTGATTGAATTGAAGGTCAGCACTGACAACCACAAAACGAAAAATATAACTGAAAACAATGCTGTAATGAGTTTCATTACAGCACTACTTTTAGAACTGTAATGAACTCATTACGATACTGAAATAGGGCAATAAAGGCAAAGAATTTTCTGTTTATCGCTTTATTCTGTTTCCTAAAATCACTCTGTATAGCCTACAACTCTCAGAAATAGTGTGAATTTCGTATTGAGCTTCACATAAAAAAGTTACTACTTATTTCTGGTCAAATGTTATAGATTCATAGCCTTTCTTTTAAATGACGAAATGATAAAAAATTTACGTATAGCTGATAATGATTATAAGATGAAAGTTAATAGCCTTTTCATGGATCATGGACAAAATAAATCAATAATGTGTTATCCTTCATGATGTCTTTCGTTATGGCTAAGCTGGTGGGCACTGATGTGATGTAGAAAGGGCGAAACCGGTCTGTCAAAGCTCTGAGGGCGTTTTATTACTTTGGATGAATCTTTAGATTTGATCTCCATTAGTCCCTTATTGATTTCCTGTGTGTGCTGCCACTGGATCTCACCAAATAAAGAACGCGAGGCCAATAAAGTACCCCTGGGGGTCACACCTATCAGGCCGGCAATTTGTTCGGACATTAGAAACGATGAGAAAAAGGCGGGACGGCGTTGATCTATGCAAAATGATCGCGTGTGCAGGTGAACCGTACAAATTGCGAAGTTAACAATTAAACAATGCCCGGACCGGACAGAACATTCACTCGTAATGGCGTCAGTGCATGTAGGAAGCGAACTCTGGGTCAAATTACTACCTGTCAGACGTATGAAAACCGTGGCTCTCTCCTCTAATTAGCGCTAAACGGAGTTTTAGCAGAACCGAAAGCGACAGACACGCGAGAACTAGATTCGGGGCGACCCGGATTGGACCACAGATCTCTAGGTTCAGTCCACAGAACACGCTGATAGTTTGCCTGTTTCGACAGCTGACGTGACGTCACAACAGCAACGTTGAAGGAAATCACGTTTTGGACCCTGGTTTGAATTTCGATGTTTTGGTTTAAAATAATTCCATGCGTTCAATATATAATAATACACTGCGCAAAAAAATTATTATTTTTATCAGAATTGTGCCTGCATATGTTATCCACTTTCAACGTTTTTCTTCAATACGCCTATTTTTTCCCAGCATTAATAAAAAAAGATGATATTATCAGATATTGAATGTACTGGCTCCATTCTAAAATAAGTTTTTCTCGATCAATTCTAGTGATCAATAGTTTTTCTTTCGTTTGATTTTCTACACTCGATCGCTATGCAACGCGAAACATGCAATTTGACCCAAGAGGAATGTGCCCAAGCGGTAGTTTTGCGAGAAGAAGGGTGGACATACACAAGAATTGCAGAAAGGTTTGGAGTTTCCCATACAAGTGTGTCCAGAATGTTGCAGCGATTCAGGGAGACAGGTATGAATGTCCGAAGACCAGGACAGGGTAGATCACGGTTAACAACTGCCATTCAAGAACGTTACTTGAGAGTTTCTTCGTTGAGACAACGGTTTGCAACCGCTCGCCTCCTTCAAAATCAGCTTGAGCAAACTCATGGGGTGCAAATTAGCACTCAGACAATAAAAAATCGCCTCAGAGAATATGATTCAAGGCCTCGTATAGCGGCAAGAGGACCAGCTCTACCCCAGCCCATAGAAGGGCGCGTTTGGATTTTGCGAGAGAGCATATCCATTGGGAAGAGGCCGATTGGGAAAGATATGCTCAGTGCAATTTCCTGAATACTACTGGTTTCGGGGTAGGATCGATTATGGTATGGGGTGGAATATCTTTGACTGCTCGCACAGACGTAGTGGTCGTTGATAATGGAGCTATGAATACTGATAAGTATATAAAGAACATTCTTGAAGGACATGTAGTGCCATTTGCCCTATACATTGGTGAAAATTTCATTTTTATGGACGATGATGCCAGACCCCATCGTGCGCGCATCGTTCAGGAGTACCTTGAAGAGGTTGAAGTCTCTCGAATGGAATGGCCAGCAAGAATTGAGCAGGTTTGGGACAACCTCAATAGAAGGCTGAGAACTTCAGAAAATCATCCAGCTACTCTTAATGACTTAGGAATCTAACTCGGAGAAATCTGGGAAAGATTAGATCAGAACATTTTAAGATCACTCATTTTGAGTATGAACCGTCGTTGCCGAGCTGTAATTAACGCAAGGGGTGGAAATACCAAGTATTAAATCACTTATCAGCATTTCAGTATTTTGAAAATGGTTCATTTCTCTTCTTCCACATAAAATTCTGTGGAATCCTGAATTTTTCTTCCATTTAATGTGTCTTGTTCCATTCAACACCTTCCTGAGAGAACATAAAAAATAAGTTATAAAGTCAATGTAGAATTAACTTTCATTAAAATTGAGATTTTCAGAATGTGCGTTAATTTTTTGAGCAGAGTAATTCAAAAGTTTTTGAAAATAGTCAAATAGCTTTTTATGAAACTGAAAGATCAGAGACATCTCTTGGGATGATTCTTTCTCGAATTTGAGAAGACCGGTTCAAAAAATACCTGACAGTCCTGTGTTTCGATCTGCATATTAGAACGTCTTTTAATTTTCGTATTCAAATTTTCTAATGGAGGAACCATCAATAACATTCATATCAACTGGTCCCATTAAGCATGAATAGTGGTTCGTTAAAACAATAAACACCATCCTGAAACCTAACATGGCCTCCACATTCGATTGTATTGTTATGTCATCCAGTCCTGGTTACTTAATTAGTAGAATCTGTGCCTCCTATAGCGCCACTGACAGTTGACAATCGCTCATGCTTCTGTGGGATATATTTTGTGTTTAGAGGCCAATATCGGTCCATTATCAACCGCTTTGTCATGTTGCCAGTTTTGTCTGTACGTATACAAATCGTCATCAGTCATAGTTTTGATTATGGTTGAGTTTGTGGTCGGTGCAGTGAGTTGGTAGAATCGGGTCGTGAGAATGGAACAGGAATGTTCTATAACTTTTTGCGCGATTGTGTCTATGAACAAGAGCATTGTAATCAAGTGCAGATGTCTGTCATTTGAAAAATAGGTTAGGTTAGGGTTGTAAGGAACGAAGAATTGACATTTAGTCCAAAGGATGATTTCTACTCTAATTTGATTATTCCATGCCTATAACCTCCATCACCAAGTTCAAGCAACAAGTTGTTGAGTTCTATCTGAGTCTCTGGAGGTAGGGTTTCACCAAAGAAGAGACGAAGTGACTGCAGTTATGAGCGCCATCTAGTCTTTCAAATGTCTACTAAAATTAAAAATTCTTGTTGATATCAGCACGTGTAGTGATGGAAATATTGGGATTGGGTGTGTTTGGTTTTGTTTATTCTGTCATTTTTTTCGAATTTTGCAGGGTAGAGAACCAAACTGCTCCTCATGAGTTAGGAATATTAAAATTGCAAATTGCAAAATAATAAAGTTTAGATGAGATTTTGTGATGATGATCATATTAATATGATTTCAAGTTGCAGATAAATAAAATTAATTTTAGCCTGTAGGTCTGCAAGCTGATGAATAAAGATATGGACGATTTTCATATTCTCGAAGAATAAGGGTATGGACAATCCACGCATACCCCGTAATCGTCGCTGTGTCCAAGAAATCCGCACTCACCAGATTTGAATTGCATAGAACATGCATGGGATATGATCCAAAGAAGATTAGATAATCATCAACCTACCCCAGAATCCTTAAATGATCTAAGAGAGCTTCTGCCCTGTTTATGGAACCAAATTCCTCAAAAAATGTTCAACGACCTCGTGTGTAGTATGCAAAGAAGATGTCAAGCTGTTATTGATGCTCGTGGAGGCCATACATTGTATTGATAGTCTTAAAATGCTCGAATTCTCTGGGAATAAAATTTCGTTATTTTACTCGATTTTTCTTTACCACCCTGTATACGCTGCAGACCTACAGGCTAAAATTAATTTCATTTCCTGCAACTTGAAATCATATTAGTATGAATTTTCATTATAAAATCTCATTTAAACTTCATTTTTTGCAATTTAAGTCAATATACCTAACTCATGTTGAGAAGTTTATATGAACAATTCACCTGTAGGTATAAACACTTTTGTCTCTCTCTCTTGCTGAGATCAAAACCACAGCTATGAAAAAATCTTCTCAAATTAATGGAGGATTGAATAAGGAACTGATAGATGGCAGTACCATGTGATCCTATGTTTAAGAAAAACTCTCTCCTTCTGAATGGATCTTAAGGGATTTCTGCCCCCTGCGCAAATTTTTAGATCAAAACTGCCAGATCTGATATGATAGGATGAAGTGCCATAGAATCATGCACCAGTAGAAAATTAAGGTAGAAATTATAGAAAATTACCTCTCCAGTAATAAGTACCTACTCCCTTGTTGGTGTACCTAAGTCCTTGAACAAGCCAAAGATTGAATTCGCATTTGCGGAGAACGTGCATCAGGATATGCACCCAGCATATCCATAATCAGATAATTACGTATCGATAGTCCCCAATCGTTCAGTCAATTCATCATTCGATCGATTTGTTTTTAAAATGATCTTAATGACATGAAATCAAATATGCGCTCTGCGTCAATCCTGCAGCATCTGAAATTCTGCAGTGGCCGTAATAATTGATAAGACTTCATTTCTAAAGCGGATCGTGATGCCATTTTCATATCATCATCTTCTTATGACCGCTATTAGGTCGATTCGGATGTGAGGCTGAATAAAACATCCTTGAACTGGTATCTAAAGAAGTATTTACGTATAATTGGGAGAAAATTGCTATAATTCGTTATAGCGCTATAAGCTATAATGGACATTTAATTCCTGGGAGCACGAAGATTTTAAAAATACTTATACCTGCTTAGTTAACGAAATGAATCGTTTGGGGCGCACCTTATCATTATCGGTGAACATTCTCTAAAATGTGTCTATTTTTTTTCGGTCTAATACGGGATAAATTATAGCCAACCGCATGTAAATAATGATAACCTTTTAATACGGGAAACGTGTCAAACATTCTCCAACAGCAATATAATCAAGAAGTCAAAAGGATACAACAGAAGGAATGAAACCTTATTCTGCATTCAGAATTAGACGAATCCTGTAGAATGTGTTTGAGGTTATTCAATTCTTTTCAACTTCTCCTCTACTAAAACATCTACATGTTGATCGTCAAAACAATGAAAGTGCTGTAGATTTTATTACAGGCTTATAGATGATTAATTCAAACAAATTTTTTTGTTTCTCATAAATTCGATTTTCCCCATATTTTCATTCTTTGAATAATTCCTCTAGGATTTTCTCAAGTTGATTTATTTTTTTCTGAAGAGGTTTATTTGTTTCTCAACTCCTGCTTCAATCAAAATGTGACAATAGCAAATATTTGACCAAAATATTCAAAGAGAAAATTACCAAAAAAGTGGTGCCTGATATTTTTTTTGTTCTTCCGATCAATTGCCATGCTCTGAACGTAAGCTACTTAACTAATTTACCTCTTCCTTTCTTCGATTCAAATTGAAATAACTCCAGTCAGAGCCTAAGTCTCCAGCTGTCAGTCAGTGCATATTTATTGCAGCGTAATAAATTGCAATTTTTAATATGCAGTTACGTTTTTCTTGGTGAAGTCTGCAGCCTCAACAGCAAGTACAGAAAGCCTGATTTATCACCACATCTCATTAATTACCGAGGAATATATTGCGGTGAATAGCTCGTGGAATAATTGATCATTAAAATATAATTCGAGAGAAGAGCACCTACAGGGAGACTTCAAAGAGGAAAATTGTTGCCCATACGAATTGAAGAAATGAAGAACCTTTTGTTGAGCTTAAGACTTCATTTTCCTTGGACGGCTATATTTGAATAGCATTAGATTCGAAAACCTTCACCATTTAATATACATATATACATATTTGAGCTTCAACATCTTTTTGATTGGCCTGTTTTTGATGATGAAATATTGGAAAACATATGACTTAGCTCCTTAAAAAATTACATCAAACTTCATTACCCTCTCGCAATTTGAATAAGGAAAAACCTTGAACATACTCTGGTTAGAGAATTTCTTGAAAATTGATGATTAGAAAATTGTCGAGTTTTCTTGAACATATTGAGAACTACAATCGTATTGAAAGGAAATAGCTAGAATGTTTTTTCTATATTTCAGTATCGTAATGAGTTCATTACGGTACTAAAAGTAGTGCTGTTGAAACTCATTACAGCACTGTTTTCAGTTATATTTTTCGTTTTGTGGTTGTTAGTACTGACCTCCGATCCAATCAATTTTCGAATCAAATCAATTAAAATTCCGTGATCTGTCAAATTTCGTAAGACACACCAACTGCCAAGATACAATACAAAAGTCCCTAATCTGAATTTTCATTTGAATTTCGAGGGTATTTCACAAAACTTGACTGAAATAGAGAAAATATCGTCTAATACTCGTTGCTCATGCTTTCGAAAACTCGCTCCTTCGTCGCTCGTTTTCGAATTTCGCATTCATGTTGGAATAGAAGCTCATTCTGCAAGTTTTAGAATATACTATTATGAATTATATCAAGCTCAAATTCTTGGATAACTTAAGTTAGAATTTCCACGAAGTTTCCTATTTGAGAAAGGAATAAAGGGGGGTAAAGCTAGTAGGTATTTATAACAATGTTCGTGATATAGCAGATTCCTTGTATGTTGGGCTTACTTCTGAAACCTTGATAACATCTGAAACTGAACATTCTTAAAGTTCCATGACGGTATGCCTTATTTTTTCTTCTTGCCATCTCGGCTGTTGGTTGCTGCTGCTGAATTGCCTACTGAAAAACTCCAACAAGTTATCTGATTGATTAGAACAGGTCCCATTAGCTTCGCTCCTTAAGATCTCGATACGAACCTAAATCCACTGCGTAAGAATTATGGATAATAAATGAATTTCATCACATCGACGGACAGCCTGGAGCTACAATAACATTATAGAATGATTTGTGTGGTTATTACTTGGCTGTTTCCTACGAGAATACCAGATAACCGATAATTTTTCATAAATTATGTATAATTATCTGAATTTTTGCATAAGCAGAACACATTAAACCGAATTATCCGTTAAATATTACGTATAATAGCATGTAAATTACCGTACTGTTATAAAAAGCGACAACTGATTGACAAAGGCAATAATCTCGATGATTTGAATACGAAATGGGGCAATTAATCCGGTCTGGGGAATGAGGTCGTTTCCCTCCTGCCGCTCCCGAATAGCATAGCCTCGAAATTGGGTAAGTGCTCATTCAATGATAGGTATTATTTTTTCATAATTGTAAACATGGTGGAGAAACACAATGATTAGGCGATTCTAGCATATTATCACCTCCACTGTGGACGAAGAAATGGATAGACTATCATCAACACTTTCCTCCCATAAGGGTTGGACCACACTCCAAGATTTATTTCTGCATTCAACCCCATTAAGATATTTAGAAATATAAAGTACATTGATTCTTCAAAATTTAACAAACAAGTCATGATATAATATTACTATTCAAGAGGACACGATGTAATAAAACTAGACACAAAAACAAAAGTAGGTACATAAAGATACAACGCATTAACATAATATGAGTCAGCTCAACACATAAATAATAAAACTAGTGGCATCACCCATGGATGGCATCATCGATGGAATGATGAGCGTTGAAAACTAAAAAATCCCCTAAAAGTTCCTTGTAATATTCAAAACTATCTGACCCTGCAGACTTCGTACTGCCTCAATCGATAAATAAAAAAGCAACTTTAATATTATAATAAACTATTATGGTATAACACCTTCAAAGTGAACATTAAATTGTCCTGTACAATGTGTGTCGCTCCAAACGATGTTGTCTCGAAACAGCTGTTATATTTTTGAATGTGGGCCAAAAAGTATTTAGAATCATTTCCTATCCCAGAAACTAAATAGCGTAAGGGATCTGGTGGTGGGACCAATTTTGGGAATTGCCAATTAGATAAAATTAGATAAGCTAGCTGACCCGGCGAACTTTGTTTCGCATTAGAAATTAATAAAGTTGTACAAACCATCGGTGTTTTTTTATGAAGGAAATAAATATATTAGGTGAAATACAAAAAAATACAAAAGTACAAAATATACAAAACATTTAATTGCATTGAAATAGGTATGTACAGGGGGATTGTTTATATTTTACTCAATAGCTATCTCAATAAATATTGGTCGTATATTGTTATTCATACATCAAAAGAATTCTATTTATTGAGGAGGTAATTTTTTTTTTAATTTTACAATTCCTTCATTGTAGTACCTTGTGTAAAATTTTTTTTCCATTTCGTCAAATTTTTCAGTGTTTAATGGTATTTCATGTTAACCCCGCCGTAGAAAAATCCAACAAAAAATCTTTCATAACAAACAGTTCATCCAATCTTGAGTTATAAATGGTGTAACCAACAATATGGCCGACTTAGTTTTATATATTACGATTCAAGTAATGTACCTCTGGAAGATATTTGAATTACATTTTTAACTCATTAGTTTTAAGCCCAACAGATTGGTACACCTGGTTTCATGAGGAATGATAAGTATAGTTTACTATAAAGGACAGGCCTCACGCCTGAACGACTGAAACAATTTAGCTAATTTCTTTCTTATTGTGTTTTTTATTGTCTGGAGAAGGTTTTTATGAAATAAAAATCTCAGAAAATTACATAAGAAAATTCTAGAAAACTCAAGAATTATCCGGCGCATTCACCAATTCGTAAGCTGGGCATTATCACATTAATCCACATTGAAAAGAACACTCAAGAGTAGAAAATCCAATGAATTTTTGTCATTTGAGTTTGAGTTGTGCGAAAATCTGGTATTTCGGGATAAGAAAAATTAAACTTTTTATTTTACGGTCGCAAAATTCTTCTGTTCAACTCCTTCTTTGAAAGTATGTTAATGCTGAATTTTTCTTTTTTTCTAACATCGCATATAAGCATTAGAACTGGACTTCCCACAACAGAGAAATAGGTTTCTTGCTATATTTGTTTTTTTTAAACTATGTACCATATTGTAATATCGAATATGGTTGAACATGTTGATTTTATAAAGCTAGGAGAAAAATCCACTGTTTAGCATACCTTCATTAACAACTTCTAACATACTCTATTGGCTATTATGTATAATATTAGCTGGATAAAAGGATGGATATAGCTAGATTATTTACTCTTACTGTGTAATTTTTACTCTATTGGATGTGGTATGGGTATGATTGATAATAAATGGATTGTTGTTATTTGCATATGCACCAAAAAAAAAAACCTTGAATAAACAGCAATTTCGGTGGTCTGAATTCGAGGAACTGATTTTCAGTACATAATTGTCGCCAAATATGAAACCCAAAGTCTTACTCAAACCATTGTTGATTGAAATGAATGCTTTGCAGCACCTTATAATTTGTTCGTTGAAGATAATTTATGAACCCTTTAGTTAAATCAACAAGCTTGGCTACTTTCTTTCCGCGCAAAACGTAAAAGTCATTTGATGGTTAACAAAATTCTGGCTTAACTTGTAAACGTCTTAAGTGAAGAGATTATTCCTTCCCTTTGTCGGAAGAAACTAAATAATAGAGAAGATTCACATCGTTTAAGTCTGCAGCGGTAGCCAGATTTTTTTAATCCCATCTATTGCATACGGGGTTTCAAAATTTCCAGTTATGCTTTCGCAGATAACTCAGGGGTTGTCTGTTAAACCGTTCAAAATTTCGAGATAAAGACAGATTCTGTCATTTTTAGCATGTCCACTGATTCGCATCCTTTGTTAACCACTGAAGGATATATTTCAACAGGATTTACATAAACTGATTGTTTGGAATTAGGGAGGATTAGAGAGTCTCCTCTGGTGACAACGTGCTTTGAAAGGGGTAGAAGGGTAGAAAATGAACCCGAAGATACTAGAAGGGCATTTGGAAAGAAGGAACAGATGAAAATTGCTCGGACGTTATTACAGTCTTCAAATCATATTACCTACCTTGATTGCTGCATACAGGTTGTTTGGTTCACCGATACATATTGGAGAGGGTATGAAAGATAATTTTGTTTCGAGATATACAGTGTAACTCTTTAATTTGAATATATATTTTAACAATAGTTTCTCGACGTCAAAAAAAAATACTTTTTTGTGGTAGCAAGTTAGTGTTTCTTTTGATTAAATAATTAACTGTTATATTAAGAATCTTTCTTTAATGACCCGTGTTTCAGTCAAACCTCCATTTTCAGCCTGTTATCATTATTCTATTGAGACAATTTCCGTATTGGTATCTCCAGAGCCATCCGAAATAATCATTTCCCTATAGTGATCATTACTGATCATGCTTCGTAAATAATTCACTGACATTATGTGAATTGCCATCGAAACGTGCACATTCTATCACAGGTTCTAGGTGAACAAGTACAATTGATTAAATAAATTGATAATAAAGAAGAAACATTATAATTTAGCATCAGATTCCCCTGCAATTTTCCCATTATAAGGTATTTTGTAACGACCACAAGCGTAAAAAGAATTTCTAAGTGTCAAGAACCGTAAAGCCAAGCCACATTTCGAGATATCGGAAGATGGATCTGTCTTTCCTGAAATTATCAGGTTTAAGATTTCTCATTACTTATTGCTATGATTTAAGGACATAAACTATGAATGTAATGCTGAAAGAATGTTATGAATGAAAATAACTGATCATTATTCAGCTTCTTGCCTATTACATTTTTTGTTCAGTAGGTCATAAACTACAATATAGCAGATTTTCTGTAGTCCTTTAATTTCAACCTAACAATATGACATTTTTAACTCATTGCTTCACAGTTTATGAAGTAACCTAATTATATTCGTTGATGTTTCTAATTCAGTTGAAACCTCAAAATTAAAAGTCAAGGATATAAAGAAAAAATTACACAGATTTAGGAAATCAGCTCAAGCTGTAGAAAATATATCGGAACCGTTCAATCTTGATGAACTGAAAGCAGCTATTAAACGCACGAAATCACGTAAAGCTGCGGGTTTCGACGGAATTTATCCTGAGTTTATTAAACATTTAGGAAAAAGGGCATTGAAGTGGTTGTTATCCTTTTACAATAACATTTTGTGTACTGGCAATTTTCCGGTTGAGTTTCGCAAAGCGAAAGTAATAGGCATTTTGAAACGTGGAAAGAATCCTTCCGAAGCGAGTAGTTATAGGCCAATTAGTTTATTGAGTGTTTCTATGAAAATTTTAGAAAGGTTGATTTTCATCAGGATTGAACCTACTATAGAGGATGTTCTTCAAAATTGTCAGGGCGGTTTCAGGAAAAATAGAAATTGCAATGATCAGGTTCTCAGTTTGACCACATTCATCGAATCGGGTTTCGATAATAAATTAAAAACAGGTTCAGCTTTCATAGATTTATCGTCTGCCTACGACACGGTATGGAAAGATGGTTTGATCTATAAACTTTATAAACATCTTAAATGTGGAAAGATGATTCGTTTATTAGAGAATATGTTGTCGGATAGAAGATTTCGTGTTTTTGTTGATGATAATAGTAGTAAATTCAAAATATTGAACAATGGCCTTCCACAAGGATCTGTTTTAGCACCCCTTCTATTCAATTTATATTTATGCGATATTCCTTGTACTTCATCTGAAAAATTCATTTACGCCGACGATATTGCACTCGCTTTCCGTCATTCTGATTTTAGAAGTATTGAGGAAAATTTAACTTCTGATCTGAAAATTTTGAAAAATTATCTTTTCGAATGGCGTTTGTGTCCAAATCCAAATAAAACCGAGGTTTCGTTATTTCATTTGAATAACCATCAAAAATTCAGAAAATTAAATGTCCTTTTCGGGAACTTTCCTTTGAAACATAATTTTACCCCCAAATACTTAGGTGTTAAATTAGATTCCTCTCTGAATTACAAAGCACATTTGGATGACTTACGAATGAAACTAAAAACGAGAAATAACATTCTACAGAAACTTGCTGGTACGTCATGGGGTGCTGACCCGACTACACTTCGCACAGCAGCCCTTGCCCTGGTTTTTTCCACCGCTGAATATTGTTGCCCTGTTTGGCTCAATAGTGTTCATGTTCAGAAAATCGATGCACAGCTCAATTTTTCAATGAGAATAATTACTGGAACCATCCGATCTACACCTATCCAATGGCTACCAGTGCTATCGAATATAGTTCCTCCCCATATTCGAAGACAGTCTGCAACTTGGAATTTTTGGAATAAATTCAATTCATTTCCGGATTCTTTTCCGATACTTTCCTACGTTCCAGAAAATAGAATTCCAAGACTGAAATCTCGTAAACCTATTTGGTCGAATAACTTTCTGAATTCGAACTTCAGCTACAACGAAATCTGGAAATCCGAATGGGATGTATGTTCTTTATCTAATAAAGATCTAATATCTGTTCCATCGAATAAAGTTCCTGGTTTTAACCTTCCCAGGAGAATATGGTCCCTTCTTAATCGAATAAGAACAGGTCATGGTCGTACCAACAGCATGCTTTTCAAGTGGAATTCGGTTGATAGTCCTAATTGTGAATGTGGTGAATCAGAGGAAACAGTTGAACACCTAATTAATAATTGTTCGATTTATAAATTCCAAGATGGCATTAGAGCCATACACAATATATCAAACTCATTTTTGCAATGGGTTGAAAATTTCAGATCAATTTGATGAAGTATGAATTGAATTCTCTGGCTTTTTGTATTTTCAGGTTGGAGTTTGAGTTTGGAAATCCTTCCTCCGAAGAGCCGTCCCGCTGATCGTGATGTCCTTCTATATAGAATATTCAGATACAACAATTTTATTTTATTTTTTTAACGGGGAGACAGGTTTTTTCGGCTGAGGTTTTTTCCCCTGGCTCTATAGTATCGTATGATACTGGTGATGAAAGTATCGTATGATACTATAGTATCATACGAAGAATGTTGTGGTACCCCGTTCCTTTTTTTACCTCAGCTTAGGTTCTTTTTGTTTCAACATTTATTGTATTATTTTAGCTCTCTTATTCAAAAGAATATATATATATATATATATATATATATATATATATATATATATATATTCGAGAAAACGGCTCAACCAAGTCGAGTTATTCATGGATTGAAGAAAAAACTCGGGGCATGGGTAAATAACGAACCTCTGCTTCAAATTTCAATCTTCAATCTTCAGGAAGGAGAGCCCAGAATTGAATATGATCCATAATTTGGTCGCTCTACGCAGAACGAGTCCGTCTGGAAATTTTAAACAGAAATAAAGTGGAGCCGAGTTATTATCCAGACCTGATCATTATGACTAATTAATATCCCAGCGTTTTAGCCAGCCTCGTAAAACTGGTCCCTTCCTCGTGGATCGATGAATACACATTTAAATATAAATTGTTGTTATTAGAAGCACCTATGTGTGTTTTTGAGCCGATTTTCGAGTAGGGATAATTAATACGGCTAAATTGTTATGTTGTTTGACCGGGGGCTCTCATTTATGATACTTTAAAACGCGCCTAATTATACTTCCACGTAATTATTTAAATATCCACTACACGTTACAAAATATTTCAGATGAATTTAACATGGCTGTGTTATGTCCATCTTCTAGAGGCTGTGGTAATTAAGCACTGATGGTTCTCTCGGAATCCTCCGGAACACGCTAATGAAAAAATCACATAATCCCAAAGGGATCTACAACGTAAGACAGCCAATTGAACAATTGACGAACGTTACGCGCTTCAAATAATTTCGAATAATTTTTTTTTAATAAGCAAGAAGTCACTTCCCCTGACGGTTATCAGCGACGTAACAGCATCGAATTAACTTAAAAGGTTTCAAATTCATTCATAGAGAAAGGGAGAAAAAACAAGAGCAAAATTCAATAATTTCATATCTGATTCAAGGGATAATCTAGATTGAAAAAACAACCTTTCTTCTCAACATATATTGAAAGTATACTGCTCCACAAAAGTTAGGGATATCGCTCTAAAATCATTTAAAACTCAATAACAACTTGAATCGATCCAATAAAAATCAGTATGAGACATTTCGTCAATCTGGTCGCCTTTTTTCTGAAGTTTCGTTCTTTGCATATGCTGCATGAATGTTCTTATTTTGAAATGGGGTGAGTTTATCAACGGCTTCGATTTGAAACGAGTTTTCTGAAAATGCCAAGACGTAAATTAACAAACGATGAGGCTAATAGGGCTATCGGAATGCTATAGGGTGGCCTAACTCAGGTTGTTGTAGTGGAAAGGCTGCAAGTCAGACAAAGTGTGATATCTCGACTTCAGGTTCAGGGGCTGAACCTATTCCAAAGTCACTAGACCGCACCTTGCAGCCATAGTTGAGAATGCGCGCGAGGAGCTTGGTATTCCACATTTACCAATACCTCAGCACTCACCAGATTTGAATTGCATAAAACATGCATGGGATATGCTCCAAAGAAGATTAGATAATCATCAACCTACCCCAGAATCCTTAAATGATCTGAGAGAGCTTCTGCCCCGTTTATGGAATCAAATTCCTCAAGAAATGTTCAACAACCTCATGTGTAGTATGCAAAGAAGATGTCAAGCTGGAGGCCATACATTGTATTAAAATGTTTGAATTTTCTGGGAATAAAATTTCGTTATTTTACTCGATGTTTCTTAACCACCCTGTATACGCTGCAGACCTACAGGCTAAAATTAATTTCATTTCCTGCAACTTGCAATCATATTCATATGAATTTTCAACAAAAAATCTCATTCAAACTAAATTATTTTTGGAATTTAAGTCAATATCCCTAACTCATGTCGAGCAGTTTAATTTTTCAACACAAATTTCACAGATTTACTCTACTTAAAAAAATTTTGATTTTGTTCCAGAGACTGGGAGGAGAAACCCTAAGGAATTATCAGAAGAAAAATGATTGAATTTCGGTTGTAAAATGAATTTGAAGAAATTATTTTTCCTAGGCACCTCTTACTTTTTCCGAAAATCAAATTTTCAGATTTCCTTGATTTTCTCGTCTTAACCATTGTAGCAGTTTAATCGAAAAATACCTGAAAATACGGATTCAAAAGTTGAAGCAATCATATTCTGCCGCTTGACTCCCAACAGTTTTAATGGTATGTGACTGCCATTCAGTTAACATCTGATAACGCTGTGAGACCACATTTCATAAAAAAGGTTCAACTTGTTCTCCGGTTGACATATACAATGCTGCTCTTCACTTTTATACTTCTCGGGAATCAACTTTGAATAATGAGACCAGGCAGAGAGGTACTCCAAGCTTGAGAATCGGCTGGGAACGAAATGTCTCTAATGATTTAAATTTTTTTGTTCCGGAAAAACTCGATCACTAATTAGAACTTAACTGGATATGGTCAACAGGTCGAAGGATGAAATTTCTTCCATATAATTTTCGTGGGGATACCTAGAGTTGGTACTCCTGTAACTTTCTAAGTTACCTTGGAAGACATAGTCGTTACAAGGGTTAGGATATAAGTAACAATTTGAAAAAATATAAAACTTTCTAGACGTGTGGTGGTTGGTCCCCTATGATTCAAGGCTAGTAAAAAGATGAAGTTTGCAAATACTTTATTCTTTCTGCCTTCGAATTCGACATTTTTGGTGCCAGAAAAATCCAATTTTCATCACCTATTACACACTACAAACCAGCCAAAAATTAGGGATCTTGAGGTGAACTTCAAAAACTTCTTTAACAATGAAATAGGTCATTAATGAGTAACATTTATTTTTATTTCAATCTTTGTTCTTCATCAATTGGTATTTCTTGATATATTTCAATCCTTCGTTCTTAATTTTTGTCTAGTTTCGAGAAATTTCAAATCTTCTGAATTCGGACAGTGATACTTCTCAACGAATAAAAGAATGAACGACATAATTTCACCTTTTGGCTCATTTCCTTTGAATCCGGACCTGCCTGATTGTCATTTTTGTGTTATTGATGACCGCTAGCTCGACTGAATAGAGATCATATCGGAAGCCTTTTGTTTCGACAATCAATTATCTCTAAACTTGACTGCGGTATTTTAATTCAATTAGGGTATATTATGTGCCGCGTATTCTTCCAAAAGGCACTGTTAACGTTCAGTTATCCCAGATTGGATCAATTCGGTTATAAGCTACTGTCAACTCCTTCATGTCACCGTGGAAACCAGTTTCAGTCTTGCTGGAGATGCAAATGATGCTCGGGTATCAATATTTGGAGCTGATTTCGCTAGATTGACAGTTACGAGACGTTCAAATTTAAATGCTAATTTTATCACCCAGTGATAGCAATGTAATCGACAATAAAACTATTTTTATTTCTATCAGTGAGTATGGAAATAATAGTAATAGTGTTTCTATATCTACAGTCCTCTGCATATTGTACTTGAAAACTTCGAAGAAAGGTATTTTTTGGAATATTCCTGGAAATAGAGGTTGCGTGAACCATGCTTCATGATCGATCCGACAACAGTACAACTACAATAATCAGGCAGGCAGATTCGAATGAAAAAATATTCTTTATTCACCAGTCATACTCATAGTATACATATATAAGCCACATTATTATATTTTCATGATTAATTTTCATGTTGATGTATTGAATTTAAATCACTATCTACTGTTTGAGTTCTGTTTTCATAAATCTGAGCTTATTCTTACCAATTTCTCGCAATATTTTTTATTTAACCAATCGCAAGAAATCTCCTGATAAATAATCCGCATTCTGTTGTTCTGCTAAGAACATCTTGTTTAGCATCTATAAATCTTTTCAAACGAAAGATTTTGATTTGTGCATTTCACAAATTTTGCCTGACTTCTTTACAATTATGATCCAGAAATAGTTGTATCGATGACTGACATATTGATGGGGTACACTTTATTTCCTTCTCTTCGCATGGATTGAGAACAGCTACTATGCATTTTTCTTGGACCTGTTCTTCAAATGTCGCTAAAAGTATGATAATTGCTTCTTACCTTAGGCCTCAATACCCCTCTATTCCATTCCGACTACGCCACTGACGAATACATTGAATTTTGTGAGTGAGCGTCATCTTCTGTTGGTACAAGTAAACACTCAAGATCATTACAGGAATCTATTTTAATAATCAAGTGACGCGAAGAAAACTACAAGGAATTGTTGGCATCTGTAACAGACATAGAGTCGACATCTTTCGGAACTCTATTTCCCTTAAAAAAAAAACAAAAACAATCCTAATAACTAATAACCTCACATTTTAGTTTACGTGTCATGAAAAAATAAAATCCCGTAATGCAAAAGCAAACAACATTACGCAATGTACATGCAGGGGAATTATAATGAAGCCCTCCCTTTCTCGATTGTATTTTTGATGAATAAAAACGAGTCATGTGAGGTTATTTCAGGTATTTTTATATTCTTGTTCACTTTCCTATTCCCTTCAATCCGAGTAACACCGATTCTGATTCTATCCTTTTTCGATATATATTTCTATTTCGAACCTGTTTACCGAACGCTATCTCGAAATAAATACATCTCAGAATATTTTGCGGAGTACCTTTTTGATAAGTGGAAATTTCGTGATAAAACTCAATCGATTTGAATTAATAGAATGAATACAAATGTGTTTATCAGTTCTTCCATCACAGGATTGATAAAGAAACAACTGCAAAGTTTTATTTTCCTTAATTCGAGGGAGTTTAGTGTAACGAAAGGTAAACAAATGCGTTATGTACAGTTTAAATACAAGACGGGAGGCGTTCAACATCTGGGGGCACAAATTGCACCAGAAGGTGACATTTTCGACTTGAGTGCTGTGAATTCTACGATACCTAACTCTTTGGTCAAGTTTTTGAGGGCGGGTACGGATGTACAACAAAAAGCAAAGAGGTAATAAAAACATTATTGGAAAAAAATACGTTTTTCAGTATCTAGGTACCTATAGGTACTTAGGTATATTTAAGTTCATTTTTGTTATTGCGTTTTCGAAATGTACACTTAATTCTATGAATTTTTTTAATGTTTATTAGGATCTAACTATTCAGCAGGTGAGTTTAAGATCCATATTCCGATAAAAATATACCCTTTTTTTATTATTTCATATCCTAGAATATTATTTCGATTTTTCTTCAATTTTAACTTCCTTCCCTATTTTCGAATTTGATCGTTTTTCTTTATCCACATGGCTACCCTACTTTATTTTACAATCATTTCGAATTTTCGTCCGGAAACATCTAAAAGTGAAATTAATCTTTTGTCTGAAGATTGCATGTTGAACTTCATTATGTTGTTGAAGGATAAATTATTTACATGCAATATATCGAAGAATAATTAGATAATTACAATCATATAACAACAAAAAAGACAAAGAAGCCCCTCGTGACGTGAATCTAAAAAAGAAAAAATAATCACGAGTCATTATAATGATTTTTCAAAGCACTGGAAGCTTAATTTTTGACGAAAAGTTAAAGAACCATTTTTCATTCCTTACAAGTCTACGGGAGTTCATCAACATAGAACAAAATCCTAGAACCTATTGAATGGATTCCCCAAGGCTCCGTATGCGGTCCAGCTAAACTTTATATTGTGAAAAAAAAATATATAGGTACATAAATTCCTATTTGCAGAATCATTGCAGAGGGAAAATCGGTAGTCCACTTGGAAGATGTTGTCTTATTGGCACCAATAACCAATCCTGATAAAGTAGCATGTGTTGGTTTAAATTACAAAGGACATTGCGATGAACAAAACAAGCCATACCCAAAAGAGCCCATGATATTCAGCAAATTTTCTTCTGTTATCACTGGGCCTTATGACAATATAGAATTGCCTAAAAATTCACAGGTACCATGACAAGATAAATTACCTCATCATAACACACACCAACAATCTAATATTCTACCTAATTATAATAATTTCAGAGGGTAGATTGGGAAGTTGAATTGGCTATAATAATTGGCAAAAAAGGGAAAAATCTTAAACCAGACCAAGCAAGAGATATAATATTTGGTTTCACGGTAGCGCAAGATGTGAGTGCTAGAGATTGGCAGAAAAGGAACAATGGCCAATTTTTACTCGGCAAATCAATGGATACATTTTGTCCTCTAGGCCCTGCAGTAGTAACTAAGGATAAAGTAGATGCCGAAAATTTAGCGATAAAGTGTTGGGTGAATGGTGTTCTGAAACAGAGTGGAAACACTAACGATTTGGTGTTTAAAACTGATTTTCTTGTATCACATCTCTCTCAGTAAGAAATAAATTACAACCCATAGTATCTTCATTACATTCATACTTTTTACAGGTTTGTTACATTATATCCTGGTGATGTCATACTGACAGGTACGCCAGGTGGTGTTGGTATGTACAGAGATCCTCCAGAATACTTGAAAAAAGGAGACGTAGTTGAGAGTGAAATTGAAGGTATCGGTAGACTGAAGAATATTTGCATATGAATTTTTTTTTATATTTTATACATTGAATAAACGAGTATTGCATAAAAAAATCCTTAACTCTAAAAACCTTTCTCCAAAGTTGAATACAGGTATGAAAACTCCCAACAAAATTTAAGTGGATTTATTCAGCTTATGAGGATAAATGTTATCCTATGTTAGCTTTCAAGATATCTCTACAAATGATCTCAAACTTATAGCTAAGACACATTCATTCTAGAACAAGAGTAAAAGATGAAATAGGATGAGTCAAATTGAAACAATCAAGGGTAAATCATTTACTCATTTGAAAGATTTTATCACACATATCTAATTAAATCTGACTTTCCGGAGGGAAATAAGGTCTTGGTTTTTTCGACGTGATAGAAAATTCATCTCTGGTGTGATAAGGCTCATAGGGATCATCAACAAAAAACTTTGGTTTACGCCAATATCTTCCAGCCATTTTATCCAGCAAGGTGCACTGTGTTGCATTGCAGAATACGTGTTGTCTCAACCTTCTCTTTCTGGCCGAGGTTTTCTTCCACAAGCGTTTGCTTCTCCCACATTTAGTTCTGATCCAACCTCCCCAATTCAAGCGATAAAATTTGGTCATTACAACTCGTACAGATTTCCTCTTGCCTTTTCTATATGAATATTTAGTTACTGTTCTTATAGGCGTAACATTGGGGGCAAGAGCTTTGATTGATGGATTTGAAAGGAGTGTTGGCTTATATGGAGTTATTTTTCCCAATATATTAGTCGAAAAGTTATGAGCGGTTGGTTTCACACATATCCCATTATTCACGTGCGATGGTATCCTCGCTGAAACTGCACGTAATATTCGACTTGAATTTACGATTGCTCTGAATAACATTTTTTTATAAACCTATTTGGCCTTTCAGAAATAGAAAAGATTCATGAACATATAAAATTAACCATTTTCATTTGAAGGTTATGGTTATTATGATTCTTGTCATTTGTGTGACATGTAACCATAGATTGGACTGTGACAGAAGATAAATGGAGTTTTTTATGCACGTAGATTGTAGAGATCAGATTCGATGATGTAGAGTGTAGAGTAGAGAAAAAATTGGTTATTTTTCAGCACTCTGACCAACTTAGGAAATTTTACACTAGAATATAACCTTCAATCAAAATTTCAGTGTCCGGAACAAATGAAATTTAAAACGAAAAAGATCTGTGACAATACTTAAATTTGCTGTATCAAGCCTTTTTACCCTTTTTCAATATTAGGAAGATAGAACGTCAAAATCTATCTTGATCTGCCAAAACAGACGTAACCACCAACCAAAAATCCGATCATTACGTTCATAAAGTTATGACTTCTGTAACATTACACTATTTCCCAAAACCCAGGTGATTTAATTAAAAGTTCCGGTTCTCATTGTTCCATTTCATAGCAAAAATGTTTAAAATCATCTCAAGAAAGCTAAGTCCTCAAAAAATTTCGAACCTGGTGAGTAAAATATGAAATATTGAATTAACATGTTTGAAGGTGTTATGTCATCTTAAAATAATCTAATGAATGTTGAATGAACTTGTTCAGTTTAGGATTGTTAGGATGCAAATGAAGATTATTAGTTTTTACAATTGATTTCAATGAGATATTCTAATAAGAAATCAATATAAATTTATTCACCCATTATTTCTCATAACCAAATTTATTTTCAGAAATTCAAGTATGAACCCAGAAATCGTATATACAGCAGATGTTACAGCAACAGTAATCGGGATTTATGCCCCCCGCCTAAGAAAAAACAAAAACCAGCTACCGGAACTCTTTACACCATAGGTGCTGTTGCTTTGATAGGTGGGGCTACCTTAACATATGCAAAGTATAATGATGAGTTCAGAGACGCTCTAGTCTGTAGTGCCCCATTTCTGGATGATGTCTTAAAAGTAATATATCTAGAGGAGGAATTGGGTGAAGCAATGGGAAAGGCATACAGAAGTGCGAAGCAGGGTTTAGTCAATGTAATAACTGGCAAGAAAGAAAAAACTGCAGCTGACATAAATGAAAAACAAGAATTCAAAGGTTAGTGGATTCTGTAAATGTATTCAGAACCTTTTCAAAGTATTCCTTTCTAGCTCCTCCAACCATATTGCCTCGATTAGAAGAAGGTAAAGTTCCAGATGATAACTTCCAGGAACTTAGGATCGAGAAAAAAACTGATACTGGTGAAACAGAAGTAGAAATTGGTAAGGAACAAACTCTTTTATTTTTACCAGATACCTCAATATCTCTATTTGTGACACATTTATCCTGAATTTCTTCAGGATATTAAGGATATAAAAGTAGTAGGAAATTCAAAATAATTTATTTCTAGAATTTATGCATGTTTTTCATTAGGTGGTGTTGTGAAACCGAAGCTAGAAGATTTACCTGAAACTGACACAAGAAACTTACGCCAATTAGAGCAGGATCTGAGTGAAGCTTGTGCAGATGCTGTTAATTCATACAATAGAGCTTTGTATAATTTGAAGAAATTCAACCAAGAAGTTGAATGTCTCGTAGAGGAATCTATTGATAAGATCACTGTTGATACTTGGTCTTCAATCAAATCCAAAGCCCGAGAAAAAGATAGATCTCTCAAGGAAGCTCAAGAAAAGGCTGACGAAGCAATGGCTAAAGCAAACAAAATGGAGAAATTAGTTCAAGAACCAGAATTCGAAGCAAGAGATGTCAGCAGGGAAATACTCTTGACCAACATCAAACAAATAAAAAAAAATATTGAAGATTCCAAGAAAGAATTATACAAGGAAACAAAAATGGGAAGTGTGGCTTATAAATATTGGGAACAAGTGCAAAAAGCTAGACAGCATTTCAGTGAAGAATTAGAATCTTTGTTCCCCACAGTTGACTTACAAAGTAGGGAATTGAAAATACATGGCGAAGACTTGGATTTGTTCTTGATGCATGCTTATTCCCATGTTCTTTACTATCAAAAAGAGTTGGCCAAGGCAGAAACTTTAGCTCAAGATAAGCTACTGAGAGCAGTTGAATCTGCTCAGAAAGGTGGAGGGGAAGCTCTCACTAATGCTCAAATTTGCGAGGCTTTAGAGCAAGAAAAGAGGAAAATAACACTATGTTATCAGAAACAGGTGAGTTTTCATAAAGAAATATCAAGATTGATTGCTGTGTACTTGATGTAAATCTTTCAAATGAGTCTTCTTGACCTAACCTCAACTGTCATTTGTCAAAATCTCTTTACTCAGTAATGTATAATCCCAGTAAACTCATTCTTATTTTCATTTCTGGAAGGAAACATTTCGAATTTTTCTTTGGTACTCGAAACATGTAACACTTACTCCTAATTTTTTCAAGTGCTTGAAACTGAGAAAAGAATCGGAATGCTATCTGAGGGAGCAATTGAAGCGTCAATCCCAAGCCTTTGCTGATCACTTAGAAGAAGCTCTTTTGCAAAAAGAGAAAGAAATCGACCGAAACTTAGCTAGAAAGTTTGACGAGAAACTGGAAGAAGAAAAATGCAGATTTAAGATGCAACTTGCTGCCATGATTGGAAGACTGAGGGGATTAGATCGTACAATGAAAAGTAAGGGATGATTGTTCAATATTTTACCGTTTTTTTTCTAAAGTTTAGGAATTAGATTATTCTTGAGTTTTCTTCATTCTCAAAATCATTGGATTAAATTGTTCCCTTCGTTATAAAGCTTCAGATGGAAAATCAGGTACCTTTGAATTTTTTTCGCATGTGAAAAACCACTTTTTTGTTTGAAGCCTCAGAATTTAACATACAATAATTGGTTGTTAATTGAATTAAATTCTGAAAAAACGTATCAAATCATTGCATGTTAGAAAATGAACTCCTTCCAATATACTTAGCTGTGGTTAATTTTTGAATTGTTTTTCAGTTCGAGAAATGGCTGATGAAGAAGCAAAAAAATCCCAAGTTTTGTGGGCTGCTTGTCAGGCTCTTTTGAGAGCGCTTAGATCAACCTGTCCTGGATTACCTTGGCAAACTCAACTTAGATCGCTTACGCCTGAATTGAATGCAGTTGAAAAGTCGGCAGGTTTGTGTTTATATTATTTTATTAGGGGGTTAACTTTGTTTAGAACGTTATAACTCAGAAACTACTGTAAAAATTGTTAAACTGTGTTGTTATTGATTTGTATTTCTCAATTTTCAGCTGAACAAGATGAACTGGTCAAAGCAGTGTTGCAAGCAATTCCTTTTGAAGCAAGAGAAAGGGGCATTTTTCCAGAGGATGCTCTGAGAGAGCGTTTTCTCAAGGTGGAAAAAGTGTGTCGAATGGTGGCATTGGTACCTGCTGAAGGTGCTGCTCTACCTATTTACATTCTCTCCTACATTCAGTCACTTCTGCTCTTGAAGGCACCTAGTCCCATTCCCCAAGCCGAATTAAACAATGAGGAGACAGATTTTTCCGAGTTGTCAACCAACGATATCCTGCAGAGAGCTAGGTAAGATGTAACAAATTATTGTTGATGTTACAGAATTTGGTGGAAATGATTTCAAGTTATTGCAATGGGACCTTTTCTTATTTCAGATATTGGCTGGATAGGGGAAACTTTCTTCAAACATTGAAGTACATGAACCTTCTGAAAGGTGCTTCACGTAGCGTAGCAAGACAATGGATGAACGAAACTAGAATCCTTCTAGAAACCCAACAGGCTGCCAACACGTTGATGGCTCATGCTGCGTCCAGTGGTCTGATGTATTTATAGATTGAGTGTATAAATTTTACATTAAATAATTGGCAATTGAAATATTCTCGTAAATCCCAAGATCGTATTTACCGTAATTGTTATTTAGAATTATACAATGGATATTTTATACTTTAAATTTATTTGTTTCTATTGTGCTATGCCTTTTTGTGCTAGGAATTTTTTTTCTTAACTATAAATCAGTTGAGAGCAGGAATTTTAGACTGTTAACGATACAAACACTTGATCATGTTAATTTATCCTAATAATAAATCATTGAGTCGAATCATATTTTTCATTTCTTCGTTTGCCGATAATTCATTGGATTGAGATTTTGTTTTATTAGGATCGCCGACCCATAAGAATGAAAATAGAAAAAAGATTTTGTAAAAAGCTTTCTGTTGGTTGTCTTTTTTTGTTTTTTATTTTCTTTTAATTTTGGCTACGTTAAAAAATCTGTAGCTACATACGAACTACCAGAGAGAGGGATTCTCTGAAAAAAATTACATTTGACATAATAGACCCAATGTCTACTTCGACGGTAGGTGAAACAAAGCATAACCAACAAAATCTTTCATGGGCAGTTTACGCCCTTATCATATTAATTTTTGTTCTTAATTTTTTTTGTAGCAAGGTATTCGACTCGAAATGAAATTGGCATGACTTGATTCATCTGTACTGAACGTGTATGTATGTAGGCTGAAAAATGATGTATGATAACAATAGGGACTGGGATGATTATAATCGTCAAATAGCTGTGCAAGGTCGTCAAATTTTAGAAAGAACTGGCGAAAGCATTCAAAGATCCAACCAAATAGCTATTGAAACTGAAAATATTGGCACAGAGGTGATATCTGAACTAAATGACCAAAGGGAAGCTTTACTCAGAACTAGAAGCAGACTCGAAAATGCAGATGAACAATTGGACAGCGCTAAAGCGATTCTCAGAAGAATGGGCAGAAATGTTATCTATAATAGAATTATATTGATATTAATTATTATTTTGGAAATTGGTATACTCGTTGGAATTTCATATATAAAGTTCATTAAGTAATGAACATTGTTTCTTTCATGCAAGTTACATCTTATTGTTAAACACTGAGTGTATTTGTACCCATTAAGTTATCCTTATCAAAAAGTTCTGCCTTTGAGATAAACACTGGGATCCCTCAGCATTTCCCATAAAACAAAGGGAGGATTAAATATTTTTATGCTGATTAACTTCAGAAATTAATTTTCCAAAAAATTTCTGCTATTGTTTGTTGTAAATGAATGTTGAGAAAAGTTGGAGATACCTATGAAAGGGACAACAGTTATTTTCTCCGCCTGTGATGTGAATTAATCAAACAATCTCTCACCATTTTTGACAAATTCAGATTTATCTAAGTTTAAAAAAATCAAAGTAGTTCCGTTACCTCAGTTGAGTCTGAGTAGGTTAATTTACTGTGGTCCAACTGTCAAATCGAATTTGAGTTTGTTTACGTGTATAGTATTTATCTTTTATCTTATTGCAAAACTTAAATATGAAATTTTCTCGGAAAATCCACTAGACACGGAAAATGTTTACTTTCCTGATGGTGGAAGATCATTTCAGGGAGAAGCATAGTTTTTATTGTGTGCACACATAAATTGTTAAAAGATGGGTATTCAACAAGAAAGCTTGTTGAAAAAGTACATTACAATATTAGTTATTGTTAGCTCCTATTGGTGAGAATACAAGTTGCAATCATACTTATGAGCTAACTAATAATTTACTACTTTTTCAGGACAGTCTCTATTTTCACTGTTTTTGTGAATAAGGGTCTTCTCAGCGGAATTGAATTAGATGCTCCTATGTTTATAGCTTGTTATCAGACATTAGTTACTGCATTTATATGTTATATTAAGCAGCTACTCAATAAACGATGGCCAACAAGAATTTCATTTCCAGAAACAGATGTATGGGATATACAAACAATTTCTTCCGTAAGTATTTGTTTCCATTCTATTTTGCCTTGAAATATTTATAAAAAGTATCAGAAGAATATGTGTAGTGTATATTAATCAATTAAGATTCAACTAATGATGGGTTGAAGAAGCCATTTACTTTCTACGGAAATCTTATTTGTAAAATGGAATAATCTTCAAGATTTTTGAAGTTAAATGCCTTGGAATGTTGTTGAATTGTTTATGCATTTGTTTGAGATACCAATATACTAATAAAGATTCTGATATCAATATAACATGAATACTCAACTTTAATTAATTTTAGGTCCTACCAGTTTCTTTCATGTTTACTATGATGATAGCTACAAACAACTTATGTCTTCAGAATGTATCTCTAGCCTTCTACTATGTTGGTAGATCACTTACAACAATGTTCAATGTGGTTTTTACTTTTTTGATCTTGAATGAAAAAACATCTACCAGGTGTTTAGTTTGTTGTGCCTTTATTATATTTGGTTTTTATTTGGGAGTGGACCAAGAACAATTGGCAGGTACGTTTTGTTTCTATTAAAATACACTACATTCATATCATGACATTTGTGTATAACAGTTATAATTTTTTTTTAGGTAGTTTGTCGGTAAGCGGTACAATTTTCGGAGTATTAGCATCTCTATCTTTATCATTATTCTCTATACTGACCAAAAAAGTGTTACCAAAGCTTAATAGTGATGTCTGGGTTCTATCATATTATAATAATATATATGCTACTATTCTTTTTATACCATTAATAATTTTTAATGGAGAAGTAAGCACTATTGTTAATTTCGAGGGAATTTGGGATCTCAGTTTCTGGTTTCCCATGACAATTGGAGGTATATGCGGATTTTCTGTAGGATTTTTAACTTCATTACAAATTAAGGTAAGATTCTTCTATTTCTGATTCTTCAAAAAATAATATTTGATTCTACATTGCTCAGAATAAATGTAAAAAGCTGTTGTTATCTTCCTCCAAAAAAATCTAATTTTCCAATTTTACTATTCTCTCTAATTGACATTTGTTTTTATTTTAGTATACTTCAGCCTTAACTCATAATATTTCTGGAACTGCTAAGGCTTGTGCTCAGACTGTATTGGCCACCTACTGGTACAAAGAAACCAAAACTTTCTTGTGGTGGACCTCTAATATTATAGTTTTAGTGGCTAGTGCAGTATATGCTCGAATAAAGCAACTAGATATGGAAGCAAAACAAGCACTGCCACCATACCAGAGAGTCTGAATGTCTGTTACCTTTTTATTTTAGCATTTCAAATTTTATTGTGATATTGATGAATTCCTAAAAAACATTCTATTCTAGTGATGACACATTAGAATTTTTTATTTAGACTATAGACAACACGACACTGTAAATAAATAACATTATAAAACAATGCAATTATATTTCAGTGTAGAAACCCCAACCTTGTAAATAAATACAATAATGAAATATGAAGTTTTCTTTCATGATTCAAATCTTTTCAGGTACAGATTTACACTATCTTTTTCACATCGAAATTTTGCATTAGATATTGGGGAAATTAGTAATTCAAGCAACAAAGTTGGTTCCAATTTCATTTTACTGGTATTACATGTGTTGCGTTGTTCAAATATTGTAACTGCTCATTATTTTCAGGTTTCTTTTTTTTACTAGCACACATAAGATATGAAATTATGTATAACAAAATGAGAATCAACGGAATGAACAACAAAGTAACATAAGATTTCAAGCTGTAACTATGGCTCTGTTTTTGAAACGCAACAGATACAGTAACATTTTTAAAATCTTTTCCATCTGGGGAAAGAGCAGAACAAACATATGTACCTCCATCCCATACATGTGTGTTAAAAATATGTAATTTACTCACATACAAATTTTCCCAATTGTATGTGCTATCACTAGTGTTGTTAATGAGACAGAGACAGTTGAAGCTTTTTTCGATCTCTATTTCATACGCAGCGAAATCTAATTCGCACATGTTTGTCCAGCACACTTTAAACCACAAAATTTTCGGAGGTGTCCTACTTGATACACTACAATTAATGGTGAAATGGTTATTGACTTGAATCACTCTTTTATTGGGTACCACTGATATCACTTTTGGTGGGGGCCATTCAAAGGTAACTGCATCTGTGAAAATATTTTTAAGAGAAAATAGAAGAAGTCGTTTATTTTCTTTTATGTTGTTAATGTTTTTTTTTATTAATTTCTTACTTATTTCCAGGATGAATATCTTCCTTATCAAATTCCCAGAAATGCATCTATATATTCCAACGTCATCTAGGCTTGCATTTTCAATTCTGACTATCTTGTTCCCATCAAAGTGATGGAGTAATGTCCAAGAATTGCCTTGGTTGTTATTGTTGAATTCTCCTTCTTCATTGTCGCAGTTCATGCCCTTATAGTTCATTACACAAGACTGTAAAAATTCACTGGCTAGTTCAAAATATTTTTTTTATTATTTCATTACTTCAAATTGAGGTATACAAGGTGAACTGGCGCATATAGATTGAAGAAGAATAGGGTAAATAAAAGATGAATAATTGTATTTCGGACGATAACACTCAAAAATTGTATTTATGTGTAGGTTTTAGCTTCATGATACAATACCTTGAATTGCCAAGAAACATCTTTTTTCACTTTGTTGCAACCCAAAGAAACTGACGAGCCTGATTTGATTCTGTATCTCTTCGTTTTTGGAACAATTGTGACTGAATCTGTGGAATCTGAGAAAGAAAAAAAATTATTCTGGTTCATTAATTCCAAATATACATTTTTGGTTTGGGGAAAAAAATTGATTAGTCCATCGGAAAATTTTTTCTCTATACACATGAATTCTGATCACCCGATTTTTTTCTGAAGAGTGTTTTTATTTGAAATTAAAAGCGCAGAACACTACATCTACTACTTTGAGTTTTTAACTCGAATCATTCGAAAAGTGTCTTCTCTATTTAAAATTCTTGCAAGATCAACTTTATAGAGTGTGGCTTACAAAAGGCACTTCAAACAGGTAAAGTAATTCCGGGAATTAATCTTAAATTGGCAATAGATTTTAATTGGCAAATCATTTTAAATGTTATTTATTCCTATTCATATGAGAATATGCTGGAATATTTTTGTTTGGCACAGAAATTTGAATGCTCTCCTTTATATCAGAGCATAAAGTTATATAATCATTTACCATCTTCTGTGAAATCTCTGAATAAGAATCAATTCAAAAAAGTTATCAAAAATCTTCTAACATCGAAATGTTTTTATTCGGTGAAAGAGTATTTTTCTGATTCATTAGTATTAGTAAGTTAGCATAAAAAGTTGTGGGAATTATCATATTACCGCAATTCTAGTGTAATTTTTTTGTTTTGTTTGTTCTTTTCTCTGACCTATCCTATACATTTTTGTAGTGTCTAACAGGATTAATAAAGTATGTTATGTTATGTTATTCGGAGTAAAAAACTCAATACCTGACGTAATGTAAGAATAAACATTAGTTGACAATAATGAATCCTCATAGAAAACATTTTTTACTCACCGCTTTCGTGGGAAAAACAGCGGTGGCGTGAGATTTCGATAACTAGAAGAAAGCCGGCCAGCCTCATAAGATTGCACATTTCAGTCGGGCTTTTTCCGCACAATCACAACCTCGAACAACGTTTCATTCACGGGCATGAATTGTATCGGCACAATTTATTTTGAATTAAAAGTCTGCTGTGCATCAGCCAATACTAACATTTAGAGAAAACGTCACAACAGCGAATATTTTGGGTGGAATCCGAGATCTTACCGAATGTTTATGTATTTAGCCGTTTAACTCGATTATAATTAGATAAAGCAATTGTTCGGTATCGAAAAGCGGAGAAGATATGCCCCTTCAAGAGCCTACAATCCAATGGATGGAATGAATAGTGCTAATTGTTGTCAACTAGCACCTTCGGGGACTACAATAATCTAATCTTCCCAATATTTGTTCGACCGTTACTTGCCTGAGCAAATGTGAAACGATATTGGAATAAGATTCTGGATTTATTTCCGAGCGAATTTATTGCTAGTAGTAAACATAATAAAAGTTGAACTACTGTATTGTCATTTCGTACAGCTTGTTATCAGAATAAAAATGAGAATCGATACTTTATCGGGGCTATCAGATTATTTAATCGAAGCCACTTTGCGAGGTTTTAGGATAGGAAACATTATAAGATGAAAAAAATTGAATGTTTGCGGACCATTCAGATTTCTTCGAGGAAAACACTTTTTTTTTGCCTCAAAACAGATTCTTAGCTATATTCGAGGCGATCAATTTAACTCATTAATTTTTTCTAATAATTATTCTTCGTTTTTAATATCAGAGGCAGACAGCTATATAGGACAATTAATTTCTCTTTCAAGAGAAAGCAGTAGGATAATATTTTTTCCCAAAAATATTTAATGCACAATCCAACGCCGGAGAAAATAAAAAATTTTGTAAATCACATAATGCACCTTGGTGCATAGACGACTTTTGGTACCAAATTTCATAAAGATGTCTACATTATTATTAAACAACTGATTTATTTTCAAAGTTTTATCATCCTGTATATCCAACGACGTTTTTTTTATTGAAATGAGTCAAAGAATCACTCCCTCTTAAGTAATAGCATATGTCTTAATTAACACCCTGGGTAGAGTACTCTACAGGGTTTTTCAAAAAACGGTGAACCCCCGTGTCTGGGATAGATAAGAAACTGAAAAATAATTGGGGTTTATTTAGTAAAAAATTTTCGTTACGCCTTCCGAACTCAAGATACAGGGCGTTAAAGAAAAACAAATTTTACACATTCTTTAAGATTTTGCCGAAACTTGGCAACATTGTACTGAAATTTTATACGATTCGTCCAATGAATTTGTTTTTATGTCTCACTCTCATAGAGGGCGCTAGTTACACCGTTCGTACCAACTTATAGTATTGAACATAACATAATGAAGTAATAACCGATGCTGGTATGAAGTATTGATAAAGTTTTTGACTATTATTAATTAGTAGGCACGATGGAGAGCCCCTGCACTTTGATAGAAGGTGTCGTATAATATTTCTTTACAATGTCGCCAGTACTTTTGGCAGAATTGTAAAAAATGTGTACAATTTTTTTTTCTTTTACTCCCTTTATCTTGAATGCGGATGGCGTTATGAAAGTTTTTTTACTGAACAAACCCAAATTATTCTTCAGTTTCCTATTTGCCCCTAGAAACAGGATAACCTTTTTTGAAACACCCTGTATAATCTTTCTTCATTCATTTCTCCTCTGCATTATTTTAACATAGGTATAATTGAGATTTCTGATCGCTTTAAGGAAATTAAAAGCACAAAAAAATTAAATGAATGATTAACTTTTATTGATGTTGTACAAAATATATATTTACAAATGAAGACTGTTTAAACAGGTAATAATTTATTTAAGTATTCATCTCTTTCCCATCAATTCAATCTACCATTAAAAATGTTAATAGTTTGAATTCATCTTGAAAACTGTCTGTTATCTTTTCCATTCTTCTTCTTTTGTGGTTGTCTGTATACATAATTCCTCTCTTCACCGGAATTCAATTTCTTATACGCACCAAATCCACCTCCACCTCTTCTTTTCTCTGGTTTGCGCCCTTTAACATCTGTAAAAAGAAAAGGTATTAATGAAATATTAAAAAAAAAAAACGAAAAAATATGGAAAATAAGATACTCACTTAAATCGACAGCTGGTGGTGTCGTAAATCCAAAGGACTTTCCAACTTCTACCAATTCCAAAGTGTTGACATCGAAGATTTCTTTCATTTGATGAGAGTCGTAAGCTCTTACATAGGCTTTGAATGCTTCTTTCGCTGACATATGCAGGAAATAATTTTTACTTATCAAGGATTCCAACTGAAAATCAATTCAAAATTATATGAAACCTCATCAGTTATACATTTGATAGATATACAGGGTTATTCACGAATATCGCTCTATAGATTATTATTAGGAAAGAATTTTCTGAGGAAAATTAAAACTTTTGGAATCAAAAAGACTCAGAATTCAATGGAGAATCTATTTATGCAATAAGAAACGGTTCTAGAACCTTCAAAAAATATACGAGAAGTCGTCTTCTTACTTGAAGCTAACCTTTAGAATTTCAATCCTGAATCTTGTGTCTTTCCTAAAAATATTCTATAGAGCCATATTCGTGAATAACCCTGTATATATAGTTTGCTTAGGTAATTCGAAGGCTCACCTGAAGCTGAATGTTTGCGACCTTATTCCACACAAACTCATATTCGTTGAGTGGCACTCTAGCTTTTTTCAAGTACCAGAGAAAGCCCAGCTCTTCAGGCCGCAATATTAGGAGAGCATGACCACTGCTTCCTTCACCTCTCGCTGTTCGTCCTACTCGATGAATATATTCTTTGGGATCATCTGGAGGATCGAACTGCACGATCCAGTCAACTGCTGGAATATCAAGACCCCTTGCTGCAACGTCGGTACACAGGAGTATACCAGATTCAGCATTGCAGAATTCGAAGAATGTCGACGATCTTTTCATCTGCTTTTGTTTACCCTGAAGAGAAAGAAATAGGTATAAATTTGAATAAAATTTGTAAAAATTTAACTTACGTGTATAGACATCACCGGTAGATCTATATAATTGAAGAGTTCATGATGGTACTTAACAGACATGCAAGTACTGAAGAAAACCATGACCTTCTTCTTCCTGTTCCTCTTCAAAAACGTGAAAAGAACAAGTAACCTCTTTTCCGAAGGACACACAACATAACCTTGTTCTAACCCTGACACAGTGGCTGTTTCCTTGTTATCATCTACCCCAACATATACAGGCTCCTTTTTGAGTGCCAATCTGGTCAGAGCTTCGGTTTTTTGAGTTTGCGTTGCACTGAACAGCATTGTTTGGCGATTTTCTAAAGAAGAATGAAATATTAATTTCTAAAAAACCTCAGCAGATGTTTAGGTCAAAGAGTGAGAATCAAAAATACAAACAAATAATATCAATATTTACAGCACTAACTAACATGTATTAAATTTCATAAAAAATAACTTACTTGGGATAAGCTTAAGGATTTGATTCATGTCTTCTTCAAAACCTATGTCCAATATTCTGTCAGCTTCATCAATAACCAAGCATTGTAAATTTCTATATAGAAAGTCAGGAGTGTTTTGCATGTGGTCTAACAACCTTCCAGGGGTAGCAACAAGTATGTTGATACCTTTAGACAATTTCTGGGCCTCCATTATTCTATTTGCGCCACCCATAACTAGACCGTATGTGAGACTATGGTATTTTAAAAGCTCTTTTAGAACACCAAAAGTCTGCATTGACAATTCTCTAGTTGGAGAAATGATGATTACAGCAGTGCCTAAAATTCAAAGGATGTACAATCTTCAACATTCAATTCCCAAAATTGTCTAAAAACAACTTGAATATAACTTTCGACTCACCATGCCTCGGTGCCAATTTCATTTTGTGGATCATTTCTACGGCAGGTATAAGAAATGCCAAAGTTTTTCCTGACCCAGTTTTAGCTGCTCCTACTAAATCTCTCCCTTCTAACAATGGAGGTATGCTTTTTGCCTGAATCTCTGTCATTTTTGTGAAACCCATGTCCACAATTGCATTTTTTGTTTCTTCGCAAATATTCAGTGCTGCAAAGTCTGTTTCATATGTGATTGGAACTGGAAAATGAGGTGTGCTTTTAATCCTATCATTGACAGATTTGAAAAACTTACTGTTTATATTTAGGTTATCTTTAGCCCCAGAAGATTCATCCTCTTTTTCAGCTTGGCCTCTTTCAGTCTCCTCAGGAGTTTTCTTTTTTTCTATATAACAATGATATGTAAGTAAAATCGCAAATAATTCGAAATCATGTACAAATGGTGTAAATATTCTATATAGTTTTTTAATAGAACGCTAGTTATAGCTACTTACTTTTTTTGAGAGAATCATCGGTATTTCCATTTGTTACTTCTGTTTTTTCACAACTACCATTAGATAGTTTCTTCCTCTCTACAAAACAATGCATTCAAAAATACAAAAATGTATACTTATATGTACTACTTACTTTTCTTAGGAGGCTTTTCACAATTTGATTTACTTTCATCATTATCTTCAATGGTATCATCTTTTTTTTCATCTGAAACGAATTCATATATTATATTTCAATACTCTATGAAAGTGAAGCACACTAAAATTCAATTTAAAAAATATCGTAGTTAAAATTTTTGGCCTACCTTGTATTTTGTCAGCATCTTGTACAATTTTCAACTTGCGTTTTTTAGCTTTCTTTCCTTCCAAATTAGGCATGATTTTGCTACGAAATTTTCGTATATTTACTTGAATACTCTTACACACGTGCTAAACAACCGTGATTTTTTGGTTGACAGAAATGCAGGTTAACTTCACACCATAGAGTTTCAGAAAATGTTGAAATCAAAGAATATCTTCTTCTACCAGTTTACTAGTCCATGACTCTAATCAAATTTCATTCAATTGAAGCGACCTCTATCCTCTAAACTACTTTGTAATCCATACCTTTCGCCATCTGTTGGATATTTTGATCATTAAGCGATTATTATCACCTTTTTGCGCGAAGTCTGCGCCGACGACCCTACTATCATTTTGACATACCAAAATTCAACAAACAATGGCTCTCGAACAGATGAAGGAGCTATTGATTTGAAGTCGAACGACGTTGCTTGTGTTTTTGAAAATGTGATAAGTTCTGTGGAATCGCCGAAAATGTGGATAGCTACGAAAACAAAAAAATACGGCGTTGGTAAGTCAGTCCAGTTGTTATGTCATAAGAATGCAGCAAAAACAAATTGTGTCTGACGATTTGTATATAGCAATTTTCACCGATTTTCACTACTTTTTCCACATATTAGAAATACCTTATCGTTTTATTACTATTAGAGTACGTTGTCATTATCTTATGTATCAAATAATTTGAGTATTAATACATTATTTAGGTTTGTTTCACGATCGACAGTTAAGGTTATTTCGTTCAAATTAAAAATATGAAGTTTACTCGAAAATTTGTTTTTAATTATGTTGTTTTTTGTTTGCGAATTGATTTATTCAAACTCGCATTGTGGGATATATTGCATCTATCGTTGCACAAAACAGCATACTCGAAGCGGCATACCCAGGCAATTTAAAACATCTTCGAACTGACGGGATATTATGATTTGATAGGCCCTACAGACTTGACTTCCGGTCTCAGTAGCTGCACAGCATCATAAATACATTTTTAAATATTATTTCCTCTGCAATCGTGATTGGAATTTCTAATTAGAATGTAGAGGCAAATTTATATTATGTTTTCTACGAATAATTTTGGAACCTTATTCATGTGGTATTTTTTTCAACATTTCAGACGGATTTTTTACTTTGAAAAATGAGACATTCGTGGGTTTAATCGGTGTCGAGAAACCTAATATTTTTTGAATGAGTTTACATACTTACCTGACATTTCCTGGTTTTTGTTCATTTCGTTTATTAGTAATACCTGTCCATCAATTAAGCTTGTAACTAGATACCTCTAATGAAAATGTTATCTCGATACATTCTTGAGTACTTCCACAAAAGATTGGGGCAGTCCACTGATTAAATTTTGCAGCTACTTATGACTCATTCAAAATCGATATTTTTAAGCTGATAAAAAAAATCAGCTTTCAGAGATGCATCTTATGTACCCTCTAATAAAAAGTGTACAATTGTATATATATATATATATATCTCGGGCCGTGCTTTTATCTTCTGAAACCTACTCATTCATGTGTCAAAAGATCCCAGAAATCAGACAAAAAACAAACTTATTTTATATTCGTCCAAATTTATCTCAATTCTAGTTTATTGTTTTGATTTTGTTGCTTAGTTACGAATATAGTTATTGAGTCCATTATATCTCTTGGGCATAATATAACCACTTCATGACCCTTTTGTTTAATCAACAAAAATACAAGAAACTATGATCATTTTCAACTTTATTTTTCCGGAAAACTATGAAATTGGCAAGAAGGAAGATCCCTTAAATGTTAGAGTGTCCATATCAAATAAGGATTCATGTATCATCAATTTATATAGGCAAAGGCATTATTGCTGCATGTACAGGGTGGTTAGATTTCGATGTTCTAGTAATACATCTCCTAAATAAAGCGAGATGAAAAAAAGTAATCTACATGTCATGTTCGCTTTTTAGAGAAACTCAAATTGCTGAAAACCGCAATTCGCTAAGCTGTCTAGTTTCCATGCTACAGGGTGATTTTGAAATTTGGCCATTTATTATAATTGGTTATACTTCCCCAGTATTGCTGCTACGCTCTGGAAATAAAAATATATTTAGTGGAGTTTTTTTAGTTCTTTTTACCAGTGCTATTAATATTTTAGTGCCTCTTCAAATTTTAGAGAAATTAAAAAAATTAATTTTTTTCAAATGGAAACCATAGTGTGCTATGATGATTTTCAATAGAATTTTCTTAGACAATTTCGAAAATATATCATGATATACTTCCATCAGGTGGCACTGATGTAAAATCAGTACATCAGTGCCACCTTTATCTCGTTTATTATTTTCTGAACGACAAAAATTGAATATAAAGGAAGAATGTTTGGTTCCATCATTTGTATCGCCCCTATACGCTAAGTAAAGGGTAAAAGAGAAAAATATGATTAGCTAAAGCTTCCGAATAAACTTGCTGCAGCACTCATGCAGTCAGACAACCTCAAAAAGGTACTGCATTGATTTGACATTATTATACTGACCTTGACCAACGATGAGATTTCGATTCCTGTCACTCTGTATAATATATATATTATTTAAAACTATGTCATTATCTGTTACTGATAGATAAATCAAGGTTACTCTCGTTATCTTAGTTTTATCAGTTCAGTTTTTTCAACGTCAGCAAAATATAGCAATTCATGAAAAAACTGAGATCATGAAAGAATCTCCATGTAAAATTTTCAGACTTCAATCTCCTTTAGTTCGAGGATTGACTTTGATTATTTCAATGATTCATCATGATTCAAGTATGCATGAAATATACTTGTTTTTCCTAAAGGGCCAAACGCAATTGTTTCTCCTTCAATGGCTTATAATGAAGTTCAATGTATCCTGCCACCAAATTCTTCATATGCTGAATACTAATGATGGAATGAACTCCAACCGGCAAACTTTGCTTGCCATTTTCGCGAGACTTGCGTTTCTTCCGATATAATGTTAACGAGGCATAACGCATACCGGGCATTTTCGATTTTACTACTTTCAATCTACCAGGAATGCACATTCGGAATTTTTTCGCCGATTTACGGTTTCAATGAAAGTTCCAGTGGAATTTCGTAGGGAATGAAAATTCCAATAAAACTTTTATCGCTCATTAAGGTATTGAGCGGAAATGTGGAAATCTAGGAGGAAAGGTGGCAAAAACGAACGGGTTGTATTTTAAAAAAATTTCCCATGAACGAAAATATACATAATTGAAACAACGTTTAAAAAAATAAATTTAGGTACTATTATATGAAAAATTTAGAAAATGTGACTAAACGATTGGTACTCAATTTTGTCCATTTTGTTGGAAATATTCTTTGAAGCGATTTCTCAGGTATAGTTGTGAGTGAATGAAAAATTATACTTGAACTAAATTTTGTGTTTCATGATTATATTGGTGCAATCTTCATTATTATGGCCTATATAGTTTATTCGTTTAGGGTTACGAACTGCGTGAAAAATTATATCTGGTGCAGTCGGTCAACGTTCTTAATGATTCAATCTGCTACCAAATTGAATCATTTGATTTTCTAAATATTCGACAAATGGTGTCGGTTATTGTTTTTAAAAAGTAAGCTGGTATTTCCGCCGAAATTAGTCTAATCCGCACAAACACAAATAGTGAACTTCGTCATTCTGATGATTCATTGTTATTCGCAACAAATGCTTCCCATTTCAACAAATATTTATCGGTTCCTTCAGAAATAATCTTGTTGTATGCGTTGTTACAGTTTCTACCGGTTTCATGCCTTATCTCCTTCCACCCTTTTGTTTATTTGCAATTGTGATCGGCTCTTTGAATGCTTGCGAGGTCCGAAAACACTCAGGTGATACGGATGCAGAAAGCAGATAGTACACGTTATGCTAAATTATCATATAAATGGATTTTCATTTTCTTCGCGAAAGGAAGTTGGGAAATTGAATTGAAAGCTTGTCTGAAGAACAATCGATGACTGTCTCATCTTCTTATGAAGGCTTGGTTAAAAAGAGTAGTGCCTATTTCAACTAGTACGAAAAAAAGCAATCTCCTCAACCAAATAAAATTCAAACAATTTTCCTGGAGCGACAGAAAAAATTCGAATATAATTATGTCTATAATTTCCGAGGTACCGAACTTTTTGAAACTTTTCTTATTCTTCTTGCGATAACAGCTTTAAATTGAAAAAAAAACTAATAAAAAAAAACAATTAAGTTTCAAAATGAGCCACTATTAAGGTATGTTAACACCAAATCATTTATGTACTTATTGAATTTGTGCTTACTTGAACTATCTTGAAGATATAGAACATTTCGAGCTACTTCATAAATATTCCTGACTTCACTTTGGAGCTTTTTTCTAATTTTTTTAGTAGGAATATTATGGATTCACGCTTCAACTACAAAGATATTCCTAAGCTTATCATGTATTAGAGAAGTTCATCATTTACTCTTAATGATTGCTCAAGGTTGATGTTTGTGGAACTGTGTTCTTCATTCAATAAATTCACAGGTGGGTTTCTCAGCTGAGAACAATAATCATTATTGGATTGATGATTTAAGCATGCAATACTGCTAGCCTCCGTTGGAAATCATTGATTATTCCAAGACAATCTTCGCGTATTGAGTAAAAGCACCACTTCTTTTCCAATGACGTTTTCTATTGTGAACGCTGCCATCAAGTTAAATCATTCGATTCTTCTCTTTTCGATCTCTTCTCAACTTAATCTTTTCGTAAAAAAAAATTACAATTAAAATTTTCTTCTCGACCAGACAGAAAGCATCAAATTTGACCACGAAAGTGAACAAAACCTAATTGAATGAGATAATTTTCGATTGAAAGGCAAAAAATGGACAAAATGACCACACACACGCCAGAATTAACATTTCATGAACTATTATCAGAAATTTCGCGAGCAAAGTTCACGTAATTGCGGTTGCTCTATCATTTCATATATTCAGTTTAACTCGATTGATTCTGCATCTCCTCACGATCAAGTTGCAAATGAATTTTCGCTGTTAAACTCATTAGATGAAAACGGAATTTGTCTCTGGTCCAATAAGCATTGACCTTGGAATATTATCCTTCATATGACCTTGAATTACCTGTGCGAAAATCGTTATAAAAGGATGTTGGTTGGACCCACCTCACGTATTATTGAAAACAACAATCGACGTGGGGAATGCTCCGATATCATTGTCTCTAGATGATCTATTTTTCAAAATGACCTCAGATATTGATTGGGAACAATATTGTGATAATTCATAATTTTTCGGGGACTTGAGTTCAATTTGTAATGTATTGGGGTTAAGAAACTTTAATCTGATTAGTAAATGTACAGATGTATATCGAAATTTACCTAGAGATATGGTTGATAACCTGGCATATTTAATATGTTTGCAGTAATTCAGCGACACAAGGAAAAAACGAATTTATAGCTATTTGAGTTATCATGGAAATGTAATTACACATTGCTAATCTGAATGAAGCCTTCTGCCATTGCATAATCGTGTTTATGAAATTTTTGAAAAATCTAAAAACTTATTCAGTCCACAATTCAGAGAATGTATACTTTTACATTTCACTTAAACTGTTGTAAATTATTTTCACGATGAAATTATAACAGTCTGGGTGCGTTTTAATACAATTTGAGGATCGTCCTTTACATCAGTTTATTTGTAATTCGAAAATGAATTGAATTGCCACCCTCGTTTGACCTACTCTGACAGAAGATAGAATCTCCCAAGAGATGATACTTTATATATCATACCCCTCAGCATATTATATTACATTAAAAACAATTATAATGAAATTAGGAATTTCGGAATATTTCTCATTTTCATTCTTTCTTTCAGCAGTTATTGATTGAAAAGATTAATACAATAATTATATTGAAATTAACAATGTTATTCTTCTTTTCAGCCATATATAATTGGAAGGGCGAAACGCGATTGGGTCTATCACTGGAAATTGGAGAAACGGTTCAGATACTTGAGGAATATCCTGGCTGGTACAGAGGCTTTTCCACCAAAAACCGTTCAGTTAAGGGCATATTTCCACAATCTTATATCCACTTGAAACCTTGCAAAGTTGACAATGAAGGTCTCTTTGAGAGCGTAGTACCAATTGAGGACGCAGTTATCAGAGAAGTTACTCTAGTTCTACGAGAATGGGGAGATATATGGAAAAAATTATTCGTGGTAAGAATAAGATCTTCCTTTTGTTCACATCTTGAGAAAAGTTCTAGAATGGTTATCAATGACGGTTTGCTTTCAGAACAAAGAGAATTACAAGTTCGAAACAGTTGGGAAGGTTATGAGAGATCTGTTAGAATGGCGGAGGCAATTGGTGTCTGGAACATTAACTCACGATCAAACAAACGAGTTGAAACTGAAGATAATAGGAAAAATCGATTGGGGAAATCGGTGAGTTTGCACTGCATGCTTTTTTTATTTCAGGTCAATTTTCCTTCACATATGTTAACTCAAACTACTGGAATGATAAGTGGAAATAAATTTGGTGAATGCGCTCTCGAATATTTACCCGTTTATTGAATTCCTACATGCTTTAACATTTATAATCAGATAAAGTCAATTTTTGTGAAAATCGTTGTAGGAGGCAAGACTTTGAATGGACATTGTTCAAAATCTCACTGCAATATTCATAAAATAGCCGTTTTCCTTCTGGAGAATATAGTCCACAACAATTCAAAACTTTCTGTCTGGCAACAAGTGGATATTAGTTTTCTTTCTTTCCTGCGGTAGTCAATCTAAATATGTATAAATAAAACACAAGATAGATCATACTGGAGGCAACCAATTCTTCAATTTAGATTTGAAAAAATGGCAAGTTCAAAAAATTGATCAGTTCTTGTCCAAAAATTTTCTAATTTGCAGCATTACAAAACTTTTTGGTTCTTCACTAAACTTATTTGACCTATTTCACCACTTTCTTGTTCTGTTCAACATATGTAAAAACTCTGATCTGCGCAGACATTATTTCAAGAAATAATGCTATTTGATCTATACGGACCAGCAAAGAAGTTAATCCCTAACTATTGAAACAGAGAATTTTATTTTCTCAACCCATCAATAAAAATTGGGTAATCATCATGGACAAAATTTTGTCAGCAGTGATGTCAATCTAACAACAAATTTCGATATGAAAAGGGTAATAAATAGAAGACACAATGATAATTTTAGTTTTATTACAATAAAAAAATACTTCTTAATTATAGAAAAATAATATCTTATATATGTATAAGGCACAGTATATAACCTTTAACTAAACCTATTTCGAAGTCTTATTTTGTGATAATACATTCATGTGTCACTCCTTTTAAGTCTATACAAAAAAATATTTCGAAATATAATCACATTCAGAAGGGTTTCAAAGTTCCCAAAATTTCAAAGTTTGTCACAGTCCTTTTTTCAAAATCTCCTAGTTACAAAGTTATAGGATGGCAGTGGGATTACTTCATAGAAGAAAATATCTACCATATTGTAGTAGTTGTACCCTCTGAACCTGAATCGCCTAAAAGAATATGACAATTAATATTACAGAAAGCTCACTTAAAAAAATAGCATCACATCAAACTTGAATCATCCATTTCAATATTTATATATAGGCCTGTCCTAATCTAAATGTGAAAAAAATACATAATAAAAACACAAAAGAAAAATTAACTAAAATTTATTGATTTGAAAACATTATTATCAAACGAGATAGATACAGCATTCATATGGAGCAGTCTAAATAAATCTGTATAAAGACCTATACAACTGAGCAAAAGCAGGAAAAACTATGATTCATAATTGAAAAAATATAACCTATTTAAAGTAATCACAAGATACATCATTCAAACTAGGAATTCTGGAGATTTGTAGAGATCCTAGTTAATAACATGGCATTAAAGTAAACTTATCAGCTAAGGCATTCACATTTCTTGGAATTATTGAAATTCAGGAATTGATTAATGTCATTGTTTGGAAACTAAATCTTATGTTTCAGTCTCTTTACCGTATTGCTCAATTTCGGGATAAATGGGGCTCATCTCTAGAGTGCTAGGGGCAGAGGGTAGGTTGCTATTGCTCCCAAAGTTCAATCTTCTGACCAATTCTTCGAGAATTTCTCCGAATACCATCAAGTTCATATTCTGACCAAGGAAGTGCAGCAAAAGAAAGTCTCCAACCTGCAACAAAACATGTACTTAAATTCTCATATGAAAGGCTTGATTTAGTCAACATACCTGTGTCTTTCTGATGATAGTATCAACTGCGTTATGAGCCCCAAATCTGAATCTCCTTCTCAAGATAGTTTCTCTGGTATTTGGTAGCAGTACGACAGCAGCCGAATAACAGATAGCTAAGCCAGACAAAATGGCAACGATGATGAACCAGAACCAAAGAAAGATGTATATCTTCTCATTCAGAATGTTCAAAGCTAGCACGCAGAGTGCGTCATGCTTCTGGATGGATCCCGAAGGACCAAATTTGGTGAAGGTACACTTAGTGACTCTAGGGAAGATGGCGACCATAGGATCTGTTCGATTTTCTTGGTCCTGATTAGAAAAACTGATTACATCAGTTCCGTATGTCATGAAAGCTCCGCCCAAAAATTTGTCGGTCATAATTATGTTGATTATCTGTTGAAAGTAGAAGAGTTGATAGATACTATATGTATATTTATTCCAAGAAGAATGGGTTAAAGATGCTTACCACATTGACGAAATTCAAGATTTCGCAGAAGAAGTAACCGAAAGCATAGTTGTTATGTAAATGCATGGTTTCAATGAGGTATTGCACAAGTCTATTCTGGCGGGCCTCTCTCTCTTCCCTGTTTCCTACAAAGGCACCACGGAGCCCCTCTGTTATCATTCTGACCTTTCCGTCTTCCCAGTTCTTCCACATCCAATGGGGGACATAAAACATAACTCCCTGAAATTAAACGAAAGAGTTTAGAACATCTTTGATCATTTACAATAAACCTGGAAGGTTTTGTTCTGTATTTTGTTACCTGGAAGAAGAGAACGAAGGGAACCCATTGGTAATAGCTGTGATACGTTTTATCCTGATTTTCGTTACCCAATCCGGGATGTGCAACTTCTGTTCCAACAATTTTTCCTTGTTCATGCGGCAAAGTAAAAGTGTAGGTGATCCAACAAAACGTGTTTATCACATGGGGATGGTTCACCCTGTCGTGAATGCACTGGATTGGATAACCTAAAAAAGTTTCTCATGAGCTGTCAAGTTGTACACTTTGTATGGAAGTATTTTGACATACATGATGAAGTTATCATGTTTCATTTCAGTGATAAGGCTTGACCTTTACACATTGTTTTTAAATTTATGTTCTAATGAGTCCAAAGATAGTGATTCCACATATTGCCTGTAAAGGCTTCTTGTTTATTTTTTTTTTATGAATGCTAAGGGTATTAACCTGTGAAAGGTTTCTTCTTTGTTCTGGTTTTAACAAGAATGTAATATGCTGACTACTTACCTATTAAATTATTGGCAGTTACTATTATACAGCAGACGAATAATATAGCTGAAGTTAACCTATAATGTGCCCTGAAGACCATGTTATCGATCATAGCCTTATCCACCAGATATCTTATCTTGATAAGGCCAGCAACGGCCGATACCATCCCGAAGACCGTCATCTTGAATTATTTCTGAAACAGGAATATGATCAAATAATTTTTTTATTTCCAAATATTCCATAAAAGCAACTATAACAATTAATCACATTTAAACAAGTAACTTATATAAGCTGGAAAACCTCAATAGATTCGGACAAAATATTCAATCCTAAAAATTATCTCTTCGAAATACTCTCAAAACAGATTTATTCAAGAGTTAGGTATCAATGTCAAGCCACTTCCTCTGTTAGAAGTACCTACTTCCTTTGTTGATCTGACAAGAGCTTAGGCGGGTTTACATTTACTCCATGTGCTTTTCTGATATTTTTCAAAGGGATTCCTATTATGTTTACATCCTATGTGAAATATTGAGATAAACAACTAAAATTGCTTGTTGATTCTTTAATTTCCTGATGGGTTCCAAGAAAAATCTTTTATGTAACTAACCGCGCAATAGGATAACAATCATTGAACAATAAAAATTCGAATGAGTAGATTACACTATCATTTGCAATATTCATGTTCTCCAATAATGTAAATGAGGCAACTCATTTCTCTGCAAATTCATTGAAGCCAGTCATAAAATGATTCACCGTGAGTAAAATCACAAAATCGTTAAAAATCCGCCGCTAAGAATTGTTTGATAAAAGCGCCATAAACAAAGGCAATCTTGTATATTTTCCCAGACTGATGCCTTGACTCATGTCGTTTAACCTGCACGAGAAAGATAAGTTATTTATGGCACAGTTTGCTTTACAATAAAGAGATTTATTTCGATCATATCCACCACAATTTATGCCTCCAATTATAAAGATCTCAGGGCATGTCTAACTCCTCAAATATTTGAATTGGTTCAAGTTAAATAGTTTCGAAGTACAATGATGTTTTTATTTGAATATAATAAAGTAAAATAGAAAGCGCTAGGTGGGTAATGATGTTCATTTGAAACCAGGTGATCGTTTACTTGAAACGGAAATGAGTGAATTTCATCTTGACAGGGAGAATTTGTCCCAATGTAAAGAAATTATGGAGATGTAGCGGATTTAAAGTCATTGTATGCATTATGTGACAAATTGTTAGCGACCTCGCAAAAAGACAATTATGAATTATGAAACATGTTACACGTGCACTTTGCATACGTCAAATGCTCATTCAGTCTGTTATCATTTTTCAAGGCTCTTGAATGAATGTGACAGTCGAAATATTCGTCTACTGTATTTGACTGGGGCCTTAGAAATGATGAATCCGTCAGTTTCTTTCCGGATAGATTTATTGCTGCACCGTGAAACATTTTGCATAAATTGCCTTAAGTGCAACTTTGAACGTTGTGTAAGCTCACGTCAATTATTGTAGCTCAGATGAAACGAGGTCAGCTGTTATCTAGGTAGCGGTCAATTTGTACCTATCCGCTGCAGCAATTTAACCATGTGTTTGATGCTGAAGGTGTGTTCGGATGACGTAGGTTATCAAGAGCGCCTTTGTGATTTCGGCGATTTAGAAAACAAAGGTATTCCTCCAGAAGGAATCAATGTAGAAAAGCTTCGACTCGATTAAAATCTACTTAAGAGTAATAAGACTGATGCAATGCAATTGGTTATCAATTATGATTATTCATCTTAATTAAGACATTCTTTAACTGTATTGAGTTCTTGCTTCTAGAAAGTTTACGGTTTCAGCTCATAGGTCATTCTCAGAACTTACTACCTGTTTTATATTATCCATTCTAAACTGCCAGGTACATTTTATGGGACGTCTAACCATCCATCCTGAAAAATGTCTTTAAGTGTATAGCAGTTAATATTCCGACTGTACATCCTTGAACGAGCTTTTATGCGCCTTTTTAGGATGGGAACGAATTCCTATTATGGTACTGTTAGACGATAAGACGTTTACGTGATACCAGAATATAAGCGAATCGTTTATTAATCATTTGAGTTGTGTAAACTTCGGTGTTTTATCTGGTTAAGGTAATGCAAGCTGCTCTACGATAAAATTTAGTTTATGGTCTTCATTTTGTCAGTCTCATTGTTCGAGATAAGGCGTTCAGTAATTATCGATAGTTTTTATATCGACAGCAGCTCAAATCTCAAAACAACTGGTGGTATCTATCTGTAATATAACATTGAATCGAAAGGAGAGCGCTGTTAAGGAAACAAGCAAGATTGATGTCAAACCTTCACGGTACTTGATTATCTCATCCGACGAAAAATTTGTTGTTGGACGATAATTTCTTGGATGCGCCATTTTGTCATGGAACGTCCGAGTTTCTGGTTTTGAAACCTGGAGATCAATTCAAGGGCATGGAGGTAGCAGATTCTGAAAGGTGAATTCGTTTTCGATTCCAATTCCCACGAAAATTGACGGAGCATGGCTTCAATTAAGCGCGCTGTTGTATTCAAATTGCGGTGATGCAACATTTCTTCAGCGATTTCCATAAATTTCGGTTTTCAGAATCGAAGTGAACGATGCCACATGTTGATATGTCATTGTTCTGAAGTCGACACGTATAGTTCATAATAGATGCTAAGTGAGGCAAATTATCTAATAATAGCGCTCAATTCGTGCTAATTTGACTGGTCAAATATTTATTTTTTATTGGCGTGGATATCGGAGGCGTTTCGAAGGATCTTCCTTTGTGTTTACCTTTTTTTGCTGTGGCAACGGTAATCCAAGTTGTAGCGTCTCTTGGTAAATCCAAAAAATGCGCGCCTACACCTAAGTTAAGACCACTTAATCACTTAAATTAACTTAATTCACTAAAAGTCTTTGGAAGCACTGTTTTTATAACATTTTGTTCGTACTGTCCCTACATCAGGCTACTTCACTCACTGCATAACTGGCAAACTAGCTTTCTTCGGTCTCTCCTCAGTACACAAGAGAAGGGAGAGCTTTATCTTTGTCCGGCCCAGAGGCTACGATCTACCGTCCTTGTCTAGTAGCACTTTAACTCGGCCCGTTGAAGAATGCATATCTCTGGGTCCGGTCCTTTCTGGCTTCATTGTTCGGTGAGACTTGACATGTTTCGATAATATTGGAGGTGCTTCTAGACTGATAATGTAGGAAGAACCCCGATTTTGTGAAATGAAAATGGAAAACATGCAGATGGGCATCTGCCGTTTTGACGTAGGGGGGTTGCCACCATTGTTGAATGAACGGGTTGGTAACCTGCACCTGGGTGGTAATGTTATGAAGACCTCCTGCATTGGAATCAATGGAATCATGATTCTACCTTCTACCCTCTGATTCGAAGAGAATACTCAACTCATTCCATGAGGCATCAAAATGTCTTATTGCGTGAATTGTTGTCATAACAAGTGGATAACTACAGATATTAAGGAAATGTATATATACAAAGTGTGGGGATCCTATAAATAACACTTGCTATGTTATCATCCCTTTCAATTATAACGAAGGTCTTTATCAATTACCTAGCATTAAATAATAGGTGCACCGAGGGTGAGGAGTTTCAGGGGACGTAACCCCCCTCCCATTTATTAGAAGAAATTAAAAAAAATTTAAATTGGAAGATTTTTCTGACTCGTTGGGGTTAAACCCCTCATGACTCAACTAATGTTACGCCAATGAATTAAAGTAAGGAAAATATTTACAGAAAGCAATAGCACAAGGTTCATTGCAGGTAAATTTCTTCATACCCCTATTCCACCGAACCAGAAGTTTAGATTATATACAGGTTGTTTCAAAAAAAGGTGACCATCTCTCTAGGATAGATGGAAAACTTGAAAATAATAGGGGTTTGTTCAGTAAAAAAATTTTCGTAACGCCATCCGTATTTAAGATACGGAAAAAAAAAAATATACACATTTTTTAAGATTTTTCTGAAACTGCTGGCAACAATGTAATTCGAATTCTGTCCTTCAATTCTTGAGGTGATTTTACCCCTGTTGCATACATTTTTTCTTCAAGGTACGACCAAACCGTGTAATCCAAGGGATTGAATTGATTGATTGGAGCTCCATCGTGTTTAATAATTAAAAATAATAATAATTTAGTACTTTATCAATACTTTATACCTGCATCACTTATTGCTTCATAGTTTTAAAATCAAAATATTCTGAAAACGGTGCACACTATCTAGTTTCATCAAGAGTACATTTTTGGTGTGAAATTGAATGATGATTATTATTATTATTATTATTCAGAGAGAAGAGTTTAGGTAATGCTTATAAACTCACAAAACAAAAAATTATAGGTACATAAAAATCCAAAAGAGTAACAAAAGAAAAATATAGCTTATTACATCTAATATCAAAAGAGTTAAGTTCAAAACAACTCTATGAGAGTCAGACATAAAATCACATTAATCAGATGTATCAGCTTCCAAAACATATTTGTGTAAAATTTCATTCCAATGTTGCCAGTAGTTTCGGCAAAATCGTAAAAAATGGGTAATTTTTTTCTTTTCCAACGCCCTGTATCTTGAATACGGATGACGTTACGAAAGTTTTTTACTGAAGAAACCCCTATTATTTTTCATCTTTCTATTTTTCGTAGAGAGATGGTCACCTTCTTTTGAAAAACCCTGTATATCCGGAGTTCAATCTAAGAAGAATGAATTTTCAATTAATTATCTGAAAACATCAAGGTAATAGAAGGAATCAAATGCTTCAAAAGGATACTTAGATTTCTGCTGAATCTTGAGCCATATGATATGACAACATACATGGAATGAATTGAATAAACATTATTTTATTTTTGTTATCGGTACTGTTTCACCTATTTTTTATGTATTATGCTGATTTTGATTTGAATCATAGTCCAGTTTATTTTTATTATTACACCTAACCCAAATTGCAAAGAATTGATTCAGATAATACCAACTATCTTGACGAGGAATTTCTATATTTGAATAAAAAACTCCCTAGTCCTTTTTAACTCTTCTGGATTTTCTGCATCATCACTCTACTAATTTTGAGCTCCGTAACTGCGGTGTTAAAAAAAGTGTTGCAAATAGAGTAGGACAAAATCCTACCTATACAGATTTTTTACCGATTCTGAATTAACTCAAAGCTGGTTGATTGCAAAATCTCTGGTAGCTCCATTTCCTCATCTTCATTACTCGAAATAGAGTTCTTCATCACATGTCTCAATTAACCGAAGTGAATATTTCAGGATATCTCATAAACCAAGAATTATAGTTATGGTAATTGCTCTGCTCATCCCCTAAGCTGATTTAGTGCTTCAACTTTCATTAATCGACAAGAATCAAGAATACTGCACACACCACGTTGCTCTGGAACGTTTCTACCGGTCCAGACCGTTCTATAAATCAAATTAAGCAGGGGCGGTACATCCACCGAGCCCAAGGGCATGGGAATCCCACTTTTTTCTTTCAGTAACGAGAATTCTTCAGCCGAGTCCTGGAACGAGGCGGATAGGTGATGTCTTCATGATTAGGAAGCCTTCATAATTAGTGGATTCAGATGCGCACTGTTGTGATGTTGATTAATTAAAGAAATTGAATTAAAAGGAAATTAACGAAACACGAATTGTTTTGAAGGGGGAAGATTTTTGGAAATGACATCGGGTAAAGAGGAAGAATCTGGGAAAAGACAAATACTAAGCACAAAAAGTTACAGACGAGTGAAGGAACCAATAACATTTCAAAATTTCACAAAATTATAGGAGCCCTTTAAGAATATGAAGACCAATGCATAGAAACTCAACTCAATCTATCGTTTCAACCGTTGTGACTCTAGTTGTCTAGAGATCTTCTCAAGGAAATATAGTTCGGAAATCAATACCCCAGAAATATCCGAGTGTTGTTGGTTCTTACTAAGATTCTTACCAGATTCTTTGGAGTGTCTGGTATCTTCCATGAGAGTTTGCTAATCAATTTTGGTTCCTGAGGTATGTCCTTGTACTTTAAAATGAGGATGTTGCAGCTTTAGTGAGGTAGAATAGTCAGCATCGCAGACTACTCGAGAGTTTGGAAGAATAATTATCATAATACTTTGAGAGGAGTAGGGTAAAACCCGGATAGATGCCCCACTTTTTGAAATTACCTCATATTTTCGAAAATCGATCGATTTTATCTGAATAATTTTCATGAAAATAGCTAGCCTTTTTATTTGAGTTGAAATATTGTGGGTTTTTTCTGACCTAGCATTAGCAGATTTCACAGAATTTTGATTTTTGTGGAACATTATTTCTGGGGATAGATGCCTACAGGTATGGATAGTTGCCCCACTATGAAAATACTGAGAAGGATAGATGCCTTCAGTCCGGGATAGATGCCCTTCATATTGTGTGATCCAATTACAAAGCCAAATTCAATGAAATCTCTTATCGTTATGTCTGTTATAATCGTAATATAACTTAAATCAGCCTACTTAATGAAATTTCGAAAGCATTTATTAAACGAAAATATAAATTCTTTATATCATAAAATATCATATAGGTATCAACAAATAGGTATACGAATTTTTCATTGTTGTTATGAAATATTAAATACCTAATAGGTTTCAATAGAAATAGAAATATGTACTCTTTTTAAAACAAAACAACACAACGAAGAGGGGATCAGTCAGATAGTGTTTTAAGTTTTCCACATCTTGAGCAGTAGTTCTGAAAAAGTGTACAGGTTTCATGAAGCCAGTTGAGTGATACCTTATACACTGAATCCAGTCGGATTGAGACTTTGTATTTTCATTCATAATTTCATATTTCAGGGGCATAACGCCTTCGTAATGTTCTGTCTCATCGGAAGCTGCTTCGAGTTGTTCTGAGGTCCATGAGCAAACTTGACCTTGTACTCCTTTTTTTTCTCTCATACTTTCGCGACATCGTTTTGCTACAATCAGTAAAGAGTTCAGATCGGTATATAAACTATAACAGAACACTAAAAATATTTAAAAGAATTAATACTCAGACTATACAGGTGTATGGGTTGTAAAGAGATATATATGTCCCCTAAGGGCATCTATACCTCGAAAAATCAGGGCAACTATCCTTTTCGGTACGGATAGATGCCCATCCATTTTTTTCGCAAATTAAAAACAAAAAAGCAACTGGTCATGCTTGGATGCACATTTGAAGAACCAGTTTATTGATATAATAAAAAATTTAATCGAATTTATAACTACTTTAAAAGTTCTACAACGGCAAATACTAGCCTTTGAAACTTTTACATGTTTCCGAAGTTCGTTGCGGAGATAATCACATACATTTGCAAAACGCGTCCTCACTGTACCATATTTCGTTACCAACTGAAGTTAAGGGTGACAGTGGATCATTCTTACACTATTAATTATTAGTGGAGAGTTTGGGAAGTTAGGTATTTTGAAAATGCGGCATCTATCCAACTGGGGCATCTATCCGGGTTTTACCCTAGAGGTTGAACTACAAATTCGATAATGCGGGAAAATACAGCATGAAACTGGGAAACTACTCGAGAACAAAATCAAAAGACTATTGTCAACAGAATTGTTGGAAGAGTCAAAAGATGGATGGTTAAGAAAGACTTGGACATGAATTTAATACCCTTTTAGAATCCCAGAAACAGGTTTCTCATTGTTTCTAATCGATGATCGTTATTTGAACTTCGAAATAAAATACTCATTCACCACTTAGAAGGTGATTTGAGTAATTACTATAAGGTAATAATACGTCAACCCAAATGATATCTAACACCTCCAATTGAAAGTAACAGGTTATGATTTGGTGTTTCGGGTACTTTGCGGTCGCAGAACGACGTGGGTTTTAGTTGTGTAAGCCAGCTCGAATTCCTTTCACACGATCCAGTCTTTCTGTCTCTCTCCACCTCCAACTCGCGTTTTAGTCACCCGTTGGTGAGGTGTCTCGCATTGACTGCGAGAGTGACTTCTTCATTGTTCGGTTCGGAATGCAAACCCTGGACGAGACGTGATATTCTTGTATCCTATTTGTCATTTTGACGAGTTAGCCAGAATATAACGGTGAGAGATCGTCGGAATTGTTGAAAATTCAGGACCGAGGACGAAAAAAAATCCACTTGGGGGTATTCACACCAAGAGTTCATTGTTCAGAAGAAACTTTCGCATTTCAGCATGCAAAATATTGTTTTGATAGAGGAATACCCGAAATCCACAAGAGGGTTGAAGGTTAACCTTCACCTTGCAATCCTAGACACAGAATTATACACTCCCAACATCGACTACAAATGGTTCATCTGAACTACTCCAAAATGAATCATTTCCTTCTTTCGAGAATTCCGTGAAAGCTCGAGAGTAATCGACAGATTGCGTGTCCATTATTCGTAATATGGTACTGGTGTTGTTTGTGAGAAATGCATCGAGAGCTACCGTTGACAGCTCGTTGAAAAGTGTACCACATGTTCGCTCCCATGGGCGTAGCTAGGTTCAAAGACCCAGGCTTGCGATCTTCGGAATCAGCTCATGCTATGAGCCTCGCTCACAATGAATATTCTTGCAATAAACTGAAGCCCTACTCAAATCTGGGGTACTTGGAACCAAGCAACTAAGCTTCTAGGAGAGAATTGAGTATCCCAGATGCTTAAACTATAGGGAACCTCCCAATGAATGAGACAGTTTACCCTGCTAAGTAAGCAGAACTGAAACCGCTTAGGTTCTGAGTCATTCCATAAGTATTTCTTCAGCATGTAGGTATGCACGTTAAGGCAACCTAGATGCGCCAATATCTTAATGATACCTGGAAAAGATTGTCTTAAAACATAAATTGGCGAAGGTGCAAAAATTTGAGTTTCTATCAAACAAATACGAGACCTTTGTTTCAACGGTTTAACGTAAACAGGAAATTTATTTCATGAGAATGAATGGTACCCACTGTAAAGTTCTTATCGTACGAAAGGCTGCTTATTTCAGAGGATAGTTAATCATTATATTCTTGCGTTTTTTTTTCATTTCATAGCATTTCAAAGGAAACATTTCAACCGGTGCAATCAGTATATTCTCGGCTATCAAGAAAATTACGTATATGTATTTTAATTGTGACTGTTACTGCAGTGACAAACAAAGCTACCAGTGAATTCTGTCGAAATTATGGTCTGATGCAATAAAAATATACAAATAACTAGCTGACCCGGCAGACTTCGTACTGCCTCAATCGATAAATAAAAAAGCAACTTCAATATTGTAATAAACTATTATGGTATAATACCTTGAAAGTGGGCATAAAATTGTCCTGTACCATTAGTCCAGTCAATGAGGGAAAAAATAAGGCATTACTTCCGAATTCTATCAAGATGCTTCGATTTTGATAAAATTTTGGATATAAGCTATAATTGTCTCCTACTCCTACACTCGGCCAATTTATGCTTATTATTTTCAAGGGGTGAAAACAACCCCTTTATCCAAAATTAAAAGAAACTTGTTCTAACGTGAATCAAAATAACAAAATGAAAATACCATTTAAACATTTCATTTATTCATCACTTTATTCACTTCAATACTCAAATAATAATAATAAACGTTCTTTATTGGAAAAAGATCCAAAAGGCCATCGACCGAGGTCCTTCAGCCTGGTTACAAAAGAGACATTATTGATAATTTAAAAAATTATCAATATATTATATTAATATATCAATATATTATAAGTGAGCAACAATATTTTACAAAAAAAAAACATTAGTAACTTTGAATCTATTTTTGTAGAGTTTGAATAATTTCCCATATGGTATTCAGAGGATATTTTCTGTGTGGACTTGTATTCTCGTTCCTGTTAGTGCAAAATTCTCTCAAGATTTTTATATTCTCTTCTTTCTGCGAAAATTTTGTCGACAGATCGTTGAGGCGTTGTTTGATATTTGTTTTTTCGTACAGAAGTTTGTTGGAATTCAATACTTTTTGTTTAAAAAAATTAATCTGATTTTGAGTGGCTGTCGCCACTGTCAATTATTATTTCTTCATCTTTGTCAAAGATTGGACAACTGTTTTGGCAGTTAACACCTGCAGATTCCCCACATGTAGCGTTACAAAAAAGACACAGTTTTCTGCAGATGCATGACGCATTGCGTCTTTTTTGCAGTTACTGAAAATCATTTTCAACAATTTTTGTGGTGCAGGTGTTTTTTTTGCCTTTTTATGGGCTGCAAATATCTATTGGTACTATTCCAACCGCAATCAACTGAATTGAGAGCTTTATTACCTAGCCAAATTTGAAGTTGATGATTTTAGGCAAGCATTTATTTCATCGGCAGCCGTCGATTTTGGAATTACCGGTAATGGTTGTCGGAAACCACCAGACAAAAGAATCAATGCGCAGTAATTGTTTACATATATAATAGTAGAATGAAGATTTGTTCAAAACATTTCGCCATAAAATTTTCCGTAGTGTTCGGAAGAAAGAAAATGTAGTTCACCGAATTAATATCAAATATAATACTTTCACGAAAGCGCTATTAACCGTAGCGTCACCTACTGGCGTTATTCGCAAGAAGAAAAATAATTTTTTCAGAGTTTTAATGTATTTTATGTTAACCCCGTCGTAGAAGATTCCAAAAAAAAATCTTTCATAACAAACAGTTCATCCAATCTTGAGTTATAAATGGTGTAACCAACAAAACGGCCGACTTAGTTTTACATATTAAGATAACGAATTAAAATCTTGGGTCAATGTTTAATTTTTTTTTCGAACCCCAGTCATGTCTATTCCCATATTGTGATCCTGATATCGATTCTGAGGTTTCGTTAAATGGTCCAATTAAAATCAGTTCATCTGTGGCTGATGTGGGATGTGAGATACCCAATGTTGGAATGATAATTGCTGGCTTCATTTCATCAATTAACCTAATAAAACTCACGAAGTGGTATAGATTATACTTATATGTGTATGGTTTCTAAGGATTTATCACTTCACGAGCTGCACATTCACATGCTCAATATGAGATGAGGGAAGCCTTGTATTGAGTGAATTAGGATATTTGGATCGTTTATGAATGGTGCCGTTTATAAATTATTGTTTTTTGCTATTTCATAGTCTTTTGAATGAATTTGGAGTTTTTTCTCCTACAAGCTGTAGTCACCATTATGCTTTTAGGATATTGACATTGCAATGGTGGCATTTTAATATTGTTCGTTGAGCAATGTTATTTAACTTTTGGTACTTGAATGTATCATCGGAATTTATCTCTACACAACCTTTAAAAACGGCTGAATTGATGAATGGATCATTGATCATTCCCCCATGTAAATCAATTTTATAACTTCCTACACGAGAAGAACTATTCATCGTTTCTTCGAACAACATTCTAGCAGACTATGACTCACTGGTACAAGAACGGGATTCACAGATATACTCTCCGAGACCAGCAACGTCGATACCTGAAATTCACCATCCTGTTCAGAACTGCATGACTCGCCGATAAAAACTACTTGTTGACATTTCGATTAGGTTCGATACCTTTTTCTAAGACCATAAAATTGAACTTGGTCGAATTCCTGTTTTAGAGCATGAAAGTTGTTCTGTTTCACCTCGTTACTTGATGCGAAATGCTTCTGCAACGAGTGTTAGACGATATGTTCTCTATTTCAGTCAAGTTTTTTGAAATACTCGTGGTCATTATGAAGAAATCGAACGAGAGTTGTGTGGAATTTTATGAAAATTAGATATTTCATGGATTTACAACCGAGCTGAATTATAAAAAATAGAAAATAAACATTTATGATATGAGTGTTAAAAGTGACGTTTTTTTTGTGAGTGAACAAAATAAAATCACTTTTAACACAAAAACCATACAATGTTTTTCGTACAACTGCCCTATTTTGATAATGAAATGGGCGAATTTGCAATAACAATAAACTTCAAAATGCATTTTAATATAACAACATACTAACAAATGAGAAAAGACGCTGTCATTTGAATTTCGTTCCTGTCCAATTTTCGTCTTGGGTTTTTCACTGCTTAATATGTTTGTCGAGAGTCCAATTATTAATAGAAGTGGCGATTTGGTTGTTCCTCTGGATATTGAAGAGTCTGCAAGAAGAGCAAATCTGGAACTCCTACCTGAAAAATCTGTTCAGCAGTACGATATTGCATATAACAATTTCCAGTGAAACTGTTTTCCTGGCATACTTAGAAGAAAAATCAAAAATATGGAGTTCATCAACTTTGTGGATCAAATTTTCAATGATAAAGTCAAGCGCCCTTGTTAAAAATGTTCAAGGTAATAGCATATTTAAAACGAAAAAATGAAGTATGTCGTCCTAAAAAATCGAAAATTCTCACTCGTGAACAAGTTGAAAAGTTTATAAAGGAGGTACCAGATGAGAAATAAACATAAACATAAACATAAACATTTATTTCATCCTTACAGACATTACAAAAATGTATAGGATACGTTCAATACAAAATTCAAAAGTATACACATAGTGAAAAAAAAAAAGAAAAGTAATTTACAGAAAAATAAATTAGAAATTGTACAAAAAATATTCACTTGTGCTATAAAAGCACTCTTCAAGAAGAAGTGACTTTATTTCATTCTTGAACTGTTTATCATTCAGATTTTTCAACTTGTTCGGCAATTTGTTATAAAGTTTCAAGCCTGTGAAAGATGGTGAGGATTCGTATTTAGTAGTGTTATGCCTTGGTATACACAAGATGTTACTATGTCTGGTATCATATCGGTGAAAATCAGAACATTTGGCTTGTAATTTTAAATTTTTTCTTATATATAAAATACAGTGCAGAATATAAATGCAGGGCAGTGTCAAAATCTTGTATTCCTTGAAAACTGGTCTACAAGAATCCCGAGGTCTTAGGTTGAAGATGAGTCGAATTATTTTTTTCTGTGCTATGAATGCACGAGTACTGGTTGTTGAGTTGCCCCACAGAACAACATTATAACTCAAATGGCAATAGACCATACTATAATAAAGACTAAGCAAAGCATCAGCAGGAAGAGAATTTTTGAGACGCAGTATTGCGTAGTAAGAACTACTGATTTTTTTGCAAACGTGGTTCACATGATATTGCCATCTCAAATTTGCGTCCAGGAACAAGCCCAGACATTTCACATATTCGGCTGATTGTAAATGAACACCTTGATGTTGAACAACAAAGGGAGCGGTAGGTTGTTCACGTAATTGAAATTTGATAATTTCGGTTTTTTTCAAATTTACAATAAGTGAATTTTTGTGACACCAATCAACAAAATTCTCAACTACAGTTACACAGACAGTCTCAAGTTCCAACAAGCTATCTGCTTTGACTGCAACTGAAGTGTCATCAGCAAAAATAGTTATAATAGACGCCGTTATATGATCCGGTAACTCATTAATGAAAAGTATGAAGAGCAGCGGTCCCAGAACTGATCCTTGAGGTATACCTAGCGTAGTCTCATATTCCTGAGATTCGAAGTTGTCAACGCGAATATACATTTTTCTGCTGGAAAGATAACTACTAATCCAATCCAGAAATATACCACGGAAACCCACTTGATACAATTTATCTATGATGAAGTTATGATTGAGACAGTCGAAGGCACGCGAGAGGTCAAAGAATAAACCGGTAACGAAGGACCCACCATCTAAACAGCTGTAGATATACTCGACAAATTCGCAGCTCGCTGTCTGAGTGGATCGACCAATTCTAAATCCGTGCTGGCTACTTGATAAGATGGAGAACTGCGATAGGTAATCATACATTCTTTTATAAACTATTCTTTCAAAAACCTTGGAAAGCTGGCTCAGAATGGAAATTGGTCGATAATTTGTTATATTGTCGGTATCTTCTTTCTTATGGATAGGTAAAACACGAGCTAACTTGAGTACAGATGGGAAATGACCACTGGAGACAGATTCGTTCACGAGATTAGCTAGATGTTCGGCAATGAGAGGGGAAATTGATTTCAAAATTCTGACAGATATTTCGTCATAACCCGTGCTACTGTGATTTTTCAAATTACTTATGGTAGATGCGATTTCTTCCGGGAGCACAGGAAAGAAAAAGAAATTATGAACCATCAATCTTTGTGTGGTGCATTCATTTGAAATTGAGCTACCATAATAGTTCTTTAGCGCAAGTTCGTTCACCTCACTAAAATAATTTCTGAATGCCTCAGCTACTTCCCGAGGGGAAGAAAGTTGCCTATTATCGATGGTTAGCTTAATATGACTCTGTTTTCTTTTTGTTCCGAGTTCAGAATTGACTAACTTCCATACTGCTTTGGTTTTATTTCCAGATTCCGTAATGTATTTCCTATTGAACTCAATTTTAGTGTTTTTAATTAAACGTACATAATCAGATTTGGCCTTTCGATATTGATTTCTTGCCAGCGTTGTATTCAAATTCGTAGCCAGCCAGTGTAAATTTCGCAAATTTTCCCTGGCCTGAACCACCCGATGGTCAACCCACCTTGGTCTTTCTGATGATTTAGGACGCAGCTTTCTCGTAGGACAAGCTATATCGATATGGCGCCTCAATAAATTCACGAATTCATGGAATTTTTCCTCAACAGAATCACTGTAAGCATTGTTGAAATCAATGTTGGAAATCAAAGAGAAGAGCTCATCAAGGTTATCCTGCGTTACTATTCTTGTTGTATTGAGTATCCGAGAAATATTCTTTTCTTCCAGGGTATTGAGATATTCAAGGACCACTGCTCTATGATCACTTATGAATGGCTCAAAAACAGTAATATTTATCAGAGATCTATCAGTGTTAGTCACTATATAGTCTACTTTGCTTGTTGATGTTCTGCCATACCTATTGGTAAAAACTCTTGTAGGTTCTAAGGAGCTGACGAATAAGTTCAAACTAATAAACAGATCATCGAGCAACTGTCTCGCAAGATCGCCGACCTCCAGGTAGTCCACGTTTAGGTCGCCACACAAGAACACCACCCCGAACTTTGAAATAGCGAAGCTCAGGACGTATTGCATTATATTCAAAAATATATGTATATTTCCGGAAGGTGGACGGTAAACACTGATAATGCAGACGGTAGTCATGCCGGATTTGAACTTCAACCCGCACATTTCACAGTGCATCTCAACTGAAAACTTGTCAATATTTAACTGATCAACTTGAAAATCCGATTGCACGTAAATTGCAGATCCTCCATGAGTTCGACTGCTCCTGCAATAGTATGCACCTATCTTGTAACCAGGGATAGACATGAAAGAAATCTGCTCTGGTGAGCACCAGTGTTCCGCCACACTGACGAAGTCAGGTTTCACAGATCCAAGAGTCATCTCCAGATGATTTAGCTTGTTTGTGATGCTTTGAGTGTTCAACTGCATTATTTTAAATTTATTCGGTACTTGGTTGTGCGGAAGTACGGGATCTTGAGAGCTCACGGATGTACAGTTTCTGCTGGGCGCCGTCTTAAAAAAAATTTGTTGACTGTTACACCTTCCGGCCAGAAAGTAGGATCATTCAATTTGGACGCATATACTGAAGGAAAACTTAACTTGAAAGAAGAATATATATCTGGTTGCTTCGATTTTAGTTTTTCACATGTGAAGTCCGTAATCGTTTCATTCACAAATCGATGAATATCTTCGACTGTAGTCGATGGGTCAAGTCGGGATACATGTATGTGAAAAAGAGATTTTTTTGGTGCACTTATGAGAGTGGTAGACTTGGATGATCCAATTATCATATTATTACGTTTTTTTAGTTTGGGTACCTCAAAAGATGTTTCTTTTTGGTTTTGGTTTGACTTCTTCTTTTTCGATTTCACAATTTTCCACCCAGCAGCGTCGACATCATCCTTAGTTTCGATGATTTTTTTCTCAGATGATGTGAGGTTCTCCTCATCGGGTTGAGACTTCCTTAATTCAACATCAAGCGGGAGTTCCGTGACCCCAGAGTATGACACCGTAAGTTTCTCACTGTTATCTTCGATGGAATTCCGCTCGGCTGTTGCCACAGATGTGTTGATATTATTGTTCTTTTTCAGTGAGTGAATTTCCCCGATAAGAGCGTTCATTTTTAAATTCTGTGATATTATTATAGATTTCAAATTCGCAATTTCTGAATATAGAGGATGGAGTGCCTCTTTGATAGCTTCTTTTATGGAAGCATTCAGTTGTATGTCCATTTCGGGTGCATCATTCAGGGGACACTTCGCGGTAGCACCAGTTTCCGTTGAAATTTCACACCGATCACATATCCAATTAATTGTGAGTCCATTTTCACGCATTTTATTGAAATTTTCAATAGATATATTCACACACTTAATATGAAAACTTTCAGAACAAACTTTGCAGTCGATAGGATCATCATACCTATCTATCTTGAGGGAACATTGATAGCAACTTTTACCACGTACTCGCGTCATGACGGCAGGTTGATGATGAATACTTGATGGTTAAGGTTGGAACTATTTTCGGATTATTTGGAGCCTGTCGGCGTGAACAATTGTGTAATTTATCAGTGAAAGACATCGAAATAACAAATAAATCATTGGTTATACAACTTCCAAATACAAAAACGAAAGTCAGTCGTTCTTTCAGTATTATTGGGAAGTATGTAGACTATTTTCATAAGTACTTTGCACTGCGCCCTTCTGTCATCAAACATCGTCATTTTTTCCTGAAATACATGAATAATAAATGCACTGCCAATCCAGTTGTTATTAATACATTCGGGAAAATTCCATCTATCGTTGCCGAATTCCTCAAACTGCCAGAACCAAAGCAATATACAGGAACAGGACACTGTTTTCGAAGATCCTCCGCTTCATTGCTAGCAGATTCAGGAGCAAATATTACGGATATAAAAAAACATGGTGGATGGAAGTCTACGCCGGTAGCCGAGGGCTATGTTGATCATTCTATTGCATATAGAAATGTCATTGCTGAAAAAATTCTTCCAACCTCAACAAATTTTGGATCATCATCATCCAATATTGTACTTCCGGTTTCTAAAAGCACTGATGGTGCCGAGGATTCTAATAATGTGTTGCGAAGCTCACAGGGCATTGATGTTAGCAATTGTTCTAGTTTTACGATTAATATTAATGTTCATAAGTAATGATTGTTAATATAAATAATGAAAATTTGCAATTGCTGAATTTTTCTCATCTGATTTCATCATAAGAAAATGGAGTGCTAAAAATATTTTTAACACTAATGTTAAAAATATTTTTAACATGCTTCACACGTGAACAATCAATTTTAACATTGTTTGCTGTCATTATAAGTGTCACTTTTAATGGCAGTTGTACAAAAATTTGTTCTTAAAACTTCGGTAATCTCCTGTTGAAATGTGTGTACGAGTCAAAGACTCACCCTGTATAAGAGAAGAGAAAATGGGGCCCGAATCACGTGCTTAGTAGGGCCCCAAGCCGCAAGCGTCCAGTAGCGAACTTGAAATGGGTCTCTTCCCAAGGGTATCATTAGATATTTCATTAAATCACCTTGAATCAAATACAACACAGGTAGAGACTGTCACCGCCCTTCCGAATTACGCCACCGTCAGGTAATTCCGGGCGAGGTGACTAATCCGGGCTCTCGACCTGCCCAGGTCGTGAATCTGGTCAGAGCGATGGCCATAACCTGTTCCAAGGCGGGTTAAAGAGGTGTTGTACGAACCTGGGGCATTTTTGTATGGATCGGAACTTGGTGGGGGTGCTGTTTTTGGGTAGAAAACAGGGGAGATTTCAGATTTCGAGAAAGCTTTGTCTTTTTTCAGGTAACTCGAAAATTTTGGAATTCTGTTGAGGACCATCTTTCGAATTTCTTCGAAATATTAACTTACTGATTCCTCATTTTGCTTGATGTTTCAGGTAAAGACAGTTTCCCCCGAAATTCCTGCTATTTGAAAGATTTGTTAAGGAGTATGATCAACAATCGTAAAAAAATTATGTACAGGATGGGCAAAATTGGTGGTACTTGAACTACAACTTTTTTCTGTTCAGAAAGTCATCTTAATACCTTCATTCTTTTTTAGAAAAGAAGGAAAACACGTAGTCTTTCCCAAGAAACCTGAAATTCAACACCAAAAACGCAAAAAGCCGAGAGCAGAAAAATGAAAATAAGAAATATTCAAATTTGAATGAAACTGAAAAGCTGTCTACATAATCTGCAATTTTTGAGATCCTCTTGGAATTTCTCAAATTTCCAAATTTCTGACAATTATTTAAATTGTCAAATGGTCGAAAATGAATTGTTTCAAGAAGATTTTCCTCTTGGGTGATGAGGAACAGAATCGTTGTCCTAATTCGAAATTTAATTGCCTTTTTTCGAAATGTCTTCAATAACACAAAACTTTCTGAGCTGAGATTTTATGCTCAAGTGGTGATTTTTCGGAAATTCAGCTGTTGACAGCTTGATATAAGAGCCTCACAGGAAAATCGTGTAGAACATTAATAAATTTTGAACGAATTGATGGAAAACCTCCAACCAAAGTTTTCGTAACTCATTTCAAAATTTCTACAAATTTGAATGAAACTGAAAAGCTGTCTACATACCTAATCTGCAATTTTTCAAAACCTCTTGGAATTTCTCAAGTTTACAAATTTCTGACAATTATTTAGATTGTCAAATGGTCGAAAATGAAATGTTTCAAGAAGATTTTCCTCTTGGGTGATGAGGACCAGAATCGTTGTCCTAATTCGAAATTTAATTGCCTTTTTTCGAAATGTCTTCAATAACACAAAACTTTCTGAGCTGAGATTTTATGCTCAAGTGGTGATTTTTCGGAAATTCAGCTGTTGACAGCTTGATATAAGAGCCTCACAGGAAAATCGTGTAGAACATTAATAAATTTTGAAAGAATTGATAGAAAACCTCCAACCAAAGTTTTCGTAACTCATTTCGAAATTTCTACAAATTTGAATGAAACTGAAAAGCTGTCTACATAATCTGCAATTTTTGAGACCCTCTTGAAATTTTTCAAATTTCCAAATTTCTGACAATTATTTAGAATATCAAATGGTCGAAAATGAAATGTTTCAAGAAGATTTTCCTCTGGGGTGATGAGGACCAGAATCGTTGTCATAATTCGAAATTTAATGGCCTTTTTCCGAAATGTCTTCAATAACACAAAACTTTCTGAGCTGAGATTTTATGCTCAAGTGGTGAGTTTTCGGAAATTCAGCTGTTGACAGCTTGATATAAGAGCCTCACAGGAAAATCGTGTAGAACATTAATAAATTTCGAAAGAATTGATGGAAAAACTCCAACCAAAGTTTTCGTAACTCATTTCGAAATTTATAGATTGCCGATACCTTCCGAATGACTAAATCTGGATTCTCTCTTGTACCTAATCTTTATCGAATCATTTCCCTCAAAATTCTGGCACGAAATGACCCATCAAAGTCGACTCGCGCCGCTCAAACATCAGGCATCAATTGGAGAGATTAATTAATTTGGCAATTTGTACCAAGTAGAACACCTCGGGCGTTTTCGTACAGCCATTATTTGCTTTATTAATGAGACAAAGGAACCTGGCAGTCGAAATACCTTTCCCACGAGGCGCTGGTTTCCTCCTCTTGGGCCTGCAACCATCCTCGATGGTCACGGAGGACGATTACGGCGCAATAACCGACCATAGGCGCGTTCGAATTTGAATATAAGATTGTCCGTAATTGTTTCGAAATTTATTGTAAATGTGTGTACCTACTCTGGCCGCCTGTATGCTTATCTCTCTCTTCTTCTCTGTCTCCTTTCGGCTGATTTTCCCGCATGTGAGTTCGAAATTTTCATTTGGCCTTTACCTGCGTTTCAGGTAACCGGTCTTAGAGGCTATGAACGTTCGAAGTTATTGGTCACAGCGTTGCCAATATCGATGGTTGTGGGTGGCAGTATTTCGTGTCGTACCGTGACATTTTTACGGTATGAATCTCGAATTAAACTTATCAATAAAATAATGAACTATAATAATAATAATATTTATTTATAAATGTACCTACAATACAAGTGTACACTATAAATATTCACCGTCAAAATAATTACACGGTTTGTCAACAATTTTAAAATAAAAGGCAACAATACCACATGACGCCACCACACACAAACCACAATGCAATTTAAAATTCATCAAGTCTGTAAATGGACTTCTGTAGCAGCAGCTCTTTGACTCTTTTGTTGAAACTGTGTTCTTTCAGCTGTTTGAAATTTTCGGGCAACTTATTATAAAGCTTCAAGCAAATTGAGTTGGGACCCTGCCGCGTCTTGTTTATTCTGGAATATGGAAGACTAAAATTATGTTTTTGTCGAGTGTTGTAGTCGTGAAAAGCAGAATTTGTTGGGAATTTCACTTTGTTCTGATGAACATACTTCACACACGTGAGAATGAAACAAGATGTTGCTGTTAGTATTCTCTCCCTCTCAAAGACAGGTCTGCAACTCTCAGTTTGCTTCATTCCATATAGTGTCCTAATAGCTTTTTTCTGCTTCAAAAGGACTTTTTCTAAGACAGTACTCTGTCCCCAAATAATCATCCCATATATATCCGAGAGTGGAAGGTGGAAAAATAAGCGAGCTTCGCTGTCTCTATGTTTGAGATCTGTTTCATCCTTTTTATTAGAAAAATCGCTGTTGAGAGTTTGCCACAAAGTTCATCGATATATTGGCTCCAGCAAAGGGAAGAATGAAAGGTCACTCCCAAATAAGTCAAGGCTGAATCCGTTTGCCTTTTCGTAGTAAAAGTTAACTTTTGTGTTTTGTTAATGTTAATTTGGAGACCATTTGCTTGGAACCAGATTTGGACATCTTCTAATGACTTATTGGACTTGATTTCAAGCATAGTGTTCGATTTGTTGAGAACGGCGGTATCGTCTGCGAAGCTACATGTCTTGTCCGACTCTAGATTTGCATACAGATCGTTTGTGTAAAGCATGAATAAAATGGGTCCTAAAATGGAGCCCTGCGGCACACCTGTCTTTATTTCCCTTATGTTAGAGGAGGAACCGTTCCAGTAAACCTCCTGAAATCTATTTGCCAGATATTATGCAAATATTTCATAGGCTTTGCCCCTGATGCCATAAAACGGTAGCTTATTCAGAAGAATTTCGCGTGGAACACATAGACTCAGGTCTATGCAAGACAATTGAACATCTTCACCTGAATTACACGCTTCTATGATAGTTTCCAGTACATCTATCATTGCTGATACAGTTGACCTGCCTTTTCTGAATCCATGTTGGGAGGGATGTAGAAATTTGTTTTGTTCCAGAAAGTTCACCAAACGATTCCTCAAGATTGCCTCAAAAATCTTCGAAACAGCAGGCAATATCGATATTGGTCTATAGCTCTCGCAACATTCCAGCTCGCCTTTCTTGTAGATTGGTTTTATGGTGGCAACTTTCAGCTTATCCGGAAATATACCCTGTTCAAAACAGTCATTTATAATCTTTGACAGTGGTTCTTTAATACATAAACATCGATTTCGGAGAGTCTATTTTTAGATTATTCAGCAGCTTTGTAGAGGCAGAAGGAGATGGTTTAATACTATCTTGAATTTTCTGTCCAATTGATGAAAAAAAGTTGTTAAATGTATCACCATCCAATTCTGTAGTTGATGTAGCAGTAGTCTTCTTTTTTCCAACTTCTTCATTTATTAAGTCCCACATTGCCTGACGTTTGTTATAGCTCTCGATAATTCGCTCCTGCTCCAGGAGTTAGTTATATTTACTTAAATTGCAAAATAAAGTTATAACAATTTTGAACATATAAGATGCTCTACTGATGTTTGAGACTTGTATACTTTTACTCGTTCTGATTATAGGTCGTCCACTGGTTGTGTTATATAAGTCCCAGCAGGAATAAAAAAAGATGATATTATCAGATTTTGAATGTATTGGCTCCGTTCTAAAATCAGTTGTTCTCGATCAATTCTAGTGATCAATAGTTTTTCTTTCGTTTGATTTTCTACACTCAATCGCTATGCAAAGCGAAACACTCAATTTGACCTAAGAGGAATGTGTCTAAGCGGTAGTTTTGTGAGAAGAAGGGTGGACATACACAAGAATTGCAGAAAGGTTTGGAGTTTCCCATACAAGCGTGTCTAGAATGTTGCAGCGATTCAGGGAGACAGGTATGAATGTCCGAAGACCAGGACAGGGTAGACCACGGGTAACAACTGCCATTCAAGAACGTTAAATGAGAGTTTCTTCGTTGAGATAACGGTTTGCAACAGCTCGCCTCCTTCAAAATCAGCTTGAGCAAACTCATGGGGTGCAAAATAGCACTCAGACAATAAGAAGTCGCCTCAGAGAATATGGTGTCGCGGCAAGAGGCCCAGCTCTTACCCAAGCCAATCGAAGGGCGCGTTTGGATTTTGCGGGAGAGCATATCCATTGGGAAGAGGCCGATTGGGAAAGAGTTATCTTCACAGATGAATCTAGATTCTGCCTCTACCATTGTGATCGACGTTCCAGTGTATACAGACGTCCACATGAAAGATATGCTCAGTGCAATTTCCTGAATACTACTGGTTTCGGGGGAGGATCGATTATGGTATGAGGTGAAATATCTTTGACTGCTCGCACAGACCTAGTGGTCGTTGATAATGGAGTTATGAATGCTGATAAGTATATAAGGAACACTCTCGAAGAGCATGTTTTGCCATTTCCCCATAAATTTTATTTTTATGGACGATAATGTCAGACCCCATCGTTCAGGAGTACCTTGAAGAGGTTGAAGTCTCGCGAATAGAAGTCTCGCAAGAAGTCTAGATCTCAATCCGATTGAGCAGGTTTGGGACAACCTCAATAGAAAGCTGAGAAGTTTAGAAAATCATCCAGCTACTCTTAATGATTTAGGAATCCAACTCGGAGAAATCTGGGAAGGATTAGATCAGAACATTTTAAGTATGAACCGTCGTTGCCGAGCTGTAATTGACGCAAGGGGTGGAAATACCAAGTATTAAATCACTTATCAGCATTTCAGTATTTTGAAAATTGTTCATTTCTCTTCTTTCACATAATATTCGGTGAAATCCTGAATTTTTCTTGCATGTAATGTGTCTTGTTTCGTTCGAAACCTTCCCGAGAAAACATGAAAAATAAGTTATAAAGTCAATGTAGAGTTAACTTGCATTAAAATTGAGATTTTCAGAATGTGCGTGAATTTTTTTGCCCAGTGTATTTTGTCAAGGGGATATAGGGAAAGGAGGTCTAGTCAAAAAGTTCCAAGTTATATCCAAATAGTGAACCATTAATACAGTCAAATTAAACACCTTTCTAAAACGTACATTTTATAGCATTCATCGAAGTTCTATCAACACTGATACTTTCATCCCTTTCAGTATTTAATGTAGATTAACTTCGTCTTTACACAAATCAGTTTCAACGAATACTTCAAAAGTTATTACGATAAGAGTGATCTGATTGGAGATAAATTTAGTTGGTTTGGCGCTCTTAGCGGAGAGGAGACATCGTTGACGATTGTGTTCATTTAGCGTTCAATATTTAAGCTGATTCAATTCTTATTGCTTCTGTCACTGCGTCGTAGTCTCTTGCCTTTCTTGGCGTGTTTCTTCGGAATTCTCGTCACATCTGGCAACGCCGTCCGTCTGGGTAACTTCTTGCCATCACCGGGCCGGTTTCTGAAAAGGAATTCTCCGGCTACCATGTCACGCGGTATCTGCGGCTGAGCCGGTAGCCGTGCGGTTTTAATTACATCTTTTAGAACTCAATTTGGGGATAGCCTTAGAGAATAATAACCTCATTTGCGACTGTTCATTTGTCAGGATCTGAAGCGCGTTTGCTAGGATGAACGGCTTGGGCATTTCGCGCTTTGTAATGGAAGAATATTTTTTATACATAATAATATCCCAAATTATCGATACAGCAGTATGCAAAAAAAAAAAACAAGTCGAGATACAACAAACGCAACGGAATAGTAATTTTTCCAATTTTGTGTCAAGTCTGTTCATTCTGCCATATCTTGTTAAACAAAATCGTGCTAGAAAGCCTAGTTTCGCACAGTTTTCATGGTTATATACAGGGTGTACCAAGTTCGACGGCCTTTTAGGCTTTTCTGGAGAACTGGTCCTCTTTGAAATCTGAAAATTGGGATTATGTTATTGTTTAACATTATCTACCGAGCTAAAATAATACAGGGAGTGAAAAAAAATTTTCAAAAAAGTGTATTTCTGTTCTTTTTGTTTTCAAATTTGATAGAGTATGCAATTCTGAATACATTCGTACTCAAATTGTTGCATTCGTCAATATAATTTCTAAAATATCAAGAAAAGGCTGAAGAAAAAAGGGAGATAAAGAGTATCATGTTTGTGGTTCCTATTTTGAATATCTCAAGCACAAACCGTTTTCATATTGTTGAAGTCGAAGATTGTGGAAATATAGAACATTTCTATAATTTTGAAAAATTCGTCACAGGGTGTTCCAAATGTTGGGTCAAAAATTGGGATCAAGATTGGCTCCTAACTTTCGTTTTTCAAATTAGAACCCTTTTTTATGATTGCGTTGGATTTTGCGAAGAAAAATGATGATAATGTTCTAACATGTTTATGCTCCTAAAATTATTAATATGCTGTTCGGGAGGTTTATTTTTCCGGAATTCAATTCCGTCTGCACGCCATTAATTTTCTATTATGACGAATGCAACGATTTGAATATAATCACAATGGAATACTCTATCGAATTCGAAAACAGAAAAATAGAAAAAAAAATGTTTGAAACATTTTTTTCATTCCCTGTATAACTGAAAGAATATTTTAGCTCGGTAGATATTGTCAAACAATATATTAATCAAATAGCTCCAGTTCTCCAGAAACGCCTGATAGGCCGTCGAACTTGGAATACCCTATATATGTTGGCATCCTGCCGCCGATTTATTTATCATCTGTCGAATTCATGGGGGAGAACACATCAATATTTTTCAATGCAGAAATCAAAAAAAGGAATTTATGGAAATATTCCATTAATTTTAATGGAAATTCAATGAATTAAAGAAAATAACGTAGAATACATGTACAGAAAGACCATTCTAACTAGGGTTTATTCAAAAACTAGCCACGAAGTGGCGATTTTTTGGATAACGTGTGTGAGAATGAGCCTTCTGTATGAGTATCATACATCATTTTCCCATATTCACTGATTATTAAATAGTTTGAGGCCGTCATACCGGATATTATGACATTGAGGGAATCTTCAGAGAAATTTAGAGGGCAATAAGACCAAAAGTCTCCACACTTGATGATAACACATCACTACTAACCCCCAATGGAAAAGCTATCCTACCATATATCCCTAAGGTCACAGATATAATTGGCAGAATACTGAAGAAGCACAACATCGAGACCCTTTATAAGCCCACACAAAAACCTGGCCAAACGATCAGAACTACCGAAGACAAAGTCGACCCCCCCTCACAAGCCGGTATTTACAGGATACCTCGCGACTGCGGCAAAGTCTACATTGGTACAACGAAACGAAGTATCAACACAAGAATTAAGGGGCACGAACGATGCTGTCGACTCAGTCAGACAGAAAAATCTGCACTAGCGGTCGATGCTCTAACAGATGGATACAATATAGTTTTCCCAAAGGCATGGAAGCCGGAAGCCCGTCTTAGACAAAACCAAAATAAAGTCGATACGGGATGAGAGCGTTGGGCCCAATGAACATCGCACACGTTAACTCACGTTCTTCTCCCGCTCTAAACCGGCGTACAATACAAAGAACACCTTCGGATTTAACACGGCATCAGAATCCTCTGAAGATGCATACCACAGATGTGGGCGAAACGTTAGATGAAAAAAATCCTAATACACCAAGGCCAATAAGCCCGGAAGACTCTCTCAATGTCTCAATGTGTTTGACATAGAGGGCATTGGGCGCGCAGTGTTTTACTATGCTGTGTATCATTAGAGCTGTGTTGGTAGTCTCGTTCAAATAATATGTACAGAAAAACTTTTCAAACAAAAGTTGTAGAGAAATTTTTCCTCTACAATATTCATGATGAATAAGAATAGCGAAAATATTATAGGAACTGAGATATTTCAGAAAAACTTGCGAAAAGTCGATGTTTTTACCTTTGACCCGAAGAATTTTATAGACCCGGACACCCTACGAAAAAACGTTTCAAACAAAATGTGTAGAGAATTTATTCCTCTACAATATTAATAATGAACAAAAATGACGAAAATCTTTTAGGAACTGAGATATTTCACAAAAACTTGAAAAAAGTAGTTTTTTTTACCTTTGACCCGAAGAATTTTAAATACGCAGACACCCTACAGTCGGTAAGGTTTGAGACAAGTTTTGAGAAGTCAAAATGAAGGCTTTCCCAAGTTTACAGCCAGTTACCTCGAATCCCGAGCTGAAAATGACCAACTATACTGAAAAGTTGCAAAAGGCGCAGATAAGCCGTCGTACGATAGGCGATCATAGTCGCTCGCGTCCGTTTCGCCGGAAACTTTTCGTGACAACAATACGCCATCACACGTTATCGCGTATGTAATTTCATTCACGCTTCTCGTACCTCCGAACCGCGTAGCTGTGCGACCTCGGCCGACTCCCGGAGCACATGCAAAACCCCACGACTGTGCGTCATCGCGGTACAGTCGTGCGGCTCCGTGCTCAATACGGGTCACATGCCGTGACGCTTGCCACGCAATCAGCCTCGTGTGGTGTGCACACTATCCACACGTAGTAGCGAGGCGGTGAGGCGCGGTCGGACGGAATGGAGAAGTTCAGCGATGACATATCGATGAACAAGCTGTTCGTCAGGGAGGTGGAGAAGAGGAGGTGTCTGTACGACTACACCTGCCACGATTACGCCCAAAAGGAGCTGCAGGAGAGGAGCTGGCAGGAGATAGCTGACGTGGTTTGCAGCACCGGTGAGTAGAAGGGTTTGGTGCGGTTTACTGCTTGAATAACTGCGGTACAAGACCAAGAATCTGCTGAAACCTACAACAGTTCTTTAGTTTTCCTACATCTGTGGCGATTAAGAGTAGATTCAAGGTGTTGGCGTCGTGCCCAAATTTGCAGATTCTTGGTTTTGACTTTGCGCTGATGTTTGGCAACGTTGGCTCTAATATGATTGAAACCTTCCCTCTCAAATCTTTTTTCCCGTAAGTTTGTCTGGATGTTTCATGTTGCATGACATCTTTACAGGCCTTCAGGGGTGAATCTTCATTTTCAACACGTGGTGATCATCAACCATTTGACCAAAAATCGGGGTCGTACTTTGTTTAAATTGAGCATTCAACTCGGAAAAAGAAGTTTCATTTCGAAATTGCTCATCTAGGATGATGACCATCTTCTTAGGATGCCTCTGTCAAAGATCGAATATCTGTGTATTTAGACCACCAGGTTTCTTTCACTGGTTTCAACACTCTCTAGCAAGAAACCAAAAATTTCCAAATATCACACCCTTGCTTGAAAAGAGACAAAACTCAAAATTTACTTTTTTCGGTTGATGCTATGGATGAGATCAGTAAACAAGCCTACATTAAATTATAAAAAGATTTACCCACATTAGTTTGTCCTACATATATCATATGGATACCTACATATCAAAGTCAGGATCTATTTCATTTTTCTGAAGCAAGTTGTAGAATGAGGTCCTATTCCAACGACTTTTGATTTTGAGTTGTGTCACTTTTCAAAACGTTAAAAAATCATTTTCCCATGTTGGATTATTTTTCAAACTGTTTGGAGGGATTAGGCATCTTTTGAATATTACCTACTTTAGGGCAACCTGATGTGACATAAGTTGATCATTTGTTATCGTCTGGAAATGAATGAATTTTCTGAAAAATTCGAAAGACTCCGTAGTTCTTTTCATAAAAATGTGCATATTTCATGACCAATCAAGATCTTTGCTTACAAGATTACTTTTGTTATGAGCTTTCTGTGATATTTCGCCATACTAAAACTTATGTCTCTCCATCTTGCACTGGCTTAGTCCAACGAGAGTCAGCCTTAATATTAATTGTCAGAAATATTGTAGTTGTGCTTGGAGTTTGTTGAAGGGCAACAAAAAGTTCTAATCTCTGACCTAAACGATGCCTTAGTTTGTCTAGTTTTTATCATTGTACTTGACCTATAAATCGACAATTAATACACTTATCTTCTCATAGAATAGGAGTGAGATAAAATCTTTGATTTAACAAATTCTGGAAGATCTTTTTGCTTTAAGATGTTAGTGTTTCAACCTCACTCTTTTCGATTCCATATTCTGATGTGCTGTCATCCAGTCATAAGTGGAGAATACTCCCAGTAAAAACTATTCTACTTCACTCAACACCCAGTAGCATAGACTCAAAGAAGACTGTATCATAGGCTCAGGAATTTGGACACAATTTGGTAGCCATATCTTTATCGAGGTCTCTCATTGATGTTGTAGAATTTATAAGATCTTTGATGGGAGCTTTTGATGAATGCAAGCAGAATTCTAGAAGAAAACTGCCGACCTTCATTTAGAGTTTTCTCTCACACATTTTCATTGGCATAATTATAACTCTCAGGCCCAAAAGCTTCCTTTTTTGTGGGAGGTGCCACAAGTTTATATTTTCTTGTGAACTAGAACTTTTTTTCTGCCATTCCTTCGAACGTATCCCGTCAATGGACTTCTTACATGAAGTTTTCTATCTTATACCTACCCGCCTTTTTCTGATAACATCGTAAGCTACCATTGAAATGTCATAATTTACATCTTCATACAATTTCTTCTTCTGGTGTGCAAAAAGTTAAGCCAAGTTAACTCTGAAGGCTCTCCATTGAGATTGACCTATCTTTCATTCACAACTCGATGATGTCAGGAGATCATATGACTCAGGAGGAATATACCTACATACACCATTAACTTTTGAATAGTTACTGAATTATTTATTCTTCTCTTAACTGATTCCAGTACTACATGACTTCAATTTTCAGTGCACGAGTGCAAGTCGAGGTGGAAGAACCTGAGAGCCGGGCTGACGCGTTACCTCAGCAGACCATTAACATTATCTGGTGCTAGATACGTGAAGAAATATTACCTTTTCGACGATTTGCAGTTCATATTGCCTTTCATACGCGCACGCAACCGCTCGGTCGTGAATGATGGCGGTGAGTTGGACCAGACAGAAGGTAACGTACACGCCGAAGCAAACGACGAGGAGAATTCGCAAGATTTGGACATAGACGTGAAACCGCACATTTTACTCGACGATCTAGAAAGCAATTCCGACGATTATTCGATACACTTTCTCGAGCAGAATCCCAGAAGGAGAAAACGACCGCTTAATGTCCAGCAAGAAACTGAGGAAACGCCCAGGATAAAAGCATCCAAGAAGGTTAAGCAGAATGAGGATTTACTCCAGGTCGTGAAGAATTGTTTTTCGGATAATACGAGGGCGACGAATCCTGACCTGGATTTCTTCAGGAGCATTCTACCAGATATAGCGGATTTTACCCCTGTTAAAAAGAGACTGTTCAAGCAGAGAGTTCTGCAGGTTATAGATGAAATAGCTTCTTCTTGAAAATTGTTTGATATGTCAATACATTTATATTTGTTCGATGTTAATATGATAATATATATTTTTTTAGTGATATACGTCAATTTTCCTCAGCATCTAAAATCATAACATCCTAAGAAATCTTAGTATCAAGACTAACCAAAGATTCTGATGGTCTTTCTCTTGGTATTTCCCGGAAGCTTCAACTCTTTGGACAATTGTTAAAGGAATAATCAGCATACGCGTGGTATAGCAAATATCATGTTTTAAATGCGGGTCAATACGCACCTTTCACCCATAAAATACAGACTTAGATATCCGAAGTTCCTGACAAAACCGTGATTAAATTTGATCGGCGTTTGTTGCTATATTGCAACTGCAGTATCGTATAACACAGTGACCTAAGTCCGACTGGAGAGGTCAATGAAATGTACCTATTTAATCATTCGTTCCGTAACTGCATTGTTTTGAAATTCTATGTAATCTTCAGTGATAAGAGAAGATTGGTTGTCGCATTCTTTTCTATTCGTTGCGAGGATGGACTAGTCGGTTTTAAAAATATTTCTTCTTCTGGTAATGACGAGAAAGTTGTCACTGATTTTTGTGAACCTGAGGGTTATTTTTTAATAGTTGCTCATAGGTCAAAACCTCCAATAGCAAAGGGGAGAAGTATTCTAAATATCGGAAATCATCGGTTTACAGCGCCCCAACAAAATTCATCGGCGATTTTAGAGAAAGACGTAAACTTCATTGAGCCATACAGGGTGCGCCATCCATAACTTTCCACCCCGAATTTTGAGCTTTGGGGATGGAATAACGAGAAAACTCTCGGACGGGTCAAATTTTGTTGAGAGGAGGACAAATAAGGGTGTTCAAATGAGTTTGATGTCACTACCAATCTAGCTGCAACCTCTAACAGTTCTCAAGAAGAAATAGACCGTCTTCTTGTATCAATGCCAAGTTGGGGAGTGTATAGATAAACGCGGTGGACAAACACATTATTAACGAATTAAAAAAATATATACGTGTGGCACTCGAAGACTGCCGCTGTAAAGCTATTGCATAGCATCTATTCAAAAATAAGAAGATAAGATTGTTGATTTAAAATATTTATTTATCTTACAATACATGTAGGTTATTCAGGAATGTTTATCATTGAAACTATAGGTTTATGGTAACTGAAATAAGAAACATAAGTTTGAGACTTAATGTCTTCTAAATATCTGGAAAATACCGCGTCAATAGTGGTCTCATATTTTGTTGTGGATTCTTGTAGATCATTATTCATTTTTAAATTCAATTTTTTCCGAAAGAAAAGTTGTCAACCGCTCTGATTTTTTATCAGCAAAGTTAATGTTGAAATCGCCAGGCAAGATAAGTGGAAATTTGTTAGCATTTGTACCAAGTATTTTCGAACTTTCTTCAGAGTATTCCAGTAGAGTGCGATGAATAAAATGCTCTATCTCGTCCAATTTTGGATTCGGAGAAATGAAAATTGCTACCATGGCTATGTATAGGCCATTTCTAAGTTTGCATAAGCATGCACAAATATCTCCAACAAATGAGCATCTAAGATTAACATCGCTAACGTCTTCAAAATTTATTTCAATATCCGGAGTCATAATATTAGTAACATTATAACTATTTTGGTAAATTAGCTACCCCACCTTTTGGAACAGTATCTCGTTTGAATTGAACAATACAATTGAAATTAGGTATTTCAATCGGATTGTCACGTGTCATGCATGTTTGTCTCGTAACTGAATCTTGTACATCGTATTTGTGACTATGTAAACTTTGGCAATTGAAAGTCATCATTGAAATGCCATTTCTATTACTAATGAAATCGAAGACGCTTTGAGCTATCGTCTGAACACTATTTGAAGACAGTCTTTTGTATTCTTGCAACAATGCAGCTTGTCTTCGGTTATGATAAAACTTAAATGCAGAATTATCATTTTTTGTCGTAATATACAATTTTTCAATATAAGTCACCCGAGAGAGTGCAACATGGACGAGTTCTTGAGAATGTGATTTACTATACTCATATACTATTTCGTCAAAAGTTCCACCTTGCGACTTATGTATAGTTAGAGCAAGAGCTGAAGTTAATGAAAAATGTTTGCGTTTGGCTATACATTTTCTATCCGATGTTAATGCCGTTCGTAATTCAATGGGAATTTCGCACTGCTAAAGTAGCTGCACGCATCCGTCTAGTCGCAAGCACCCAAACACCGGGCAGAAGTCTGCCGAACTGAACTGACGATACACGGCTGCGTTAGGTTTTTTCGTTACGGAATTTCTACATTCGGTCGCCGCGCTCAAAGCCTGAGATAAAAGCTATGCAATAGCTTAAAATTGTATACCCTTCGTGTTTCTTCTCCAAATATTAATCAATTACTCCTTTTTATTTCATCTATGTTTTACCAAAAAAGGTGTTGCAGTTTCTTTGCCACCATCAATTTAAGTCGACTCAAAAACCGAAAGTCCGAGATCAACCAAAGTGTGGATATTTCAAGGTGTAGATTAGATCGTCGACTGTTGCTATTCGGCAAGTCTTCATGATGGCCGAGGACGCTAATCATCGGCTACAGCCGTTGTCCGTTACTTCACCTTCAGCAATATTTCATTACGAAAATTAAGAGTGAGACTCCATCGAAAAATTAGTGGCTCCTTTATCGGCAGCGCCGCACGCCTCAGGCCTTCTGGACAGCACAAACCGAATTTGTGCGCGCCACTGTAGCACCCGAAGACCGATCCGTTTCCAACGCAACTCTTGGCGCTTTGTACCGGCAGATATCGGTTTTAGTAGGAGCAGAGGTACCCGCTTAGGTACCTACCAACCGGGCGGCTACTTGGCTTACAGTGAGCTATTCGCATAGTCAACGGCCAATAACCTCCTTAGCAAGGTTAAGAGCGGACGACTTGCTGGTGCATGTCAACTGCATATATTACCATCAGCGGGAACAGAACACACCGTCAGGCTGGCCCTGCACGGGGGCCATTGGAAAACAATATAGCTAAATGTACAGGGTTTGCTCTTTTGCTTTTACCTTTTATTCGTTTTGACTGTATCGGCAGCTAGGGCCATTAGCCAGTAAATAAATTATGGCATCAATAATAATTATGTTATTGTACAGAAACCATTTAAGAAAAAACAAACAATTGTTATAGATCAATACTTACCTTAATATGATACACCAAATACGTGGCTCCCAGTTCTGTGCAATATCGCTCCCCCAAACACCAGAAGAATGACAGCATTAAAAGCGCAACTTGAAAAATGTCAAAACAATCCAACATTACCAATAAATGCTGATATTGAAGAATTAATGAGGAATAGACAGAGATTTAAATCCAGACAACCACCAATAAAAACGGCAAGTCAATTAACGAACTTCACAAGCAAGCAGCACTGGACCGCTGAATGGGAGAGCAAAGATATCAGGAACTCCTACCTCATTCAGGATCCAACAGCCAAACCAAATGGTTTCAATCTGTCCCGCAGACAGTGGTGTAACCTCAATAGAATCAGAACCGGACATGGAGTATGCAACAAAACATTGAACCAGCTAGGGTCATTTGCCAGTAAATAAATTATGGTATCAATAATAATTATGTTGATGACAGGAACAATTGAAAAAAAAACAAACCAATCGTTCTAGATCAACACTTACCTTAATAAGGTAAGAACACAAAATAGCATCTATTAGGGTGTAGCTCTATTCTATTCGGTCATTATAGCTTGATAAACTGAGATAAACTTCAGTACGATGCTATGCAAAAAAGAGGAATGGGAGCGGGAATACACCGACCAAAATTTCAAAGAAAATACTGTTAAATGGTATACAGATGGTTCTAAAATCAACACGGGAGCTGGCGCTGGGGTTCACGGGGCCCAAGCCAAGTGTGCACTATCGTTAGGCTCCTGTGTGAGTGTTATGCAAGCAGAAATATTAGCAATGGAAAGATGTCTAGACATTAATCTAGAAGAAAACTATCACAATTGCGACATAGCTCTCAGATAGTCAAGCTGCTATTGAAGCACTGAACTCCTATGTCATCGACTCAAAGTCGACATGGGAATGCCGGATTAAACTCAGTGAGGTAGGCAAGAAAAATAAGGTCTCTTTGATCTGGGTTCCTGGTCATTCGGGAATCACAGGTAACAAAGAGGCTAATAAACTTGCTTTGGTCAAGAGACCTGTAGGAGTGAGGAATTAGCCTCACTGAAGCCTTCCGAGATATTGGATTTCATAAGATCTCTGGGACTGGGAGGCGAGCTATAAAGCTTTGTCAGGGGGCACAATAGACCATCAGGTCGCAGTGGTCTGTGGATTCGAACTATTAACTATTAATTACCTTAATAAATGTTATGAAGATACTGTCATAAAGATGTAGCTCTATTCTATTCGGTCATCATAGATTGATTTAGCCTTATGGGAACTTCGACCATGAGGATCTTTTGTTCTTCACCCAACTTGTTCATTTAAATCCCAAGGAGGCTGTCAATGGCCTTGATAAGTCCTTCGACATCCTCAGGGGCTTTAGCTATTACCTCATGAGGATCCAGAACCAACTTCCCAATGTGAATGATTCTTAGCACCATCAGCTCTTGACACTTGCATAAAATGTGTTCATCCGTTTCTTCTTCTGATCCACATAGCCTGCAAATTTCATCTGCAGACTTTCCCATGCGGTACAAAAGATGTTTGTATCAGACCTAGCATTGCCCAACAAAACCATCAGATGTGATGCCAATCATATACGATTTCGAAATGCCATTCGAAACGATCATTGGTGATCGTCTTAGTGCAATGAACTTTGTAAATCGTATAGATAAGAAGTCATCCATATGGTACACTGATGGATCGAAAACAGAAAGGGGTACAGACATTGGGATATGTGGACCTGAATTAAGGATATCCAAGCCCCTTGGAAGTGAACCTTCTGTTTCACAGGTAGAGACACTAGCTGTCTCGGCAGACATGGGAATGCCGTAATACCATAAAGCAACTGGCCAGAGGCAACAAGGTGACTCTACTATGGATACCAGGACATTGTGGTATTGAAGGAAACGAAGCCTGTTGGACCTGAACCTTTCTGTGGGCTGGGAAAAGACCAATACAAGAAAGCGGTCCAACAATGGGAAACGGCAAACAAAATAACGCTCTGGAGAAATACTCCTAGACTTGCGCAAGCCAAGAGATTTGTGGAATTCTCGCCGACCTACAACAGGAAGCTCATGAAGCTGCCACGAGCTGAGCTTCGAGTACTGGTGGGTCTGCTGACGGGACACTGTCGATACAAATATCATTTGTGTCGCATGGGAAAATCAGCAGATGAAACCTACAGGCTATGTGGATCAGAGAAAGAAAAGGCTGAACACATGGTATCCAAGTGTCCAGAGCTGGCGTAACTAAGAACCATTCACATGGGGAAGTCGGTTCTAGGTTCACATGAAGTAACAGCTAAGGCTCCTAAGGATGTCATTGGATTCATCAATGTCATTGATGGCCTCCTTGGGATTTAAATAAAGGACTTGGGTAAAGGACAATAGATCCTTGCGGTCGAAGTTCCCGGAAGGCTGAACATAGCCACAACGACCCCTGTTCAGAATAATAATAATAGCATTGTCCAAAGATCAGCTCACTTCAGCTTTATGAGCTTTCTGGTGTAGGTAGGCCAGAATTCCACAAATTTCTTTGCTGAGATGCAGCTATGTATATCTCTAAGATATGCCACCTGGCGAAAAACCTGAACAACACCTTAATTTTTGATAATAACTGATTTATTTCTAGTGTCTTCAAATCCATATTGCCCCTACTTAGCTCTGTCACTCATTTTGAACAGAAAATAGATGCATAGCTTCATCAGAAGTTTGGCAATCCATTCCAGCCACTTGGCATGCTAAATTATCTTGAAAAATCAAATTATAGGTCTTAATATCTAAGCCCAGATGGCATACCTATCCATGAGTTGCTCTTGTATTGGCCGCAGTTACTTCTTGGAAAGACCAGGTATTGTCATCGACAATTCTTGATGACCTAACTCTGGCCCTGAACTTTAAATAGGTCGTGTCCAGCTGCTTAATGTGTGTATAGACGACACTCTTGGCATGTGCCACACTATCAGCCTTTAGCATTATCAGCACATTGCGAAATGGGTACTAGGTAGATTGTGCTCTTCGATTGCGTGGATTTTTTTTAGGAAGATTGTACCTGAGCATTACGTCCAGTTGCTGTTGTGAAATGTTCGACAGCATGGGACAACCTGCAACGTTAATTTCAATGAACCATTAGGATATACAGGGTATTTTACAGCTCTCGTATACGCAATTAGTTTTTCTCTAGTATAAGTATTTTGCGAAATAAATCTCTTCTTCCGCGAAGGTCCAAAAATACTGGTAAAGGAGGAAAGCTAATTGTATATTGGGAATCTACAAGCTATATTACCCATAAAAATGACCCGGGTCGATATAGCTCGAAATTTTTTTTTGTGAAATTTTAAAATTATTTTCGCTAAACACTGAAGTCCGAAAAAATTTTTTTGTAGCTATATCGACCTGGGTCATTTTTTCGACTAACTCGGCCTCGTAGATTACGAAAATGTGAGTAGTTTTTTTATGGTCAGAGTATTTCCGAAAATAAATCACTTTTCATGGAAAATTTCAGAAAATTTGGTCAATTTTGAAATGCCTTAGCAACCAAAAAAATCACACTGGACGACTGCTGATTTTTTTGTTCATGAATGGGTACTTCAAAAATATAAAGGTTCAATTTTCATTTGCTTATCGCGAACATTTCAGATTTTCTAATTTTTTCCGCGAAAGTCCAAAATTTCCGATTTTCCATCGACTATAACTAAAAAAATAATTATTTTAGAAAAAATCTATTTGGATATTCGTGATCTACACTATCGATTTAGTAAGTGCTTAAATTTTGGTGTCGATCGGAGAGAATTGATTTTTTGGCAAATTTTCCATGCATATGTATGGAAAAAATTTCGATTTTTGTAAAAAAAATTTTTTGCTCCAATCAAAACCAAATTCATATCGTTGACTAATTCGAATACGTAGATAACAAATATGAAAACAGATTTTTGCTGGAAAGATTATTTTTCAAATTATGGTCGATGGAAAATTCGAAATTTTGGACCTTCGCGAAAAAAATCAGGAAATCTGAACTGTTCGCGAAAGGTGATTGAAAATTTCACCTTTATATTCTTAAAGGATAGATCTATGAGCAATTAAATCCTCATTTGTCTAGTGCGATTTTTCTGGCTGTTACAGCACTTCAAAATTGGCCTAATTTTCAAAGATTTTTCACGAAAAATGATTTATTTTCTAAAATACTGATAATAGAGAAAAACTAATTGCATATTCGTAATTTGCGAATCCGAATTAATCGAATAAAATCTCCTAGGTGGATATAGCTCGAAAAAAATTTAAAAAAATTTTTTTTTTGGAATATTCTCATATATTTCAAATATATTCATGAAACTTCGCTTTATTCTTCGTTACAACGTTGACAATTCTTTATTTTTGTTCTAGGAAACTGGGATTGGACCTGGTTCCAAGACAGGGCGCTGAAATGGTGAATTCTGACTCAATGTCAGTGGTAGAACTATATCATGTACATGTTTCAAGTGCAGAAAACACTACGGTAAGTCAGGTTTCATGAAAACATTCAGTTCAATCCGAAGTTCAATACATTATTCTGAAAATATTATGTGAAGCTTCAATCGAAAGGCTAGTAACATGAAAATATTTCTCCATTTGTTTTTTTCATAACTACTTTGTGGTTTTTCTACCTACGCTCTTTACCACAATAAATCCTGAAAATGCGATTATTTTTGTTGATATTAGGAAATATAAAGAATAAAAAATCACACAAACCATTAAAAACTGCGATAAAAGTTTTAATTGAAATTTATTGGTGTATATTAGAAAAAAATTCATTAACTTCTCAGGCCAGAGGGACGCTCAAGAAAAAAGAGACCAAAAAAGTTCTAACCCACCATCTGTACTTCTGTATGCGTGACTTTGGACATCACATCGGAGAAGATACAGAAATTTATTTTTCCTTGTACGATGCAGCCAAATGCAAGTATATCACAGAGAGATTTCTGGTTAAGATATCCAAAGAAGGTTTTTCCAATTATGTAGAGAAACTACACAGTAACTGCACATTCTTCACGGTAAACAATTTTTTTCTTTCATCATAGTTTCATTCATCTTATGAAGGTATTTTCAGGACCTGGGAAACTCTGATTTGAATAGTGATATTTTTATAATTGCTCATATAATAAGGATCGGAAAAATGATTTACTCCGATACCTCAAAAAAGACTGAAAAATATGCTTCCTTACAACAACAGGTCTACAAAAGACCGTACGGTGTAGGTGTGCAGCCTCTGGGTAAATTCTTGGCCAGCAAAGAGAAAGACTCCGACGAAAAAGAATTCAATATGAAGGTACTTTCGGTATGAACTATTTTATATTCGATTTCTGGAAATTTCTTTTAAGGTTTTCCAAGGAGAAGAAAAAGACTTCCACCAACTGCACGAATTCATCATAAAACAAATTGGAAAATTCAACGCACTCACCTGTCCACCAAACTATGGGATAATGATATCTCTCAAAATACTTCACGGTGAACTCAGACAAATCAAGGAAGACAATCAACTGTTGTTCAAGAACGTCAGTTTAACGAAAAAATTAGGTTTCCCTGATGTTATCATGCCTGGAGATGTCAGAAACGACTTGTACATTTCTTTAGAGCGCGGAGAATTCGAAAGAGGTGGGAAGTCCACTGGCAAGAATATAGAAGTTACTGTTGTGGTGTTAGATAGCGAGAAGAATAGGATTCAGGTGAATTTTTCATGTGTTATATCAATGCCAAGTCTGTGAAATATATCAAATTGTTGAATTGAATAGAACAACTTACAAAAATACAGAAGATTAAATTCTATTAATCATTTCAAGGATTGTTTATGGGGTGCTTCAGGAATGGAAGGATCGGCTGTTTATAATTCCATGATTATTTACCATCACAACTCTCCCGCATGGGCGGAATTGGCAAGATTAACCCTGCCCATTGATAAGTTCGCAGGTGCTCATGTGAGGTTCGAATTCAGACATTGTTCCAGTAAGTTTTCAGAAGATTTGTTGAAATTTTGAGTTACAATCATCCTTAATTTCCAGCAAGAGAGAAGAATGATAAGAAACTGTTCGGTTTTTCTTTTATCCGTTTAATGGACAAAGATGGTGCAGCGATACAGGACGGATCGCATGAATTATATATTTACAAATGCGAGGATCCTCAAAAACTCGAGAACTGTGGCTACTTGTCCCTCCCAGCTTTCAGTAAAGACTACGAAGGGAATCACGAAGCTAGCGGGCAATTTTCCCGAAGTCACAAAGAAGCTGTTTTCGTAAAAACTCTGTTATGTTCTACAAAACTGACTCAGAATGGTTAGATACCTGTTTGTTTCATTATTGAAATATTCTATTTACTCGTTTTTTAGTTGATCTCTTGGCTCTTTTGAGATGGAAGTCTCACCCAGAAAAGATACAGGATTCTTTACAGAGGGTGTTGAAACTGGGCGACGAAGAATTGGTTAAATTTCTTCAAGATGTCTTGGATGCCTTGTTTGCGTTATTCTCAACAGAAGATGGAAATTCAACTCAGTACAGTGGATTAGTTTTTCACGTGCTAGTTTCAATTTTCATCTTATTGGACGAGTCTAAATTTCAACATTTTAAACCTGTTTTGGACGCGTACATCAAGAATCACTTCTCTGCAGCTTTGGTTTATAAGTCAGTAAATGGTCTCGATTTAAAATCAAATTTATGACTTTGAGTCTTTTCAGGGGATTGCTTACGAGTGTTCAACATTGTGCAGATTGGATTTTATCCTTCGAGAAGCAGGAGCCTATTCAAAAGTGCTATAAAAGTTTGGAGTATATTTTCAAACTCATCATCCAAAGCAGATTACTTTTTTCAAGAGCTACTTGTGGGCAGTTTGAGGATAGCTTCAAAAGAGATTTGTATGCTGTTTTCAATTCGTTGAACAAAATGTTAATCATGACAGAACCAAATATCACCAATACCCAGGTTCGTATTAGAAAACTGCATTTCCAAACATGCTTCATTATTTGAAAACCTCTTCTAGGTTGCCTTACTCCTATCAATCAGTTCAGTTTATGAACAACTCGTGGACGTCTTACCAATATTAGAAGTTTCAAAGATAGCTTCCACCATGTTGGATACAATCCCAAAAGAGTTGCCCCCATTACTAGTCCAGGCTAAATTAATTTGTATAAAAAATTTAGTATCTAGTAAACTATTTCAGGATGATGGTATGCTTTAAATATCGTCAAAAATAGTATGATATGATGAACTCTTTCTTTTTTCAGAATCCAGAAGTTTACTGTTAGGCTGTGCTTGTAAACACTTAAGATTCCATATTATACATAGAGATGAATTAACGATATGTACTGAAGTGTTGTCGGAAATACTAGGTTATCTTTTTAAGCAGCGTAAAATTTGCGATGAACAAGGAAAGATTAATAACTGTATACATCATGATGTTGATACTTTATGTATTAGTATCTTAGAAGTGTTGCTACAAACTGTTTTAATGTTGCTGGATAAAGATACAAAAATAATCGTAAGTTATGATAAAAGTGTTAAGTGCTGATGAAAAATATTAATTAATATTTTTTAGGGTTGCTTAGTCGCTTGCATGCTTGGAATTTTACAGTTGTTAGATGAGTATCATTATAAACGATTATGGGAAGTTCTTATGGGACCTAGTCATGATCGTAAGCTATTGAAAGACTTTCTGCTGAGAGTGTTTCTAGTGTATCGTAATTTGGTTGTACAGGAAGTTTATTCCAAAGATTGGTTAGTGATTAAAATGGTTATGAACAACATCATCCTGAAATCTCTTCAAGAACTAGCCCAGCCCTTGGCATTCAAGTTCCTTGATACTCATACAGGTTACATTGATAAAGAAGTAAGTTTTTAAATGTTTTTCGGGAATATTTTCTTATGTTATTGTATTTTAGCTGTGGACGAATTATTTCAATCTAGCGGTTCATTATTTAACGCAAGAATCTCTTCAACTAGAGCAATTTTCCGATGTGAAGAGAGAAAAAATTATAGAGAAATATGGGGATATGCGGGTTTTGATGGGATTTCAAATTTTGTCCATGTGGTCTCAGTTAGGTGAGTTTCAATTTTTTTTTTTTTTTAATAAAATACATTTGTGTAGCAGGTGAAAAGGTTGGTTTTGATTCATTTTCAGGAGAGTGTAAACTTGCTTTCATTCCATCTATGGTTGGGCCCTTCTTGGAAGTTACACTGGTACCAGAAATTGAACTTCGAAAAGCTACCCTTCATATCTTCTTTGATATGATGGAATGTGAACAGAGGGCAAGGGGTAATTTCAGACAAGTAGAAACTGAACTGATAGATAAATTGGATACACTTATATCAGAAAATAAGGGGGACGACGAATATAGGAGATTATTCAATACTATGTAAGTTTTTTTTTTTTTTTTTTAATATATACGGGATAAAAATAAATTGTTTCGTTGATGTAATATGAACATTTTTACATGCAACTTAAGGGAGCATTTGAGCAATGTGTAAGTATATATTGAGAATATTTATCTTGCCCTCAAATGTAACCTTTGACTATGTTTTTACCCACTGAATTTCTTACAGGCTTCTGGGTAGAGTTCAAAGTGAGGATCCAACTTGGAAAGAGAGCGGGGCAGCATTCATCACATCAGTCAGTCGTTTATTAGAAAGGCTACTAGATTATAGGAGTGTTATTCAAGGAGATGAAAATAGGGACAAAAGAATGTCGTGTACATTTAATCTTCTTGTAAGTTACTGCTTTTTTCTATCTCGATTTATTTTACACTCATAAACACTTGCAGAACTTCTACAAGAATGAGTTTGACAGAAAAGAAATGTATCTGAGGTATATATACAAGTTGCATGATCTACATTTTTCTGCTGAAAATTATACCGAGGCCGGTTTCACAATGAAACTTCACGCCGATCAACTCAGTTGGACCAATCATACTCCAGTCACCGATATTAACAATGCTAATTTAACTGAAAGTCAGCTGAAGGAAAAACTTTACTTGCAAATGATCCATTATTTCGACAAGGGAAAGGTGAATACGAAATCATTGAAACGGTATATATTAATATTACGTAATTGTTTTAATTTGCAGTGTTGGGAAGAGGGTATCCCCCTTCTGAAAGAACTGGCCGCTGTTTACGAAGAACAATCTTTCGATTACAAAGCCCTTAGTGATATATTGAAATATCGTGCCAAATTTTACGATAATATTTTGACACAACTCCGTCCTGAGCCTGAATATTTTAGAGTTGGTTATTACGGTTTAAGTTTTCCACTTTTTGTCAGGGTAAGTAGAACTTAACCTCAATGACCTCAAATAACCGTGTTCTCCTTTTTTCATTCCTTTCTAGAGAAATAAGACACAAGATTTTCACTTCATTTACTAGACAATATCAACTTTAAGTTCTTTCTTATTAGTAAAACCTTTCAAAAAATTTACCATGGAGAAAAATATTATTTGACCTTATATAGATATAACCTCAATTATAATTTGAAACATTGAGGTTACAACGTTCATCTACAAATTTCTAAAAATACTAAACTTTCTGAATGAATACATTATGCATATGAATGCTTATGATTACTGATTTGTTTTAGAATAAGCAATTTATCTATAGAGGATTAGAGTATGAAAGGATAGGTGCCTTCACACAACGATTGCAAACAGAATTTCCAGCCGCCCAAATTTTAATGAAAAATACTCCACCAGATGATTCCATAATAAATTCTGACGGTCAATGTATCCTTTGATAAATGAAACATTGAATGAATCCATATATTAGGTCTTGAATCTCCTTCTTAATAATGAAATAGATATTCAAATTTGTAATGTGAAACCGATTCCAGAGCCCAATCCTATTATTTTAGCAAATGGAGTTTCAGAAAAAGTTTCTAGGTATTATCTTTACAATAATGTAAAAAGATTTCAATGTGATAGACCAGTACATAAGGGAATGATTGATAAAGATAACGAAATCAAAGTGAGTATCATTTAGTTCATAAAAGTTCTTTAACTACTATTTGATTTAAAATTTTTCATTATATGGTCTATTTCTTCTGTCTATTTTCTTCATTTGGTTTCTTTCTTTCCAAGTATATTTTGTGGTGTTTATGAGAATGATTTTGAAGTTAATTAAATGATACTTGGAATCAGAGCTGCTGGCAAACTGGAAATTCACTTTCTACTTTTTTTTTTACGTTCCAGAGTTTGTGGATCGAGAGGATGACCATAGAAATCGAGCACCCCCTCCCTGGCATTCTTCGATGGTTCGAGGTTGTAAATAGACACACCGAAGAAATACCGCCGGTCAAATTCGCCTGCGAAACGATGCAGAATGTAGAAAAAGAACTGAGGCAACTTATAATTCTATATTCCAAAGAACCAAAACGCAATTTGAATCCTTTCACCATGCGCTTGCAGGGAATAATCGATGCAAACGTACAAGGGGGCATCAGCAAATATCAACAAGCATTTTTCACCCAAGAATTCCAGAAGTTATATCCAGAGCATATGACGTACGTTTTCACCTTGAAAAATTTGATTTTAGACGCTACGCAAGTGATGGAAGAGGGTTTGGATCTACACGGGAAATTGGCGTCTGCTGGTGTTCAGCCTTTACATCATAGGTTGCTGGAGAGGTTTGCTCAGTTGAGGGAAAGTTTGGGACCAATTTGCAGACCGAAACGACAGAAATCGGACAGTATTGTGAAGTGAGTTTGGGCATATATTCCTTATTCTTTAACTTGAATTGGATATTTTCAGTACTCCACTGCCTCCGGTACCTCTTGAGAAAAGGTACTCAGAAAATGGTTCGCATTTAACTTATGGCTATTTAGGGGATTATAGCGAGCCGGATCTCATATACACCAAACCAGTTGTGAGTTTTTTCTATCGATTTAAATCTTGATTTCATCTTGTTTTCTTCTAGGAGAATGAAAAAGTTTTGCCTAGTAGAGAAGCCCTGGGTCTTTCGTTACCTAGCACCATTGGTGCACCGCCCATTCCACAACGAGAGAACAGACCAAAATCCCAAGGTTTCAGTAACTTATTCTGTGAAGTGCATACTCCTACCAGGGGACTTTTTGAGTATAACAGTTCTAGTTTGCCATCATTCAAAAGCAGGTGAGAAGAAACCATTGAGTATTCGAAATTTGTATTAAAATAGTATCAATATTTGAAGATATTAATTTACAAAATTAATTAAATATATATTTATTTCCAGGGAATCTGATTTATGTGATATTCCACTCCCACCCAAAGCAACACATTCAAGGGAAAGGTCCCTGACAAAACCACCATCTCCCAGGCTCCTGAGACATAGTTCTATGACACCTACAGACGGCATTTCACCATTGAGGAACTCTTGGTCAGATTCAGGAACCGAAGAAGCTCCTCCTTTACCTCCGCGATCTCATAGTAAGTCGATACTTTTCTCTTAGAATGTTATAACCTCTATTCAACTCGCAAGAATATGTCGTAAACTTTCCCTAGCTTGTAAGTTTTAGCTGAAGATACTGTTTTCAGCACCTGATAAACGAGTGAATAGCTTCTCCAGCGATACCCCACCTCATGTACCTAAAAGGGGGAGTAAAAAGTCAACGCCATCTATGTGTAGCATGGAATACACAGCATTAGATGAAAGTTCTCAAGAGCCAGTTTCGAATTCGTCGTCCAATTGTTTGTTGTCTGCCCAAAATGAGGACTCCCACGATTTGAGAGATTCCGGGATAAGTATATCTGAACACACTCATCTAAACAATTTCAATAATAGCAGTTATGAAGAGTTTGATCTAAGAGCACATCAGCAAGAAATGAATATTGTTCAAAGTCCGCCTAAAGACTGTGCAAAAACTAATCCCCCTCCTATTCCCCCTAAATGTAGCTACAGCGGTGCTTCTAGTAACAGTTCAGTCCAACCTGAGGGTGACATCAAAAAAGATAATTTTGGGAATATCCTCAGTCCAGAAAATTATTCTATCCCGAAAATGCAAACAGACCCCAAAGCATCTAATGTAGAGAATTCATGAAGAGATTGGTAAAGTTTGAAGGGGTTGTTGAGTAGTGTAAATTATTTTTTTTATCTTGATTTATAGTGAACCTTCTTCTACTTTTAAGAATGATTAGGTGTTGAATTTTTTTGAAGCTCAATCGAATTTATTAATTTAAGTATTGATGAACTTGACAACACAATTTTACTTTAAGTAATGTAAATATCGATTACTTTCATATCAATTTATGAACAATGAATTAATAATATAAAACTTAAGTTTCAGCAAATTCACTGAATGCAAAAATGATTAGTATTAACTTATTTTGAAAAAGTCTAAATCAAAACTATAACTTTTACTTTGAGTAATCAGCTTATATTGAAAAATATTAATTTGGAATGATATATCCAAATTTTTGTTCATTATAAAACGGGAGCAGCTTTACAAGAGTCACCAATCTAAATACTCAGTCAATCTATTCAAGGTTTTGTTGAAAGAATGTACAAGTTATTTCTGTAACCTCGACAATGCAAATATTAGTACGAAAAAAACTTTGCAATCAAGAAGAAAACACCATTCACATTATTGAATTAATCATTTTGAGATATTAGTAACGTCCCTGATGCTCTTGAAATTTTTATTGATGCGAAAAGAGTTGTGATTTATACAGTATATGAAACTGAAAATAATTTTGACCAGCTTGAACATAACATTTTGATATTTTTCTATCTGGTTCAATCAATGACTTCAAACAACTGTATATTGGATAATTGTATAGTAATAACAAAATGACCATTGCAAAGCAACAATTTTACATAGCTTTTTGTCTTGAACATTACAATAGCTTAGCGCTGTGAAGTAGTGATTGCGTTTTAAAACATTAATTTATTTTTGGAATTATGGGTTCAGCACCAAATTTTATATTGTAATTCAGGCAAACTTTCCCCTGAAAATTCTACTTTTGCCTGAAATAATTACATATCTCTCTTGATATGCGATCAATCATTTTATCAGATTAGACACTCTAACAAAATATCAAGTCAGCTGGAAGGAATCAATTTTCAACATTATATTCCCCAGGTTTTGTTTTTATATTTCCTTCAGAGTCATAGGAGGACAGTTAATTCAAACATGAATGGCAGCTGATCAACTCTTTTGTTAAAGTGATCTATCTACCACCATTATTGTACTACAGCTGATACACAGTTTTTTATTGTCTTAGCGCAAAAAGATTATGCTGACTTCTGATCAACAAACTGTTGAAAATTTTCCAATTTAATGAGTGCTACAATAAAATTGATGATCATTATCAGTATAGATAGAATAGAATTGATGTTGAATAGTAAATTCAATAGTAGTTGCGCCAAGAATATAGTATGAATGATAGAAATAATTTTTTATTCCACATTTGTATATTTCTATAATTTGACTAAATTATTGTTTTTAACTTAATTGCACCATCAATTTACTGAGTAGTGCCAAAACGGTTTAACTCTCAGGGAAAAAGCATGATAGGATGAACAGGACAATGATATTTCTGCTATTGTTTATCATGTAATGAAAATTTTGTTTAAAATCAGCAGTGCCAAAACCAGCTTCCGCAATGTTTTTGTTCTTCCATATAATCGTAGATACTCAAAACTTTGTTTGTTTTCTAACTCATTCATACAACTTGGCACACAATGTACATATGTATTTTTGGCATTTTAGATGAAGCTCGTATTTTCGAAACTATTTTTATTACAAAGGTCAGTGTTACGGGCCAAAAAATCTGAGATTTTCTTGCTGCTACAATATTTCAGTTGTCCACTGCACATCGAAGTTTGTATATATTGGTGCTATTTTTTTTCCACTTGGAAAATATTTTTAATATCAATTATTGTCATACTGTAATTGTGTTGATTTAGCCATTATACTAGTCATAAAGATATTATATTCTATTTTGTATTACAAGTACCTACCTATTGTATTTTCTTATGAATAATTGATAATATTGTATTTTAATTAGATGTAGTAAATAAATTTATCAGAGGCAATGTTTTTTCTCATTTTGACATCGTTTCTTTTTCAGTTCTTCAGCTTATTTTTATTTTTCAGATTCTGAATTCACGTAACAACGAAAACAAAATTGAGGAGTGATATTTTTCACATAAGAAAACACTTAGAATATACATGAGGTCTTTATTCACATTTCAACTTGTCTAAGAAAAGATTGAAAATTTTGAGTGAAGTGTCTGTACTACAACTTGCAACCTGCAAGATATTTTGGTCTTTTTCCTTTTTTCCTGCCTCACCAAGAATTGGTCGGAACTGAATCCGTTTCACAGTTAAATGATGACCCAATCTGAAAAAATTTAAATGCTGTGAAAATAGTTTTAATGTACGAGAAATTTTTACCTTTCATTGAATTCCAGAATTTTTTGCCATGGATTTTGCACCGTCCATTTATAAAAGAAAATTACCCCTGTTTCAAAACCGACAGCAAAGAGATAATCACCATGTAAAAAACATGGTGCAGCTGAAACAGCCGTTATAGATTCTTTTGCTAATGATAGATGAGGTGACGCTAATTCGTATTGTCCAAGGACGTTTTCGGCACTTTTGTTATTATTTTTTGTCCATACAGCCAGTTTTCCTATTAACAATCACAAAAATTTTATTATGAATATTCTTCCAAGAACATTTGATCCTTGAAAAAAAGTCTTATCTCACCATCTCTTGATCCAGTAGCGAAAAATTTCGAATCATGTGTCCAACTGCAACACCAAATTATTCTAGCATGAACGCCATTGGCTTTATTGGTTGTAGCAGCTAAGACAAACTGTCCCTGATCATTTTTCTCGAACACCGACCATCTTCTGTCTCTTGAAACCGTTAGAATTTTCTGGGAATCAGGCGAAAATGAAATCTGTGTAACTGTTAAATTGTGAGATACCAATTTTTGGATGTTTTTCCAATTCGATGTGTCCCTGGAAAAATAAACGTTTCGCAATCTGGAATTTTTAAGGACGAAAATGATGATTACCATAATAAAACAGCTGCATGTTCCTGCGAAGTTGACTTACAAGCTGATGCCAAGTATTTGCCATCCGACGAAGAAGCCAAACAATAGACTTCATATCCATGGCCATACAATTTGCACATTTCTGGCCACAGGGTATTCTGAAGAAGATTTTCCTCTGTTGGAGGTTCTGAAAAAAGTAGCAAAGCATCTTTATTTGTAGAATTATCCAGGGAGGGTAGTAAAAACCAACCATACAACTCGGTGGCACTGAAATGAGACTCCTCCGGATACATTTCTTTGCTATTCGTTACGAGAGATTGTTCATTATTGTCTTCTGTGTAAACTGCTTTATTGGATAACCCCAAGGATGGTACTGCTGCCCCTTTCGCTCCCCCAGAGTTATCATCTACGAATTAAATTTAAATTAATTTCCACATAAATTAGATTATTCGACCTACTTTCTATATCCTCATCATCATTTTCCATTTTACAAATTCTTTTATAATTCTCTATGAAGTTTTCCGGCGCAGAAAATGTTCTGATGACCTTCTCTTCTGATGTTGATGCATATTTATATTTCGAGAAAACTGCTATGGAATTCATGTCGTAACCGTGGACTTGTGGTCTGGCAATTTCATGCCAAGTTACCTGAAAATTCAAGTTGAATATGTTTCGATTTGTCGTGAAAAGAGATACGCACTGGTTCTTTTTCAGTTGGCCAAGGAGCATGGATTCTGCAAGTTTGGTCCAAGGATGCAGAAAATAGATAGGTTCCCTTTGGCTCCCAAGATATATCAACTACTTCTCTGAAATGACCACCAACAGTCACTAAAGGATTCCAATCTATTTCGTCATTCCTCCAAACATGGAAAGCTCCATGATATCCATAGCCTAAGCAGAAAAATTCGCCAAGAAGTAACAACGTTAAATTCTCAAATGTCCTCTGATACAGTAAATGATTGAAAAACATTCAAGAATCAAGTGGATATTTACCAATCATTGTGTCCCCATCAGGACCGAACATTCCTCCATAAAACCCAAGAGTATTTCCCCCAACTTCTCCAACTCGTATGTTGTCCATCCACATATTGTTTTCTTTGTCATATTCCCATATCACCATTGTTCTATCCCAAGAAGCTGATAATAAGGATTTTTCTATGGGGTTCCAAGCTACTGAGTACACCCATCCTTCATGCCCAATTAAAACCGATTCAATATTAATTTCGTAATCCCATTTTGAGGTTCTTATTATGGTTTTGTTTGGACTGATAATGTTTTTTTCTCTTTTAACAAATCGCCATATTCTAACGTAATTGTCTTGACCTGATGATGCAAGGAGGTAGTCATCTCCTGAAATTATATATAATTTTGATACTAACATCAGTTTAGTGAAGGTTTCTTACCCTCTTTCATTAAATCTAAACCGCAGACCCAATCTTCATGACCATTTAATTTTACTGAAGAGACAAATCTCAACTCTTCCTCATCTTCCAGATATAATCGAATAGAACAGTCATCTAGTGTGAGAGCAAGTAAAATCTGGTTATTAACGGTATCCAACATGAACAATCTCAGTGCTATACAAAGGTTATATCCAAGTTCTATAGTTTGTATCAGAGCAAAATCATCAGAAGGATTTTTTCTTAGCCATACTTTAACTGTACTATCCATAGACGCACTTACTACTACAGTGTTTAATTTTTTTTCATCCTTATAGATACCATCTACTATTGTAACGTTGGAGGTATGACTTTTTAAAATATTATGTCGAACATCATCATTACTCAAAGTCCAAACGATAACATCCCCGTCGGTGCTGCCTGATACAATTTCATCTTCATAAGGAATATCTGAACCTTTAATCCATCTGACAGAATTAACTTGTCCTTTATGTTTGGCCAACGTTCGTGTTACTTTTCCACCTGAACCGATCTTGAAGAAAATTAGCGATTAGAAACTTTTTCAAAACAACAATATATTCACTCACATCCAAATTGTAGATGCAAATACTGTTGCAAGATCCATAACAAATTAAATTATTGTTCCCCCAGTGAAGAGCATTGGTACATTGGTTACAGTTACTAGCAACGTAAACATTTTCGAACTTCTTCGAGTCCATATTGTGAGTCAAAATGATTATTTTACGAACGTTAAATTCATTTATTACTCAAAATTAATCAAACGCAATTTATATTTGTTCGAGTTTTGAATTTTTGTCCTGTTTTGTGTTGTGCTGAAATAGAGGTTAGCAGAGTCTCTGGAGGTTAGGAAATGATATTTGACGTTTCATAGAAATACATATATTTACTTGTTTTTTCAAACTTGTCCTCAAGAAAATTACTTCAGCCACTTCAGACAGAACTATTTTTCATAAGATTTTATTTCTCAATAGATTCTGAGATTTCAGAATCAAGAGATTTTCAACTGACCGTGCATTATTCCCTGTATAGGAAGTATCTTCCTTTTATTTTCATTACATGAGTGAGGTCTTCAAGCAAACTTCTCTTTATCATTATAATTCGAAAGGTAAGTTTCCTCAATTCGAAGCAGAAAGCAATAATTTCGTTTCTGCTCATATTATTGAAGAAATTGCCTATTAAAAAGGAAACCTGACATACTTCGATTGAATTTCCGATACATGGTTCTGTTACATCGTTGGAATTTCATCAAACAGTTATGGAATGTTTGCCCCTGCTTCCTCCAATTTCCTCCAGCAACGATTTTCACATGTTTCGACGCAATATATAGCTTCTTGCTATGAGACGTCAGTTCAAGGCTTCATCGTAACTGTTGATGACGGAAAGCCAATTTTCAACGTAGATGGAAACGGAAAAAGCTTGAAATGTGAAAAACTCACGATATGTGAACTCCCATACGTTACTGAAACAATAATCATATACCTAATAATTTTTTTTTTCAGCACAAAACGTTGCCAATCAGTTTCTAAAAAAAAATTAATATACAGTTATACATAGCACATTTCATAAACGAATTAAACACACTTAGAAAAATGCAAATATTTCGACATTTTCATGTTTCTACTTGGTTTTGTATATACTGGGTGTCGTATAAAAGAACTGTTGGTTGTCAAGCTCCTTGGTAGCGACCTAAGAATCGAATTTACTTCTCTGCTGCTCCAAGCTATCAAGTTTTAGAACACAACTCACCTCTTTCAATTGAATGGAGATATCGATGCCAAGTGGGGGAGATATACTAACCCCAATCCTAGTCGGGAGGGATTGTGAGATTTCTCTGGCGTTCCGATTGTGTTATCTGGGTCAGATAAATTGGAGTATTTTTCCATTTCTCAACCGGTGTCAGGTTCATCGAACCAAGGAGATCGTTTCAGTTTTAAAGAGACTTTTCATCTGAAAAATGGTTATATTTTGAAAATAGTTTTTCTTTATTTCAGTATCGTAATGAGTTCATTACAGTACTAAAAGTAGTGCTGTAATGAAACTCATTACAGCGTTGTTTTTCAGTTATATTTTTCGTTTTGTAGTTGTCAGTACTGACTTCCGATCGAATCAAGTTTCGAATCAAATCAATGCAAATTCCGTAATCTGTCAAATTTCGTATGTCACACCAACAAAACAAAAGTCACTGATCTGAATTTTCATTTGAATTTCGAGAGTATTTCACTTAAATTGACTGAAATAGAGAAAATACCGTCTAATACTCGTTGCAGAAGGCAATTCCAACACTCATGCTTTCGAAAACTCGCTCCTTCTTCGCTCGTTTTCGAATTTCACATTCGTGTTGAAATAGGAGCTCATTCTGCAACTTGTTTTAGAATATACCATTCTCTTTTCAGTATCGTGATGAGTTCATTACAGTACTGAAAGTAGTGCTGTAATGAAATTCATTACAGCATTGTTTCAGTTATATTTTTCGTTTTGTAGTTGTCAGTACTGACCTCCGATCGCATCAAGTTTCGAATCAAATCAATGCAAATTCCGTAATCTGTCAAATTTCGTAAGTCACACCAACTGCCAAGATGAAATATAAAAGTCACTAACCTGAATTTCATTTGAATTTCGAGAGTATTTCACAAAACTTGACTGAAGTAGAGAAAATATCGTCTACTACTAGTTGCAGAAGGCAATTCCAACACTCATGCTATCGAAAACTCGCTCCTTCGTCGCTCGTTTTCGAATTTCGCATTCGTGTTGGAATAGGAGCTCATTTTGCAACTTGTTTTAGAATATACTATTACAGAATAGCGTGAATGTAAACTGGTAGAGAAGAAATAAAGTTTTTTTTACCATAATAATAACAGAGAACCTACAATAAAATTCACGATGAAATAAGAATAGCAAAACCAACTTTTTATCTTGAAAAGTGAAAGTTCTAGAAAATGCAGAATCTTTCCAGAATAGATTTTAACTGTATATCTTCGTCTTATCTTTCAAAATTTCAACTTGATACAAATTATTTGCATTATTTCGTCTTCCATTGGAACGAAAAGGTATTTCCAGATAAAATTTTTTAAAGAGTTTTCGATTGTTGAGATACATAGACATTCTTTCGGGTAATTTTGCGGAATTAGGAAATAAACAGTACAACGGCAGCATTTTTCAGTGACGAATGAAACATTCATCATAGCGAAATTCTTCATGCTGGCAATAAAGAATAGATGGATTCATATCACGCACCAACATGCATGACGCGTCTGATTAATGTTTTCGCGGTTAAATAATTTTCGAATATTTTTGATCAACGGGAGCGCTCTGGGGTTTCATTAAAATATGTATATAAATGAAATTTACGACCCCTGGGATTTTATGTTGCCGTTTTATTTGATGAAATATTCGGAACGAAAAATGTCAAAAACATTCCGGTTTTAATCAGGAAAACGGAAACAAGATTATTCGGAAGATATTTCAGCTTTGTTCGAATCATGCTCGCACCGAACAATTCTGTCACGTGAAGTGATTCTGATTACGAATGCAATTGAAAGATATTATGTTGTTATATTCGATTGCGGATTGAATATTGTGAAATTATGGGCCTGTGAAGATAAATTATCATTGTTGATACATTTCGTAATGAACTGTTGGAGGCGCATCTGCAAAGTGAGTGATTTCTCGATATTTTTCGGCCATGAATATAGAAAATTATGGATACATAAAATGGACTCTCGTCAATGTTTCAACAAATACATACATACATTCATACCAACAAATTCTATCGTCAAAATGCTTTCGAAATTCCGTTTGAAGTTTTTTATCTGTCTTGGAATACTTAATAAAACAACTGACATCTTATTTAAATGAGACTCTCCTAGTTGCAAAATGGTGAAGGAGCTAGTTTATGTGGGTTTCACAAAACTTTGCATGATCGAAAAAACTTAGGTGAATTCTAATCAATCGAATCACTTGCTTTAAATTCTCAATGAATATCGGTAGCTCTAATCGACTTGGCAGTTCTTGATGAAATCCGCTTTAACAGAATTAATAGATAATACATTGTTGAACTCAGAAGATATTTCAGGAGGTAAGTTAAAATATGAGATTACTCTGTTATAATTATGTATGTTTTTGAATATTTTTGTAAAGGAATACGCCTGTACTATTCTTAGAAGACGACATAAATTCCTTATTCCCAAGATTTCTCTAACAAAAAGACATACAATGTTCTTTGAAAAGGTAATTTTTATCCAAGTGGTGAGGCAATGAGTGTTATTTTTATATTAAATTCACGTTTTTTTTACTCGAGAGAAAATCTAGAAACCCCGCTGCAAAAATAAGTATCTTGTGAATTCGAGACCTTAGGTAGTACCTTTTTCTTCATGGGAGTAAAATATTGGAAATGGATATAAAAAAGTAACCAGATTGAATTAAAACAGAACCATATGAGTTGGAGATATTGACTCAAATTGCAGAACAATGTAGTTTAAATGAGATTTTGTGATGAAAATTCATATTAATATGATTCCAAGTTGCAGGAAATAAAATTAATTTTAGCCTGTAGGTCTGCAGCGTATACAGGGTGGTTAAGAGAAAATAACGAAATTTTATTCCCAGAGAATTCAAGCATTTCAAGACAATCAATACAATGTATGGCCTCCACGGGCATCAATAGCAGCTTGACATCTTCTTCGCATACTACACACGAGGTTGTTGAACATTTCTTGAGGAATTTTTTTTTTCATTAACTTTGGTTCCATAAACGGGGCAGAAGCTCTCTCAAATCATTTAAGGATTCTGGGGTAGGTTGATGATTATCTACTCTTCTTCGAGCACATTCCAAGCATGTTCTATATAATTCAAATCTGGTGAGTGTGGAGGTATTGGTAAATGTGGAATACCAAGCTCCTCGCGCGCATTCTCAACTATGGCTACACGGTGCGATTTAGCATTATCGTCTAGAAATTGAAAAGTTTCACCAATAGAAGCGTACAAATTTGGCAAAAAAATGTGTAGATCTGTGCTCTCGTTGAAACATATTCCGGCCCATACCATAACACTACCCTCTTGGTATGGATGGACTTCTTGGACATAGCGACGATCACGGGGTATGCGTGGAATTGCCCATTCCCTCATTCTTCGAGAATCTGAAAATCGTCCATATCTTGATTCATCAGTGAAAAGGACACTATGCCGTTGATCGTTCCAATTGATATGTTGCCTTGCCCATTCCAATCTTTGACGCTTATGGTCACGTGTTAATGGAACTCCACTTAATGGTCGTCTAGAACTTAGATTCACCTCCCTCAAACGTCGTCTGATGGTTTCGATTGGAACTTGGACACTATCTGCATTTTGAAGAGTATTCCGTAGCATTCTACACGTAGATGTAGGCTTTTCAAGTCGAGATATTACACTTTCGCTGACTTGAAGCCTTTCCGCTACAACAACCTGGGTTAAGCCACCCTGTAGTATTCCGATATCCCCATTAGCCTCAGCGTTTGTTAATTTACGTCTTGACATTTTCAGAAAACTCGTTTCAAATCGAAGCCGTTGATAAACTGACTCCATTTCAAAATAAGAACATTCATGAAGCATATGAAAAGAACCAGACTTCAAAAAAAGGCGACCAGATTGACGAAATGTCTCATACTGAGTTTAATTGGATCGATTCAAGTTGTTTTTGAGTTTTAAATGATTTTACAGCGATTTTATCGAAGATTACATACTTTTCAAAACGATTGAATAAGATATCCCTAACTCTTGTAGAGCAGTTTATATCAGCTTCGTGTTATTTATAGAACCATTCATGACAGTACTATATTAGAATGAATAATGAATCTATAACTACCCTGATTGAATATTAGAACTGATTCAATTCAATAAGTCTGAAAACACGATGTTTACTATACTGGTATAAGAAGGATTTTCAGGGTCTAAAATCTAATTGAGAATCTCAGTCGCTCGGTGTACTCTTCTCCGTGATTAAAGTTAACTAAATCTGGCAAAAACCTCACGACCAGAGAGCAAGAATTTGTGGATTTTGAATTTGAATACCGAAGGAATTTCGAAAGACAAGTGTGATTACGTCTCCAAATTAGCTGATGAACATGGTATCGAAGTGATTCTTCTGCAAGAAACCCACACGGCAACAGAAAAAAATCCTCGTGAAAGAGGACAGTTGAAAGGTTATGTATTAATTGATTTTTTACAAGTTTAGCTTGTTATGTTGAAAAATTATCAGTTTCGTAACTTTCAACAGATTCGGAAAGGGGAAATTGATGGAGTTTTTTTTTTCATTTCTTTCAAATTTTGTGACATTTCTGTCATAAATATTTATAAACCTCTGAACATTATTTGGCCAAGAAATCTTAATATTGATGTTTTTTAAAGTAGGAAATGCATTTTCAAAATGCATTTGATTTATTCTGAATAATCGGTTTTTTTTCTGCTTTTGTCTTTTTTCATTTCAGATTAAGAATTACGAGTCGTTTTGGGAAGAATCTTTTTATCCGAGCCCATCGACTGATAACATGATGATGATCACACTGATGTCTTTCAAGATTTTCCAGATATTTAATATTTTATGTTATTTTTTTACGGGGAGACAGGTTTTTTCGGCTGAGGTTTTTCTTCCCCTGGCTCTATAGTATCGTATGATACTAGTGATGATAGTATCATATGATTCTACAGTATCATACGAAGAATGTTTAGTTTACTCGTATAAGAACGATTTGAAGTGTCTAAAATCTAATTGAGATGCTCAGTCGCTCGGTGCACTCTTCTCTGTGAGTAAAGTTTTCTAAATCAGTCAAAAATCTGTCTTTCATTCTTGTTATTTGCTCTTGCTTTTACAATAGGTTTCATCCTATTCGAGTTTATTGTTCTGTTCATGAAAGTGAAGCTTATAAGATCGCGTTTAGAATCGATCGGAGCCTGAAATTGGAGGAGAGACCTCCCGGACCGTCTCTACGCTGGGTGAAGATCTGCGAGGCAGGAGGGTCCTCACCTATATGCGACGTCGGGCGAAAGGTGTCCATTTTGAGCTCTGGAGTGCGCTCGGATGGGATTCGGCAATCTGCCGGAGTTGCTCTGGCAACTGCCGGAGGACGTCGATCAGCGTCGCAACAATTCTTTTCCCGCTTTCCTGCAAAATTAATGCGAGATGTTTAGGCGCCGTGTTCGTGGCTCGTGGAATTGGGTTGCGGAAGAATTGATCTCCGCATCTTGCGAGATGAGGAGGAAATTGGTGTGATTGAATTCGAATTACGGATTCGGGGAGGACGGGATTTTACGCAATATTTTTTTTTTGTGTACTCGTGATCAATTCCATAACTGATAATATTGCTCGATGCGTATAAAATGATTCAAAAATGTGTCATACAGAGAAATAATTAATTGAATTAACGTCTTATAAAATTTTTTATGTTAATCTGTTGAATTTTCTTATTTCAGTATCGTAATGAGTTCATTACAGTACTAAAAGTAGTGCTTTAATGAAACTCATTACAGCATTGTTTTTAGTTATATTTTTCGTTTTTTGCTTGTAAGTTCTGACCTCCGATTCTCCCAATTTTCAAATCAAATCAATTCAAATTCCGTAATCTGTCAAATTTCGTAAGTCATACCACCTGCCAAGATACAATAAAAATGTCACTAATAACAATTTTTATTTGAATTTCGAGAGTATTTCACAAAACTTGACTGAAATAGAGAAAATATCGTCTAATACTCGTTGTAGAAGGTAATTCCAACACGAATGCGAAAGCATGAGTGTTGGAATAGGAGCTCATTCTGCATTTTGTTTCAGAATATACTATTAATAGATATTTTCACGTAGAAGTCAGTGGCATAGTTAAAATTTTTTTTCAAAGCACTGTTTTCAAGATTGGGACAAACTTGGCAATTTTCAAGTGCAACACCTTGTATATTTTAACGTCAAATTTTTGCATTTTTTTCTCAATACATTGGTGTATCACAACATAAACCAACTTTACCTTGGTTATTATAAATTTTATAGGCCCCGTCACCGATTTTGAAAATATTTTGCACAGTGAATCTATAGGACTTCCTGATACTACAGTCTCAATGACAGCTCTGAGGAGGCAGTAATTTTTGAGAAAAAAATAAATTCAACTCATAAATATACTGCATTTACCTCGGATACGGCTCTGATATAGTCTTATAAATATGATATAGTCTATATAGTTTAGTTTAATGAGGTTAGGTTATGTTAGGTTAGGTTAGGTTCATTTCACCTACCAAAAGTTTAAAAAAAAATAAAAAAAAAAATAAAAAATTTGAATAAAAAATAAAACAGGTTAGGTTTAGTTAGGTTAGGTTAGGTTCATTTTCCCTACCTCAAGATCACAAAAAAATACAAAAAAATACAACTGGGCAGAGAACTTTATAATTACCATAACCTTCAATAAATGATACTATAGAATCATACGATACTATCATCACTAGTATCATACGATACTATACAGCTAGGGGAAAAAACCTCAGCCGAAAAATCCTGTCTCCCCGTTAAAAAAAATAACATTTTTATGTTATTTTATTTTTATTAAATATCAGGAAAAGCTTGAAAGACATCAGTGTGATAATCTTCATGTTATCCGTCGATGGACTCGGATATACATATTCTTCCCAAAACGACTCGCAATTCTTAATCTGAAATGAAAAAGGACAAAAGCAGAAAAGAAACCGATTATTCAGAATAAATCAAATGCATTTTAGAAATGCATTTGCTACTTTAAAAAACATCAACATTCAGATTTCTTGGCCAAATAATGTTCGGAGGTTTATAAATATTTATGACAGAAATGACACAAAATTTGAAAGAAATGAAAAAATCTCCATCTATTTCCCCTTTCCAAATCTGTTGAAAATTACAAACTGATAATTTTTTAACATAACAAGCTAAACTTGTAAAAAATCAATAAATACATAACCTTTGAACTGTCCCCTTTCACGAGGATTTTTTTCTGTTGCCGTGTGGGTTTCTTGCAGAAGAATCTCTTCGATACCATGTTCATCAGCCAATTTGGAGACGTAATCACACTTGTCTTTCGAAATTCCTCCGATATTCAATTTCAAAATCCACAAATTCTTGCTCTCTGGTCGTGTGGGTTTTTCAAACCTCATACGACCTTCCAGGTGATGATTTCTCGGCACTTCAGATGTTCGAAGACCGCTACGGGACCCCAATGAGAGGAAATCATCTCCCATAGATAAATCAAACATCTTATAACACAAGAAAACAGAATATTTTTCAGGACCAAAAACTACGACATATTCCGAGAATTGTCGATATTAATGATAATCGGGGATGCACATACTCGAAAAATACCAGCACCTTCGCCATTTTGCAACTCTCCTAATTTAAATAAGCATCCTCATTTAAATTAGGAGATGATGAAAGAGGATGCTCATTTAAATTAAGAGAGTTTCAAAATGGCGAATGTGCTGGTATTTTTAGATTATGTGCATCCTCAATTATCATCTCTTAATTTGAACGAGAATGCTCATTTAAATTAAGAGAGTTTCTCATATCACAGATAATATGATCATCACAATGAGAAGATACCAAATAGTGTATAGGTTGCGAGATATTTGACATTTTTTAAAACCTCCAGCTTCTCGAGCAGCTGTCGATCGTTGCAGTGACTCAGTGAGGATTTAAAAATTCCTGCTAATCCTGCTGTGACTTCCTCGTTTGCAACGCTACCTCCCGGACCAAGAGAGTAGGTCGCCAGGCTCGGCTGCTGTGTCCGGGAGTCTGCGAAGGGTGTGAGCTTCTAGCGAGCACAAACAGCAAGGGTAGGGCACGGGGGCCGCAGCAGCGCCTGCGCCGCCTCCTCGCAGGACCCAGCGCACGCACTTTAAGTCGGGCTGCAGCAGCGTGCACACCGTCGCAGGAATAACGCGCGCGCGAACGTGCCACTTCTGGTGCTCTGGAGCCGTACAGGACAGTTGTTTTCGACGATGGCCGTGCACCATGCGCTTCTCACGTGAACAATGTGGTGGTTTTTATGTGGGCTGGTCGTGCTCGTCGCCCCCAGGCACCAAGATGTCCATGGAGGGGGAGTGCTGGCGTCCAAAGTTAACTCGAAAAGAGGTAAACAATAATTCATCTCATTCACTGCAGGAAAATCTCATATTTTGGTCAATTATAACTGAACCATTATGCAAACGAATAAAATTAAGGACAGTTGATTTAGAAAGAAACCCTTTCTGCTTGAGGAATAAACTTTTACATAATTTCACCCACAAGTTTCTGTAGGTTCCTTTTCGTTAAAATTGTTTTCGAGCTCGAATCACATTTAAACATTATTCTCAAAGTGCACATCTGATGAAGTCGAGTCATTTTCAAAGAATTTCTCTCATTTCTGGTATATAAATGTACATATATTCTTATAAAAAACGGAGCTAAAATTATACAATAAATGTTGAAACAAAAAGTACCTAAGCTGAGGTAAAAAAAGAACGGGGTATCATAACATTTTTCGTATGATACTATAGAATCATACGATACTATCATCACTAGTATCATACGATACTATACAGCCAGGGGAAAAATCCTCAGCCGAAAAAACCTGTCTCCCCGTAAAAAAAATAACATAAAATATTAAATATCAGGAAAATCTTGAAAGACATCAGTGTGATCATCTTCATTGTATCCGTCGATGGGCTCGGATAAACAGATTCTTCCCAAATCGACTCGCAATTCTTAATCTGAAATGAAAAAAGACAAAAGCAGAAAAGAAACCGATTATTCAGAATAAATAAAATGCATTTGCTACTTTGAAAAACATCAACATTCAGATTTTTTGGCCAATTAATGTTTATGAATATTTATGACAGAAATGTCACAAAATTTGAAAAAAAATATAAACTCCATCAATTCCCCCTTTTCGAATCCGTTGAAAATTACGAACTGATAATTTTTTAACATAACAAGCTAAACTTGTAAAAAATGAATTAATACATAACCTTTCAACTGTCCTCTTTCACGAGGATTTTTTTCTGTTGCCGTGTGGGTTTCTTGCAGAAGAATCACTTCGATACCATGTTCATCAGCTAATTTGGAGACGTAATCACACTTGTCTTTCGAAATTCCTTCGATATTCAAATTCAAAATCCACAAATTGTTGCTCTCTGGTCGTGAGGGTTTTTCAAACCGGATACGACTTTTCAGGTGATGATTTTTCGGCACTTCAGATGTTTGAAGACCGCACACTAACATTCAAAACTTGATCTTCATAAAAAATCCTAGTATAGTATCCTGAGTTTTCATTCCTATTTGGTACCAAAAATACAAACTCACAGCTAGAAAAACAACCCTTAAAAGATAATTGACTCTGCTTTCCGCACAAGAGAATGTTGAGAAATATTAGGATAAAGAGATAACAGTTCTAGATTAGTCCTGGAAATCATCCAGCCCGAACTGTATTGAGAATTTATGGGTCCTCCTAGAACTTGGCTTGTATGATTTCCACTGCATCACCAGGAAATTGTGTTTAAAGTTATGGAGTCGAAGAGGGAGATATTAATTTTCTACTAGCACTATGGTTATATTGGAATTTTGTACAAAACTCATTTTACTGATTTCATCGAGATAATTACTGATGATTCCATTAATTCAAACAATATTTCACCTTTATTCCGAACTTTAAGTTTTATTCTCAGGTTGCAAAATGGTGAATGCGTCGGGTACACGATATCAAGCGATAACCTTGTAAATTTCCTCAAAGGAACTTTTTTCAACATTCTTACAATTACGAATCTTACTGAAATCAGTAGTTTGATAATTCTGAAAGTTTTCAAACGATTTATTTTGATTTTAAATCGTAATTTGAATGAACAGAGCTGAAAATATGTGTGAAAGATTTTTCCTTTGCTCAGAATTTATCGTTCATCAGTTGGGGATATCAGCATTTGTGATACTGTCTACACCATTTTCAATTGTAATTCAGAAATCGACAATTAACATTCAGAAAACATCACTTGTATTTCAGATTAGTCAATTGTATTTCAGAAAACATCAAATGTTCTTCAGATTTGTCAATTGAATTTAAGAAAATATCAAATGAAATCCAATTGAGTTGTCCGAAATGCATTTGATGTTTTCTGAAATTCAATTGACTAATCTGAGATTCAAATGACGCTTTCTGGAATTAAAGTGACTAATCTGAAATACACTCGACAATTTCGGAATTACACTTGGAAATGGTGCAGTTTTTCAGCTACATGAACAATTCTGAAGCTCATGAGCCATTATTTGGATTCTAATCACTATGAAATGTATGGTTTTTCAGAGTTTTTTGGGATGCTCTTCTGAAAATGCTTCTTTCTTTCTAAAAGTACTTTGATTGTGTTGAAAATGTGCAGAATATGAGAAATTCAGCCTTCTACTTAGGAATATACATAAAAGATTAAACTCAAGTTAAAATTTCATGCTTCTTCGAAATTCTTCTTGATCAGTAAAAAAATTTTTTGATATAGAAATTCTTGAATGAATCATTTATTTTTTTGAATGAATAGTGTGATACATGTTCCACCCGAAATTGAAACAGTATGTGCACCTACTTTAGTTCTCACTTCAGTTTTACCAAGCTCAAATTATCTTATTACTTTATTTTCCGGTCGACTTATGTAATTTTTCATGATGATATTGGCTCGAATATTCTGAAAAGACACTCTTCAAGGTTATCATAGCAAAAAATTGATATTGTAATTTCTTATTTTTTGGGACAATTAAACGTCTTTTAATTCTCTCGAAATTATTACTAGTTTTCATTCGATAAAGGTTTCAAACATTTATATCATGAATGTTTGAATGGATGTTTTACTTTCATTTTAGGAATAGCATAAAGTATTCAGGTTTACTCAGCTGAATCTTAGTTCATTTTGGTTCTAGGAATATGTGGCAGGTTTCACCTGTCGTATCATTGGACAATGAGATGATGATATCTTTGTTCAGCGAATGAAAGTTCCAAATTCTATACTCCCTGAACTAAAGTCATGAGAAATTCCTATCAGACATATAATATGTATAACCGTTCTATTGTAATGCATGTATGTATTGTACTGTAGATTATCGGTTTATGTCCCTATTGTACAGGAAAAGCATAATGTATCCATGTCTGTCGCTTATGACGTTGATTTACGTTTTCCTGATAACAGACGTTAAATGGGTATTTCCAACAAGAAAAGCTCTATGATGTTTATTCGACGGCTAAACTCGTGACCAATTGAATTCATAATTCATCGACTTTTTCCATTACTGAAGGTGTTAATGAAAGAACAATGCATGGTACGAATAAAGTGGGAAAATATGTTCACTATCAAAGTTCTAGTATTAAGTATTGGCAGGACAGCCCTCGTTACTTATGGTAAAAAAGAAGCTATATAATGCATACATTTCATTGATACACTGTAGATCAGATACACTGTAGCTGAACTTGCAGAAATCATTAGATTAAATTCTGAAGTTAATTTTCTATACAGTAAAACTGTGCCTTTCTGAACATAAACCTCAATAAAAATATTCATCGCTATAAAACGACAATGTCAATACTGACGACGAACATAAGACAACGTGTTTTTCATTGAACTTTTTCCACTGTCCATAAAAGTTAGGAGCTCTCAATATGTTTATCAACTTACGACTTGGATACGACTGTAACATTATTACGACTTTTAAGGGTCACAATTCATCATATTAAAACGAGAAACATAAAACTTTCGGAGACGGGTAGCGTACTTCAACTTCCGTTGGACGTAAACATTTCAAGAACGTACCTACATCTAACGTTCTCGGATATTTACGATCTCTGAATTCAATTTGTGATACACGTGAATAATTCGTGGATCCAGAAACGAGGAGCATATTTCATCTCTAACTTGAGGTATTTATGCATCGTGAGCGCAGCTGTAACTTTCGACCAAGAGATGCAAGTCAGTTTCCTAATTCGAACTGGGAAATATTTTATGCGAGCCATAATTTCCACGAATTATCAAGAATGCACTTGGTTGCGTTATGAGGATATTTTTCGACATTTCGCGAATTTCAAATTAGATTACTGAACGTGAACGCGTAATTAAATTCGAGTTTACGATCCTTACCATAGATTAATACTATAACTGTTGGTATTAATCTATGATCCTTACAATTGAGCAGTCAATAAAAATTTTGCCTAGTTACGGTTGTCATGCAAAATACATTTTGACAGACATGAAGTATAATAATATTATTGATAGTTGGTGCTAGCTGGTTTGAAGTGAAAGTGTCTTCAGAATTTCAGGCTTTGGCAAATTAAGCAGTCTCTTTCTTTGGGCTATCAAAGTTTATTGAAATATTTCTGCAGCATATGAAAATTTCTTGAATTCGTGTAATTCAAAAAGTGTGATAGTTTTCCAAGAGAATCTGCTCAGTTCAACACGATGGCTAGAGATGAAAAATGGAAATGATCGACTCTGTGGTTCCGATATTCCATGACGAAGTGACAACTAGCTTTCCATCAATGAATATTTCGAAAAATTTCTGTTAGTAATTGTAATTTTGAATATTTGATGTAACATTAATAAAATTACGTCTGAATTAGAATTGTTCATTCACTTTTTAGCAACACCTTTCAATGATTCTGACAGTAGAAAAATTTCGTTGTATTGTACGTCTGAAAAAAAAACTTTATTTTCTTCGATTTGGATACCGATCCGCTTCACTTCCATGTAATATTCTGAATTTGATTAGAAATAAACATCGATTTATCATTATTAACAAAACATAGTTTTACGTGGATATGAATTCTGGAGACATTTTAGTCGTCGCAACTAAAGAATCGAAATGTTGAAGTGTTCTGCTCTGCCGAGATCTTATTGATTTTTCCTTGTTGTTGCATCCCCTATCCCCTACGTCTTCTAGGGTGAAAAGTAAGGGTGTACATAATAAATCGGCTCGCTAGAGTGTGCCGATGCATAATCTTCCCCTACGTGCACATAGATTTTGCTTTTGGGATTACACCATCTTAAAAGACGACGTACTTGCTGTACATGTTGACAGAATTGATCATGATATAGTTGTTTAGAAAATAAAGTAGCCTACAAAGAAACGTGGAGCAACTTTTATCGATAGCGGATAAGATTTTTTCTCGAATAACTCCCACAGCTTTCAAACGTTTCGTAGGCACCCCTTTTTATCTTGGGAAGGGGTGGGTAAATTTTGTTATAGGAAAAATCTATCTTGATTTCGTATAAGCATTCACCTCCTGGATTTTTTTGCATGAATTTTCGTTCTCTATAGAATCTTAATTGAACTCGATTTGATTAAGAATCAATAATATCCAATAACTTGTTTTGCTGAATATTCAATCATTCTTTTTATACTGTAGAATGTTTTGTTTGAAGATAATGAGAGCACATACACAATTGTATTTCGAGAGGAAAGGGAGATAGCAATAATGATAAAAAATTATTCAACTATCTTAATGATTACTCTTGCCATTCCACAAGCATCTTATCATAATACATATGGAAATCCACCCCATTTTTATTGTCCATGAAATGAATATGTTTCATTACGTAATAAGAAACGGGAAATGAAAATCGCATACATTCCGTTATATCGGCCATTTACCCTAAATATGTGCATATTTATTCCAGAACTTTTTTCACATAAGTCCTCGTCATTTACTGTGATTCATGGGGGAATTTCCGAAAAGTTCGATCTCTAAGTCCCGCACTCCCAAACTTTTTTCAAGTGTTCGAATGCGTTCCACGTCATTATCGTTCCTTCACCAAAACGTTCGCTTTTTTCCAGAGAATTCGATGTCGAAGACAGGCAAGCGAACTTCTGATTGATAATCTAGTTTGGGAGTTTTGGCGAAATAGTAAATCGATATCGCGCTCTAACTCGTAAATACCTAATTCGATAGCTATTGCCCGTTTTTTGGTCCTAGTGCTCAGCTAGTACATCGTAAATTATTCTCGAGAAATACTAAACACCGAAGACAGTAAAATCAGCTGGATTTTGATACTTTGACTTTATCGCGAACGAACTGATTTTTCGGAAGCTTTATTGAGGAAGCTCTTTTTGCTGGCATGCATTAATAAGTCCTTCCTGAATTCCTTTCGGTTTTTTGCTGAATAAATTTAGAATGAGCATTATGGCAGCAACTCAAGAGTTAGTGAGGAATTCAAACTGACTAGCGCATCAAGGGTATTCGAAAATAATTTTTTCAAGTGTATAATGACTCGAGAACAATTTTGTAATTTAGACGGAGATTCTATCTGGGACCCCTATCAAACTGTTGTCTTCGAATTATCAACACGTAATTGGTCGAATCATGTTCCCCAGTGATGCTAAACAAGTTGTTTCTCAGGTTGAATTCTTCATCGGAATATGTCTGGGAATTTTGAAAGAGACTCATCACTGCTACACTTAAGCAACACCAAATCGTTGGGGTACTCGTCAGTTATATTGCGTTTAGTCCAACATATTCTGCTATCAGATAGAAAACTTTTGATTGAAATCAGGTATATGTCTTTAAATTCTATCTGATTCATTTGATTTGAGACCACGCTCTTCTTTACTTTTTTTTTGTTGTCGCAACAAAGATATTCTTCATTCCATAACCCAATATGTCACCTTATCACAACTTTTCATAGAACATAGACAATATACAGGGTGTACCAAGTTCGACGGCCCATTAGACGTTTCTGGAGACCTGGACCTATTTGAAATCTGAAAATTTGGAACATGATATTGTTCGATATTATCTACCGAGCTAAAATATTCTTGAAGCCTGACCATTTATTCTTACAGGGTATGAAAAAAAAATTTCAAAAAGTTATTTTTCTGTTTCTTCATTTCAAATTTTGACAGAGTATTCAATTCTGAGTACATTCCTTTTGAAATTGTTGCATTCGGCGAAATAATTTTCAAAATATAAAGCAAAAACTGAAGAAACAAAGGAAATGAGAGTATTCGGGTAGGTATTATATTTGTTATTCTTATTCTAAATATCTTAAGCACAAACCGTTTTCACATTTTTGAAGTCAAAGACTGTGGAAATATTGTAAATTTCTAGAATTTTGAAAAACTCCTCACAGGGTGTTCCAAATGTTGGTTCAAAATTTGTTTGAACATGTTAATGCTCCTAAAAAAAATTCTTGAGTTATTTAGGACTTTCTGATTTTATGTCGTACGTAGCCTCAAATTTATACAATCTGTTTCATATCAACAATGATGAATATATTCAGAAAATAGGTGTGTCACTTGTGACTTATTGGAATAATTTATCTTCTATGATCAAGGTCATTGTTGATATAAAAAATATTTTATGAATTCGACCTACGTACGACATAAAATCAGAAAATCCTGAATAACTCAAGAATTATTCATTTTAGGACTATTAACATGTTCAAACATAATCATCATTTTTCTAGGAGTCAATCTTGATCCCAATTTTCGTCGTCCCAACATTTGCAACACCCTGTGACGAGTTTTTCAAAATTCTAAAAACGTACAATATTTCCACAGTCCTCGACTTCAAAAATGTGAGAACGGTTTGTGCTTAAAATGTTTGGAATAGGAATAACAAACATATTACCGAGTACTCTATCTCCCTTTTTTATTCAGTTTTGTCTCGATATTTTGAAAAGTATTTAGACGAAAGCAACGATTTAAAAACGACTGTATTCAGAATTGAATACTCTATCGAAGTTAGAAGTTTTTTTCATACGCTGTATAGCTGTAAGTGGTCAGGCTTCAAGAATATTTTAGCTCGGCAGATTATATCGAACGATATCATATTGTATTTTCAATTTTCAGATTTCAAATAGAAACGCCTGATAAACTTTGATACTCTGAATCGACATGTTAGGATAGGTTTTCAGAATAGTATGATTGAAAAGTTATTTCCTACATTCAATGGTCCTTTCCCGCTCTGTGGTATACCCACGTCTCCGAAGCAGATAGTTCTGTACGCCATTATTCTATTTTCTGCGTCAATGCTACCCCAGTTTCTGGAGGGTGTACTTTTGGCTACCAGCTACAAGGCAAACAATATGCTTCATGTATGATGGTGCATCAGCTCATTTTACTGTACATGCTCGAGCAACATAAGGTGATCACTGGATTGTTTGAGGTATGGCCTGCTAGATCACCGTATTTAAACCATTTGGATTATTTCCTTCGCGGTCATCTAAAATCACTAGTTTATGCTAGCCCTCAACGTTCAATATAATATGAAATAGAATCTTTCGTAGAAACCGAGGTAGAAACATCAGTAATAGATTCAGGTGTCAACAGTGAACAATGCTGATGTCTTGGCTTTAGTTTTCGAGTTAACCTTCATTCAAACTGTCGGGGCGATGTTGAAAATGAATCTCTATTCGAAAAAACCGATGTTTCCGCTGTTTGTTGATGTTCAAAGTGTTATGGTGGCAGGTGGCAGAAATTTGACAAGACAACACCTAAACCCATTCAACAGGACGTGAAACCGATTCCACCGTCAGACCGAGTTACTGATCCAAACCTCGGATGTTATCTTTTCAACCCTGACGCGATTTCAATCCAATCCGTTGCCGAATTCAAATTAACGTTTCTGCCATTTGAAAACGGCATCGACTGCGCGAAAGAGCTCGCGTATTGTTTCATTGTGCTCCGAAATTTCGGGAATCGAAACATGACGCGGGATTATACGCGAATAAATTCGGCGAAATAATGAATATTAAGTGCGGTGAAAACGGTCCATTGTGAAAGCGACCGATCCGAGTGTATATCAAGAGGCTGCTACCCGGGTATTTCTAAATCTTTCCTTTCCCGCTTTCCAAACGCACTCCGTTATAGAGCATTCTTTTATGTGATATTTTCGGGGGGGTGGGGGGAATGAATGGAAACCGACGGACTGGAATGGAGGCAGTAATACATCAAAAACTCCCCGGCGCAGTTAAAAAAATAATAAACATCCAGACACTAGAGGCGAAATATCCCATTTCCGCTGAAACTCCCGAGTTAAAATTTTTAACTTCCCCATGAGTATGCTGACTGAGAATGTCAATAGACGATGGAAATAATTCGAAAATGGAGATTGGCGCAAATATGTATTTGGGAAAATTAAGATTTACCAAAGAATCTTAGTTCACTTATACAAATACACATAAAAAATTCATGAAACAGAAAATTTAGGAAAAAACAAATGCAGAATATACTTTGACGAAAAAATGATTAATCAGGCAGGAGAGAACAACTCCTGAAAATGCCAGACACTGTGTTTAATTCACCTTGAACATATTGAAATTTTCAGTGGAAATTAAATGGCAAATTAATTTTTGGGAAAACTATCAAATAACAAGGTTGATGAACCACCGCACCAATAAGTTCTAGGTACTTTCTGGACTTACTTTGAGTATATCTATTGATAATTGTCTGGGAGGTCTTTGCATATTCCTGAAAACTTAATTTGGGTTTTCTCTCTCTGTCTCTGAAACAAGAAACAATTAGAAAATTTTTTTAAAAAATAGAAGGAAGGTCCCTGCTTAAAAATTTGAGCACTAATTTTTCAGGGGCCAAAACTTTACAAGAAGAAATTGTTGCCTAAAAATGAACAAAAAAAAAAACACTTTGAACTCTGAAGCGTAACGTTTCGGAGTCCAAATCAAACTCCTTCGTCAGACAATTTCTAGTGTTCATACAACTTCGTAAAATTGTGACTATTTTGATTTTTTCATTGATATTTGTCAATATATGATGAACATAGATTAATGTTGATTACTAGATGTTGATATCGTTATTTTATTCCCTGAAACCAGTTCTTTTTCCAATAAATCGGTCCAAATTCGATCTATTCCTACTGAACAATTGGCGAGATTATTAGCCTCATCCAACAAAATACAAGCTGACTCCTTGATTTTTCTTTTATAATTATCAGGTTTCGTCATTAGAATTTTTGTGCCATTCCAATCCATCATGTGATTGCCGGTATTGGAACACACATGATCTGCTATCTGCGATCTACCAATATCTCTATTTTTCATGTTATTCTTATGTTCACGTTTTCTAATTTCTAATGGTCTTGCTGTTTCTCCTGTATATGATTTTTCACAAATACAGGGAATATTGTAAATACAATTTCTTGATTTTTGGTTCTCATTAAAAAAAATGATTTACGATTTTTATTAACAAGAACTAAACCTTTGAATGAGAACGAAAAATCAAGAAATTGTATTTACAATATTCCCTGTATATGAAAACTAGAAATTGTCTGACGAAGGAGTTCGATTTAGACTCCTAAACGTTACGCTTCAGAGTTCAAAGTGTTTTCTTTTTGTTCGTTGTTTTCAGGAATTACTTTGAGTATGTTATCATGTTTTTTGAAAATGTTTGTAGCGAAAAAGTGCTTTTTCAAAAGTCATCAAAGGATAAAATATCCCTAATATACTCCAAGGAATAACCTCTTGAATTTTCGCCGCACGTTTGAAGCTGAAAAATTTCCGCAGCATCCACAACACCCCGAACCAAGATGAATAAATGATATCGACGGAATTTTCGAGAAGCCTACCGCGCATTTTTTCATCGGGATTTATGTCGATTCGACTGGAAACAGAGAGCGATGGGGGTGCGCTCTTTCCTTTCGCCGTTACATGGTCTGGTCGTGATCTCATGGATTTGGCTTGATATATTTCCATATGCGGCCGACCCCGCGAACTCCTACCGGGGTCGTAAATGACACGAGGAGTAGCTGAAAAAGCTTGTCTGCGCCTTTCGGCTGAACGCATTCGCTCAACTTCTGATCCGGCCCGAAATTTATTCGGTTCTCGTGGTCGCGGATCAGCCCCCTAAGCTGAGTAGATCATACGCATAATTTGACAATGCCATCCAGTTGAAAATTTGATTTTGTAACATTTCTACACACCCCATGATTCCCTTCAAGTCAAGTCAGGAATTTATTTATTCCGAGCACTGTTTCATGCTCGAACTAACAGATTGAATATTTCACGCCGATATTCAGTAATTCGCATGGTGATCATTTTCCTGGAAACCGGCAGCGTTGCCCGAAAACCGGCGCCTGGTCAACCCAGAATAACATCTGCAAAGAAAGACGCAAATTTCGCAAATTTTACCCGAAGAAATCGAACGGTATCTGTAACAGCCCTTCAGGGTCATTCTTGAGGACCTATATACGGGTATTCTCAACCTGTACCATAAGAAGAGGGTTGCATTCCTCAAATTTAAAGACAAGAAGACCTTTAAGAGGAGGATCAATAATGTTCGTTATGCCTGGTGCTATGTACGTAGAAAACATCATTGAAACAATCATTTTTAAATTGCCTCCAGAACTACCTCGAATATAGTTTCATTTCTTTAAAAGTTATAAGTGTGGGAGTGCCACAAGGATCCGTCTTTGGGCCTCTTTTATTTTAGCTTGTCATTAACGAACTCCGTAATGTTATAAGCTGCGTGGAAGCTGGTCAAGAAAATGAAATGAAAGATCAAAGTTTTGATAGCAGTTTGTCTTTAAGAACATATCGCTATGTCAGCTGTTTTTTATAAGGTTGTTAAGGTTGCATGAACATCAATGTGAGAATTTCTTAATATACAATATCAATGCTGTGAAATTAAAGTTCAAGATAAAGAATCACGTGTGGTACTCGAGGACTGCCGCGGTAAAGCTATTGCATAGCATTTATTCAAAAATAAGGGGATAATATTGTTGATTTGAAATATTTTTTTTATTTATCTTACTATACATGTAGGTTATTCAGGAATGTTTATCATTGAAACTATAGGTTTATGGTAACTGAAATAAGAAACATAAGTTTGAGATTTAATGTCTTCCAAATATCTGGAAAATACCAGGTCAATAGTGGTCCCATATTTTGTTGTGGATTCTTGTGGATCATTATTCATTTTTAAATTCAATTTTTCCGAAAGAAAAGTTGTCAACCGCTCTGATTTTTTTATCAGCGAAGTTAATGTTGAAATCGCCAGCCAAGATAAGTGGAAATTAATTACCATTTGTACCAAGTATTTTCGACCCTTCCTCAGTGTACTCCAGTAATGTGCGATGAATAAAATGCTCTACGTCCAATTTTGGATTCGGAGAAATGTAAATTGTTCCAATGACTATGTGTAGGCCATTTCTAAGTTTGCATAAGCATGCACAAATATCTCCAACAAATGAGCGTCTAACATTAACATCGTTAACGTCTTCAATATTTATTTCAATATTCGGAGTCATAATATTAGTAACATTATTACTATTTTGGTAAAAAGTATCCCGTTTGAATTGAACAATACAATTGAAATTAGGTATTTCAATCGGATTATCACGCGTCATGCATGTTTCGTTAAAAAGTAACACATTGGTTTGTCTCGTAACTGAATCTTGCAAATCGTATTTGTGACTATATAGACTTTGGCAATTGAATGTCATTATTGAAATGCCATTTTTATTACTAATGAAATGTGAGATACTTTGAGCTATCGTCTGAACACTATTTGAAGACAGTCTCTGAATTCTTGCAACAAAGATGCAGTCGATGCAGCTTGCCTTCGATTATGATAAAACTTAAATGCACAATTATCATTTTTTGTCGTAATATACAATTTTTCAATATTAGTCACCCGAGAGAGTGCAACATAGATGAGTTCCTGAGAATGTGATTTACTATACTCATATACTATTTCGACAAAAGTTCCACCTTGCGACTTATGTATAGTTAGAGCAAGAGCTGAAGTTAATGGAAAATGTTTGCGTTTGGCTATACATTTTCTATCCGATGTTAATGAAATATTTGCCGTTCGTAATTCAATGAGAACAGCGAGATTGCTGACTCCATTTTGCACTGCTAGAGTGGCTGCACGCATCCATCTAGTCGCAAGCACCCAAACACCGTGCTGAAGTCTGCCGAACTGAACCGACGATACACAGCTGTGTTAGGTTTTTTCGTTACGGAATTTCTACATTCGGTCGTCGCGCTCAAAGCCTGAGATAAAACCTATGCAATAGTTTAAAAACTCATAGGTTTCGTCCTCATGGAACTAACTGTACCATGAACATCACTTCTTTCACAATTTAGTGGTTCAATCCTGGAATCTTAACACCGTTAAAGGTTTATAATCCTGTAACCGAACAGGAGACGCATAGGAGTACCGTCTTCTTTCATACATCTCCCAAACGACACAGTGAGGAGCTGTAAAAAGAACGTTACAAATTTATTCTGTCGAGATGGGCTCCAATATCTACGACCTCAGGCGTCTAGTTTGGATCTCAGCAACATCTTCCGTGAATCCACAGAATGGTACATGTTTTATACCTGCCCCTTCTGCAAGTAGAATCGATAAAAAGATTTACTTTATCGCAGCGGCGTGCAGAAGACAGTCGTTGTCACCCGCAAAATGGCGTTTTCCATAAAATTGTCTGGATTTCTGGACAAATGCTTGTCGTTTCTCTGGATCAGTTTTGAGGTACAGGGTTTTATCTGTGATATTCATGGTGTGAAACTGTGCATTTTGTTTTATTGGCTATGCGCATTTTTCTAGTGAATGATGATTTAGAAAAATCTATATCAGCGAAATTGAAAAAATTGGTTTCTATGCCTGGATGCAACTCTGATCAAAAGATTCAGAGGATTAAATTTCTGATACATAATCCCGAAGGTTTAGCTAGTAGAACTTCAGTGTCATGTTTCCAGGGGAGGCATAGCTCATTATGAAAGTTTAACATGGCCATATCTTTTCATATAGCCTGAACCGGAAAAAATGGTACATGAAAATGGTATATGAAAAAAGGGTTTCTTCTGACCTGAAGAATCTATGGTTTAAATATATGTACAAATCAAAGACTTACTCTGTATACACATGGGCGCCCGCAGGGGGGGGCCAGGGGGGGCCGTGGCCCCCCCTGAGATTTTGATCCTTTATCGAATTGATAACTCCCTGAGGCGTGTTGAGCCCTTTTTGGGTGAAAAAAATCATGGAAAGTTTTCGAAGACGATGAATTTCATGTTTTTGTTTACCTAAAACGAAGTAATAAATTCATAAACTACCCCATGCTTATCGGCATTCTCTTCAATCACTACCAGATGTTCGTTTTATGACCGGTTTTTTTAGGCGGCTTCTTTGATGGGGGATTCTTCATGCGACTAGTGGGACTACTCTCATGTTTCGATGTTTCAATAATTATTATTGTCCATTCTCCAATCAGAATATTTTTTTCCGAGAAGGCGGAAATATAGAATCTTTTCATTAGTATTTTCATTCTAGAGAAAGATGTATTCGAATTCGAAACAATCCTATTCAGAGAGTATTCTTCGTTTTTAGTGTCTTTGACTCCAAATTGTGTTATCGAGGGTAACTTCTTTGATTATTTACGTAGATGATTTTTTCGTTCGGCGCCTCTCAATGTGAAATTTCAACTATTATAATTGTAGATTATTGATAAGAACTGTAAAAAATTCGAAATGTGGCAGCCTTTGGGCTCTGTGAAAACAAAGTAACACGTGAATTGTATCGTAAAGCGTCGACCCATATAAGATTATTATTTGCGAATAATTTTTGATTTGAAGATAAGGAAGTATTAATGATTAATTTGAACTTCCTTGATCCCTGATCATAAACACTCCTTTGTAAATGAAAATTACTTCAAAAATGATAACCAAATAGTTCGACGATACAGTTTATAAGTTGCTCAGATTTCACTTATATCGGCAGTCCCAGAAGACTGTTTTTTTCTTGTTTCTTGAGAGTCATTTTACTTATGTTTCTATATATATATATTTCATATATTTTTATAATATGATGAATTTACCTTTGGAAAATATGGATATTCTAAAATTTTTCCAAAGGAGATCGAATGCCGATGACGATCGCTCTAAGACACCCAAAAAATAAACCTTTATACATCAATGCAGACTCGTTCCTCGTGTACGGATAAAGAAACAATCTAAGAAAAATATAGGAATTAACTTCCTATTGAATTTCTTGAGACTAACAGAAAACAGAAGGCTGGTTTTTAGTTCAGAATAAAATATGCGTGGTATTACGATTCCGGTATTTTATTTTCAGAATAATTATTATTATTTTTGGGTGTGTTATGTCTTTTTTATTTTTTTTTATAATTAATTCATTTTGATGATATATTTATTCTGTGTTATTTCGAATAATCTCTGAGTTTCTAGTTTTGAATTTATGGTTTGTTTCATTTAATTTATATTTCATTATTATTCATGTATGGTTTTTATGAATATCATTTTATCGAGCGTATATGTATATTTGTTTTTATTTCGTTATTACTGGTTGATGTATCTGTAGTTATTAGCAATCATACAATTGATTTCATTCCTTTCTTCATTTTATTTATATTTCATTTTCCTGCTAATATTCTTTCATGGATTGTGATTTGTTTAGAAAACAGTTACCGTATTATCTTATACATATCGCCTTATATTGTTGATGTTGAAAAAATGTTGAGGTGGAAAACTTAATCATTTTTAACAAATTCTGCGGGCGCTCATGCATGAATATAAAAAACGAAATAGAAAGAAATGGAATACTGATGTCGCAAGCGCCTTATCGTTTTTCGACGATTTTTTTTGGCCCCCCCTGAGAAAAAATTCTGCGGGCGCCCATGTGTATACAGGATGAAAAATAGCGAATGTTCGAAGGCCATTTCTGTAAAAACAGAATTCATTTCTATGCAATGATGCACCTCGGTGATGACTCTATGCTTCTCCTAGGGGCGCGTTCCGTTTCGACATCATCGAACCATCGAATCGAACCCGAATTCTCCCCGCGGTGATGAATGGATCGCCGAACTGCCATCGGCAAAACCATCGGAGAAGATATCGTCGACCCTCCCGGACCGGAAATTACAATATTGTTTTTCGAACGGGGCGATAATCGCAATTCCATCCATGATCGCACGGTCGGCCGAAATTGCCCAAATTGCACTTAGCACTCGGCGCAACGAAATGAATATTTCGATGGCTCCCCCATGCACTCCCAAGACCGAAAAACCCGAATGAGGCGAGGATTTGCAGACATTCGGGAAGCACGATGTATGGAGGGAGATTTCTGGGAACCAACAATGTCTGCTGAGGCGAACCCTGATCCGAAAATTTGCATGGCTAGGTCCCAGCGTAATATGAAACCGGCTCAAATATAGATGAGGTTGCTTTTATTACTTTTCAGCTCTTGCCCTTGAGATCGGCAGCATCGCTTTTCATCCCTGCCTTTTCTTCCGCCAATAGCCTCAATCGTAATTGCCGGCGATGTCAGGAAAAGAATGCCCTACTTTTGGTACTAAGGATTGGCAGGAATCATACCAAGATGTAGCCACTTGTAATATTTCACTCAGAAGGCTGAAACCAGTTGCATCAAAAGTAGAAGTTTTTGTCTCTGAGGGATCTGGGATTCTGATGATGCCAAATAAAGCTGAAACCGGTACATATTATCTCTTCTCCCAGTGACAAAAATTGATTTCTTTTCTTCAGTCTCATGATGAAAGATCTGTGATCCTAAGAATTGATAATGCTATTCATTTCGATTATTACTATTTTGAATTTCTCTTCTTTTCAATGTTCGCGGTATGGCCCTTGTCATAGGCAAAGAATTTTTTTTTTCCATTTGTTATTTTTCTTAATCAGAATAGTTATTTCCCTATTCAAGTATCGTACTGATTGTTTCTCTATTTCAGTATCGTAATGAGTTCATTACAGTACCAAAAGTAGTGCTGTTATCGAATTCATTACAGCATTGTTTTAGTTGTATTTTTCGTTTTGTGGTTGTCAGTACGGACCTCAGATCCTCTCAATTTTTAAATCAAATCAATTCAAATTCCCTAATCTGTCAAATTTCGTAAGTCACACCAAATGCCTAGATACAATACAAAAGTCACTGATCTGAATTTTTATTTGAATTTCGAGAGTATTTCACAAAACTTGACTAAAATAGAGAAAATATCGTCTGATACTCGTTGCAGAAGGCAATTCCAACACTCATGCTTTCGAAATTTCGCATTTGTGTTGGAATAGGTGCTCATTCTGCAACTTGTTTTAGAATATACTATTATAGTTATATTTTTAGTTTTGTGGCTGTCAGTACTGATCTCCGATCCTATTGATTTTCAAATCAAATCAATTGAAATTCCGTAATCTGTCAAATCTTGTAAGTCACATCAACTGCCAAGATACAATACAAAAGTCACTAATCTTAATTTTTATCTGAATTTCGAGAATAATTCACAAAACTTGACTGAAATAGAGAAAATATTGTCTAATACTCGTGTCAGAAGGCAATTCCAACACTCGGAGCCAATTTTTCCATTTTTTTTAGAATATACTATTAAAATACAAGTGCAGAAGGTACTGAAATGCTTCCAAAAGTTAAAATGCAAAAAACGAGCCACGAAGTCTTAATTTTTTGAATGAAGGAGAGTGAAAATATGCCCTTTATACGAGTAAAAAATTTTTTTTCTACTTCAGATCTTACAACAAAAAGCACACATGTTTTGTCTCTTGTTGTTTGTGATAGTGTCCTAAAGATTGAATTTTTGTGTCTTTGAAAGTTTTATGGTATTTGTTGTAAAAACGGAAGTAGAAAACTTTTTTTTAGACTAGTACATAGAAGATATCGCAAAAAAACTGAGTGGGTGACTTATTTGGTAGTGGACATTCTAAAAAAACCCTTCTGCAAGATGACATTCATCTAATGATAAGAGAGATGCAGTTCAGACAAATGTTATTGAAGTATTGATGCCCAAGATTCTTTAATTTCTCCATATTGAATATTTTGTATGGGCAATATACGTTGAAATGATCCATTTTGATGAATTTAACCACCATCTTTCAAAAACCTCAGCTTTGAAAATGCACTGTATAATTGGGCAGGACTATGTCAATTTAGAACTTCCATATCCAGCCCTCTGAAATGAAAAATATCAAATCAAAGACCAAAGACTCTGTAGAGAATCACAAGGTTATTTCAACCGTCCTATTCTGATGATAGTTTCTATAAGTTGCCTTTTTCTTTTCTGATAGCAGGAGGCTTCAGTACAGATTCATCTGTTCCCAACTAAGGAAATCCTCACACTGATGTGCCTCTAAAGCTCGACATACACCAAACGAAATCCCCCACATCGAAACATTTTCTGCTCCATTTCTCCTGGGTCCGGCCCTGCTGGAAATCGAAAATTTATCATCCACGGCGCATCGCGAACGCGTCCTGAATGTCGAATCGCTGTAGCGGCCACGCCATATCGCTCTATCTGCGCGAAATGATGTAAAACGTAAAAACATTTAATCGATTCCTCATCGTTTTTTTGCAAGTCCCATCGCAACTAGATGCATGCAAATGCGACAAACGTACATCGGTCATATTGTTTCGGGATTTGAACGCATATTCGGCATTTCAATGATTGTCACTTCACGTTTCCGGACTGCAGAGAATCCCTAAGGGGGCGAAAGCACTTTCAGCTTATTCCCTAGGTTTTTCCTTCGACGTTCGTCCTGACCATCGGTAATCTAATGTCTTCATGCCACCATTACCAATTCATATGAACTTGTGACGTGTGATGTATTTTTGAAGTTGAGTTCATGAATGTGATCGTGTGTGATTCCTTTAAGATTGGAAATTTTGATTATTTTATCACAGGATGCATTATTATTTCACTAGCTGACCTGGCAGACTTCGTACTGCCTCAATCGATAAATAAAAAAGCAACTTTAATATTATAATAAACAATTATGGTATAATACCTTGAAACGTTGTTAAGAACAACTGTCAAAACGAAGTCATTATTGCCGCTAAAATGAAACATTTCAGCATATCATATTTCTCGTGGTTTCCGCACATTTCCATATTGCCGGCAATAATGAATTCGAAGTCTGATAATTGACAGCGGTTCTCAACAGAGATCAAACCACGGAGAATTGAATTAAGTATTCAATGGCAAAATAATAACGACACCATGCGTAGACATATTATGTGATTCAGCCTACTTAAAACTCAATATTTCAAATACAAACCATATTTTTCATGATATCTGAATGAATCTGAGGGCGATGTGTGATGTATGACATATTTCTGAAACGGGAAAAATGGCGATTCTTTATGAGCCACTTCTAACTATTGTTTCCATAAGAAAAATCACAACTTTATGTTATAGCTCAGCAAGGAAACCTCTTGGGAAAGAACAAAGTACGCTACTGAATTGCTATGAAAAAAGTGCCTGTGTTATGTTTTCATGTCAACATCCTAGCACAATCAGAAACGGAGATAATGACCGAAAAATGAAATCGCCCAAATTTCAATTTTGGCCTATAACTACTAGAAGAAAGAGGAATGCAGTTGATGGCATTATCAGTGTCTCTAAAAAATACCAGCGTAACGTGTAGTTCATTTTCCTCTATCTCTTAAGGTTAAAAAGTTGTTATTCATTGTTATTCATACATCAAAAGAATTCTCTTCATTAAAAGGGGTAAAGAGGTAACTTTTTTTATATTTTACATTTCCTTCTTTGTTGTACCTTGTGATGAACTACATTTTTTTTTAATTTTTTTCCGGGTGCGAGAATAAATAGGGCAGATTGTCCATTGTGAATCGGCACCTACTTCTCCGTAAAAACCTTAAAATTCCAAGGCTAAGACGTTAAAGCAACTCAAAATACACAGTAATTGTTTATTAATAGCGAGCTGGCGTTATTCGCAAGAAAGAAAATCATTTTCTATCTTTTGATCCCTTTCATCAAATTTTTCAGAGTTTTAATGTATTTTATGTTAACCCTGCCGTAGAAGAATCCAACAAAAAATCTTTAATAACAAACAGTTTATCCAATCTTGAGTTATAAATGGTGTAACCAACAACATGGCCGACTTAGTTTCATATATTAAGATATGGGAACCTCCTTCAGGCAATACCAACTAAAACTAATAATTTTGATCTAAAACTCGATTTCTTACTGATTTTTCAATTCGCCAAAAGAAAGTAGACTTCTCAATAATCTGGATATTCTGATCTTGTGAGAAAAATCATTGAGAGAGCACTCTGAGTGTAGATTCTATCGATTTCCCCATCTCTCGCCAGAAATGAGGCCGCAATAAAAGCAATTTAGCACGGGCGCCTCAACATATAGGAATTCCAACAAACGGTATCGAAAACAACACTTCCGAGTAATGAGACCATTCTACACTCGACCAGGTCCGAATAATCATGTCCAGGACATTTATATTGTCGCCCCTTCTGTCTGGAAAATCGAAAACAGCCGAATTCCAATTTAAGGTATCGATGGTGCGCATTTACGAAACCTATGGAAGTTTGAGAGCGCCATATTTCAGAGGGTGGTACAGAGGCAGAGAGAAAACTGAGAAAGAGCTCTGGTAAACACTAGAAAGTTTGTTCGGTTTATTTCAGGAATACAAGAATTTGTCTGATGAAGGAGTCTGATATAGATTTCGAAACGTTGCGAAGTTTGATAGTCCGAAGTCTTATTTCTTTTTTCATTGGTAGACAATTATTTTTGAAAGGAGATGGCCACCCTGACAAATTAATGCATGAGTTTTACACAGAAGCCTCTATTCTATCTATTATTTAAAAAATGTCATTCCAGAGACTGAGAGAGAAAACACTTCAAAAATAAAGACTTCCTTTAATATATTTCTAACGATAGCTGAATCAATTGTTACGAGTTAACAATAACAATTTCAACAAAAAAATGCTGGAGGGTATAACTCTTCCTGAATGAGCCAGATTTTTCTATACCACCCCTAGGAAAGATAGATTTGATTCCAATCGAATTTGTCCTATCGATAGAAGCGATAGATGCTAAAAGGAAATTTATTTTAACATTGCTATCTATTATTTATCCCTTTCCACGCTTTTGTTCGATTTCAATTCTGGATAAATTAGAGCCTTCCGAAAAGCAGACTACCCAGTGAATATCCTGGAACAAAATAGCGATGACCATTTCATTATTGCACAAAATCGCAGCATAACATATTAAATTTCTACGTGGCTTCTCTATTCACTGTCCCCATTGTTGGATTTAGATTAACGCTTTGTTCTGTAAATCACGTGGCGATTGTTTTAGTCAGCGCAAATAGAACGGTTCGGAGGTATTTAGATTAGAAATTTCATTCCGTTTAATCTGGAGATAAGGGTGGTTTTTTGAAATTCGAACAGGAATTTCGGAGAATTTTGGATCATAAAATGACTTTCGGTATATTTTTCCTTTATGATTTTCGATTCACTGTTGATCCGGTTATATACAGTGTGACACAAACTTATGGTACACCCCCATTTTCTCCTTTGTTTCTGTAGCTATTTTTTTGAAATTTGGAAAATTGAATATACTCACTATAGGAAACTTTTTGACATATTCAGAAAAAAAATCGAACTTCAAATTGTTGTTTGTGTTCGATAGCTACCTTGATAAATTAATTATTGTGATTGAACCAAGAGGATACTTAAACTTGTCTAAACTCCATAATCGTGTTTGTATTGGTTATACAGAAAAAAAGTTGATATGGATGGATACCCCACCGATGGGACTTTTGAATGACGTCAGAGTACCATTATGCTATCATTTGACAAAACGGAGTTCCGAGTGAAAAGAGGTTCTGGTTTACTTTTTTGCTACGTATTTCGAACCACGATACTTTTTAAATCGAAATTACTATAGTGTAGCATTATTTTGATTATTTGGAAAAATTTTAGGGAATTTATGGCTCTCTAGATCGAAAAATAAAATGGGTGTTCTGACGAATGAAAAATCAACTATGAGGTATCATTAGATAAAGCAAATTATGGAGATTTCGAAAATGTAACAATATACCGGGTTTCCCATTTGGAAATCCAAAGTTGATGTCATTTCCGGAAAAAGCGGAAATTGGATTTTTTTCTAAATATGTCAAAAAGTGCGTTATAGTGAGTATATTCAATGTTCCAAATTTCAGACATATAGCTATAGAAACAAGGGAGAAAATGGGGGTGTACCATGAGTCTGTGTCACTCTGTATATTCTTTTGATCGAGGCAGCTAAAATCATACAATACATATTGAAACCAAAAAGTATCTAGCTGAAGTTAGTGCAACGGGATACCACACAGTTCTGAGTATGATAAAAAAGGTCAGGAAAAACCTCAGCTGAAAACACTCTGCTTTCCAGTTTTGAAAAAAAATTACTGAAAATATTATATGTCAGGAGATCTTGAAGGACATCTACGTGATCTGGAAGAAAATCTTCATGTAATTCTTCTATGGACACGGAAAAACAGAGACTTCACCAATCCACCCGAAATTCTTAATCTGAAATAAAAAAGACAAAAGCAGAAAAAAAACAATTATTTATAATAAATTGAATTTTTTCAAATTAACCACCCATTTCAGAAATGCATTTGTTACTTCATGTATAGCCTCGGAACCACCTTGAAATTTATAAATGGGACAAGTATTTCTAAGATGTTTTATTGTCCCCTCAACTTCCCCACACTCAAGTATGGCTTTCAACCAAATTAATCTGAAATTATACTGTTGAATCGTTCATGGCCTGTTCTGATACGATTTAGAACAGACCATATTCTTTTGGGAAGGTCAAATCCAGGAACTCTGACGGAAGGATCAGAAATAAGATCCTTATTGAAAAAATTGGATACATTCCATTCAGATTGCCAAATTTCTTTGTCGCTCCTATTCATATCAATCAGAAAATTTGACCAAAAACTTTTACGCGACTTCAATCTGGGAACCTTTTTATTTGGAATATAGGTGCGTATGGGAAATAAATTTGGAAAGGAATTGAGTTTGTTCCAAAAATTCAAAGCTGTTGTCTACTGTACCAGTAATAATCCTCATAGAAAAATTTAGTTGGGCATCAATTTTCTTTACATGAACACTGTTCAACCAAACAGGGCAACAATATTCAGCAGCAGAAAAACTTTAATGGAAGGATCAGTAATAAAATCTTTGTTCAGATTGCCAAATTTCCTGGTCGCTTTTATTTATATTAATTAAAAAATTGGTCCAGAATGGTTTACGTGATTTCAATCTGGGGACCTTATTATCTGGAATAGGTATAGGAAAACATTAGAAAGGAATTAAATGAGTTCCAAGAATGCAAAGTTGTTATCTATCTGCTCATAATAGAGGTACATTATTTGATAGGTCTGGTAACTAGGGAGTGGGTGAAGATTTGATAGTGTCAGTGATAATCCTCATAGAAAAATTTAGTTTGGCATCAATTTTTTTTTGTACATGAACACTGTTCAACCAAACAGGTCAACAATATTCAGTAAGACTAGCGCTCCAGTATGAAGTGTTGTACCAGATAGTTTCTGAAGGATGGTTTTTCGAGTCTTGGGCTTCAAACGCAGATCATCTATATGGGAATTGAAATTAAGAGAGAAATCAAGTTTCCAGTATTACTCACAGTAAAAAAAACGTATATGTGAATTCTCAGATAATCTTGACATCTTTCTTATCGAAAAGGGAAGGGTCGCACTAAAAATGAACCTTTCGAGCCATGAAACCATATCAGATCGTGATTCGATGAAACAATATGGAAAAAGCAGTGGTGAATTACCTCGATGGGATCCAGTGCCCGTCCATTCTTTCACAGGACCCGATTTCATCGAAAGGAAAAAGGTCACCTTTTACAACATTGATTTATCTTGGCGCCTGGTCTGTCAGCTCGGTCCTTGGGGGTTGAAAACGAAATCTAATTATTGTAAGAGTAGACGGGGCAAGATTCTTAAGACTAATAGGGCGCACTCCTTTTTAGAACGCCATAAATTCCATTCAAATCACCTCAACGGGTTTCAACACATTTTTTCTACATTTAGGAAATTGGTTTCTGAAGTGTTATGTTGATTGTTATTCACCGAGGGCGAAGATTACTTTCTCATATAATTTCGCGTTTACAAAACGCTCGGAAATGTTGTAGCTCTTCTCTGGAATCGGAACAAAGCATTAGCAAATGAAATTTCCCAGCAAAAGGAGAAGGTCGGGGATTTTGCCAACGCAGTAATTTACACCACGAATCGGATTATGCTCCCATTGTGTCCCAGATGAAAATTAAACCTTATTTTCACTCTGATATTCATATTGCGATTTTTCAAGTTCAGCGAGATTATGAAAATGCGGAGTAATTAGGCTGCGCGAAAGACCTAGAGGGACATATTCCATGGAAAGTTCATCTCAACTTCGCGGTTCGTTTCTTATCATGGCTTCTCATTGTGCTGGCTTATAACATCGCAGCTGAAGGACAATGATGGGCAAAGCGCGACTATTTAGGGTAACATCAGAGGAGGGACGATTTCGACTTATACCGAATTGAAATTTTGTCTCAGTGACTGAAGGAAGGAAGGCAGATCATTTTTTGCCAATTGTTTTTAATTCTGTTGGACTGGGAAGATGTCTGGGCCTTTGATTAGCTTCAAGTCTTACCAAACTCAAATGTCATCGTGAGAAATCGACAAGTAAAAAAAAAAAGGAGGAAAATGCCGTAATCTCTTTGAATCTAATCACCCACTCAGCCTGATCCTACAACTAACACTGTGAATAACAGTAATCAATGAGAGGAGTCACATTGAAACAATAACTTATCTCGAAATTTGAGAAAAAGAAAAAATAATGAAAATGAAAAATAAAAAAAATTTGAAACATTCAAATCTGAAGTTGATTGAATATTGCCCATATCGACAGTGACAATAGCCTACAAATAGAATTGTTATTTTGGAAAACGAAATTTTAAAATATTTGTAAAGCTGTAATCCCTCCTGAAAATCATCTCCGAGAATAGTATATTCTAAAACAAGTTGCAGAATGAGCTCCTATTCCAACACGAAAGCGAAATTCGAAAACGAGCGACGAACGAGAGAGTTTTCGGAAGCATGAGTGTTGGAATTGCCTTCTGCAACGAGTATTAGACGATATTTTTTCTATTTCAGTCAAGGTTTGTGAAATACTGTCGAAATTCAAAGAAAAATTCAGATTAGTGACTTTTGTATTGTATCTTGGCAGTTAGTGTGACTTACGAAATTTGACAGATTACGGAATTTGAATTGATTTGATTTGAAAATAGAGAGGATCTAAGGTCAGTACTGAAAACCACAAAACCAAAAATATAACTGAAAACAATGCTGTAATGAATTTCATTACAGCACTACTTTTAATACTGTAATGAACTCATTACGATACTGAAATAGAGAAAAATATATTCTGAAAGCGAATTGTATCTGCTATCGATCAGATTTTGTCTATATTTATTGTTTCCACAGACATAAAAACACATAACGTGACAAGAAAACCACGATTTATTGAATATGTTATAAATATGTCCGGAAAGAATGAGTTGATGCATTGAAATTATCGATGTTAATGTTGCGTGTTGCTCCGTTAACCGATATAATTCATTTTCGTTCAGTAGGTTGCTATTATTGTAATTTGTTGATCAAATATAAAAGAAACGTCGATTTCGATGAAAATAATAAAGCTATTGTCACGACATCTGAGTTACATTTTGATTAATACCTTCACTCGGAGTTATCTGAAATTCTATCGAGGCGGAAGGACGAAAACAGAAAAAAAATCAATTTCAAACGCAACTTTGCTCGCATTTTGACAGGACATTTGTCAGATTATACGGGTTTACCTTTTACATGAGTTCTTTTGAAGAAATTGATGTGATGATGATAAATTTGATTGTTCGAAAAAAAAACTGCCAAGTTTTTTTCAGTTATTAAAACAACTCATTTACACAAATTGTCCTCAAGATTATTTTCAAATATGTCTCATTATTAAGAATTTGTCATATTTTGTGGATAGCGCCACCTACAGTTTATTAAACGAAACAGCGTCCATATTCTCAAAAGAGGCGAAACAGTGCTTACGCTAGGTTTCTAGACATATTAGGTTTACAACTTTTTTCGACAGATAATGTATAAGAATCCACTGCTCCTCAGATCATAGAATGCTGAGTTAAACCCAGGTCTTTTTTGACCTTTCTTTCTAACATCCCTTACAGGTATGTTTTTGTTTCACAGGCAATGAGATATACAGATTCCCACACAATTAACTTTGCCACTTTTGAAAAGAAAAAAGATTTTTAGGGAAATCTTTTCAACAAGAGCTTCTTCGACCAGTTTCGTGTAGAATATTGAATTTTTCCATCTTCCAGAACTCGCCAGCGCCTTTGTTTTATCCTCTTAGCATCTCCCAATGAAGTGGATATATCCGGCGAAAGACAATGAATCTGAAAATCTGAGAGTACTTTTCCAACCCTAGATTTTACGGAGTGCCCCCTTGACTTTACGATACTTCGTAAAAGTTGAGAGGGGCATATGGAATTCACATGTTTTATTCTTAACAACACGCAATATAATTTAGGGTGTTATACGGCCTTTTTATAGGCCATCCGGAATCAAGTTGAGCCTATTTCCGAATCGAAGGTCTCAATCTGACATAAAAAAAGATTTTATTCGCACTTTATCTGGGTTCCGCATCGGGTATTTCAGTAACATTGCGGAATTACTGAGTGAGATTGTGATACTCTGAGGTTTTATTGCACTTTTACATTTCATTGTCATTATTAGTTGCCATTTCTTGTTGAAATCCTTATTGGCGGATGTCTTAAAGCATGTTGTAAGCTTGATTAGATTTCGAATATGGGCGTTGTTTCGTTTAATAAACTGTAGGTGGCGCTATGTACAAATTATGACAAATATCCGATAACATCGCTCATATTTTCGAAGGGAACTCTGGCTCAGTTTCGAATTAAAAAAGAATTGTGTTGAATCTCACGACACAGACGAGAGCTTTTGAGGATCCTGAACTTGCAAACGCGCCTCTGACACACGTAACGTTTAATTTGGCAATCCGTCGCGTCAGCAGACGTCGGGGTCCACTGACGTCGCAGACCTACGTCGATATCAGAAAGGCTGCGTCGGCATATCCGTTGACAGATGCTCGGGCAAACTAAGGTAATAATGTCTTTCATTTGTCTTCATTTGCTTAAGACCGGCAAACACGGGACGACCACTTTGTCGGCTGAGATATTAGAAAAGTAACTTCGTGCTCGACCCGAGACAACCAGGCATTCATTCAGGTCGAGTTTGAGGCTTTTTGTCACCTCGAAAAGTATGATGTATTACGTTCGCTGCAATGAGAAGTGGAATATCTTTTTTTACAGTATATGAATCGTTATTCTTCTTCTCTACTGTCCAGAATGTACTTGAGACTTCATTCAGTTAGAAAAACTTTAAGCTAAAAGGGATATTCGTCATCTACGACCTCAAAAAAAAATGACCCCAGTCGATATAGCTAGAAATATATATAAATTTTTCGGTCTCAAGGTGATAGTCAAATAATGAAAAAAAAATTTTCGAGCTTTATCGACCGGGGCCATGTTTACGACTAACTCGAAGTCGTGGATGACGAATATGCAATAAGTTCTTCTCCAAAAGCAGTATTTTGTCAATAAAGTACTTTTTGTGGAAAATCTGAAAATTTGGTAAACTTTGAAATGCATGTTGCTGCCAGAAAAAATTATACTATACGAATGTTGAAATTTCTGCTCATCGATTGATTCTTTGGGTATATAAAGCTCCAATCTCATGAATCTGTTGCGAAAAGTTCAGATTTCATGATTTTTTGCCTCAAGGTCCAAAATTTCGAATTTTCCATCGACCATAACTTGGAAAATAATTTTTCCATCTAGAATCTGTTACCATATTTGTGATCTAGGTACTCGAATTAGTCAACACTATGAATTTGGTTCATATTGGAGAAATTTTTTTTTTTTCGAAAAATCGCAATTTTTTCCATGCATATGTATGGAAATTTGGCCAAAAAATAAATTTTCTCTGATCGACACCAAAATTGGAAAACTGACTGAAGCCAGAATGTAGATTACGAATATGCAAACAGGATTTTTCTGAAACAATTATTTTTTTAATTATGGCCTATGGAAAATCTGAAATTTTGGATCTTTTGTTCTCTTTGTGAAAAATCGTCGAAAATTTGGTCAACATTGACTCGCTGTAGCTGCCAGAAGAAATTACATTGGCTGAATGCTGATTTTTCTGGTCATAGATTGATTCTTTGGGTATATAAAGCTCCAATCCTATAAATCTATTGCGAACAGTTTAGATCTCATGATTTTTTTCGGGAAGGTTCGAAATTTCGAACTTTTCATCGACAATAACTTGAAAAATAATCTTTCTAGAAAAAATTTGTTTTCATATTTGTGATCTACATGCTCGAATTAGTCAACACTACGAATTTGGTTTTCATATGAGCAAAAAATTTTTTTTCGAAAAATCGCAATTTTTTCCATGCATAGGTATGGAAATTTGGCCAAAAAATTAATTTTCTCTGATCGACACCAAAATTGGACCACTGACTAAAGCGAGAGTGTAGATTATGAATATGCAAACAGAATTTGTCTGAAACAATTATTTTTTAGTTATGGTCTATGAAAAATTCGAAATTTTGGATCCTCGCGAAAAAAATCAGGAAAATTGAATTGTTTGAGATAATTGAAAAAACATTCGATTATTCCATTTTTGAAGGATCAATCTCTAAGCAGAAAAAACTGTATTCTACCAGTGTAATTTTTCTAGCTGCTACAAGACTTCAAATTTGACCTAATTCTTGAAAAATTTCCACATGAAGTTATTTATTTCCAGAAAGAAATATTGCTTGGATTTGGATAGGGGTATGAAAAAAAAAATATTTTTCAAGTTCAGATCATTTTTTCGATTAACTCGAAGTCGTAGATGACGAATATGCAATAGGTTTTCCTCCAAAAGCAGTATTTTGAGCAATAACCTACTTTTTGTGGAAAATCGTCGAAAATTTGGACAACTTTGACTCGTTGTAGCTGCCAAAAAAAATTACACTGGACGAATGCTGATTTTTCTGCTCATAGATTGATTCTTTGGGTATATAAAGCTCCAATCTCATTTATCTATTGCGAACAGTTTAGATTTCATGATTTGTTCCGAGAAGGTCCGAAATTTTCATCGACCATATCTTGAAAAATAATCCTTCTAGCTAAAATCTCCGGAGGTGTAGATAACGAATATCTAAACAGAACCATCGCGGAAAATTCAAATTGTTCGAGATAGGTGAAAAAAAAATTCTGGCTGATACAAGACCAAATTCTCGAAAATTCTTTACAAACAGTTATTTATTTCTAGAAATATCGCTCTTGGAGAGAAATCATTTGCATATTTGTCATTTGCGACCTCGAAAAAAATTCGATATAACTCGAAAAATAATATTTTCGGTAGAGGGGTTTGAAAAAAATAATTTTTCGAGCCCTATCGACCCGGTCATTTTTTTTAAGATTAACTTGAGCTCCTAGATTGCGAAGGAGCAATTACTTTTTCTCTAGTATTTGTATATTGGGAATTTTTTTGTGGAAAATTTGGTCAACTCTGAAGAAGAATCGATGAATTTTGATTTTGTTTGCTTAAATTTCGGTGAAGGCTCCAGTATCTACCTCTTCATTCGAAGGAGCAGCTAACAATCTAGCGGTAATGAAAAACTGATAATGTTCAACCAAAAGTACATGTTGGAAAAACCTTATAGGTATCTTTTGTAAATTTTTTTCTTATTTTCCTTTTGAATTCTTGAATATGGAAGTAGTATGAGGAAACATACTAGTTTCTATTCTGCAAACGTGATCTATTTTATTGGTGAGACTCTTCCACAGTATAGGTGAACTTTTAGTCTCTCGTTATCTACTGAAGGGCAAGCAGATGCTCCTCTGCCTATCCTAATCTCTTCACGCTTCATATCGTCACCGATAGCGCATCGACTAAAGTTGATCAGGCTGTTTCCATTCCATTTGGGAGCGAGTATATCCCAGAGTGCGGAATAATAATTACGGCTCAACCCATTCCCACTTTCCAGCTAGATAGTGGCGGTTAAATTGAACGTTCTCCAAAGTGTTCCAAGTGAAATATGTTGGCGGACTCATATACGGAAATGCCTTTTCGACTGATTCACCTGCAGCGCCCCCTATATCAACCCTTCCCATCTATCTGACTTGGCGAAAATTATTTCGGTGGTTTGATTTCCTGAGTTCGGGGGTATTAACTCGTCTTTGGTGGGAGAGACTGAACGAATCGGCCTCTCGATTTGTGGGGGGAATGGGAGTGTGGGGGAAGTTTTGGTAAGTTCATCTTGGTCGCAGTCTTTGTTGTTGATGGTTACAATTGTCATCCTTCGTGCGATTTTTACACGGATTGCTTGATCATTTTGATTAGTGCACTTTTTCATTTGTGGTTTTCATGAGTTTTTGTGATTTTCTGCTTCGGTATTTAAAAAGTTTTCGTTTTTTCATACTTCGAAAATTTTGTGATGGTCTCATTCATCCGATGGATGGTACCAAACAGTGATTTGAAGTGAATTTGGTAGGTTTATTTCTATTCATCCCTTTTTGATATTTAACTTCAGGGAAAACGGAGAAATTGAGTAAGCTAAATTAATTTCAATTTCTGTTACTTTCTGATTACATCTCTGAACCTTTTCAGAGCTATTCGATCTTTTAGACTATCTAATACCCTTTATTCATCATAATCTTAGTTCCTAATGGGGTGCTTATGCAACAATACTTTGTACGGCAGCGCTTGGTTTGGTTTTTTCTGCTGCTGAATATTGTTGCCCTGTTTGATTGAACAGTGTTCATGTAAAAAAAATTGATGCCCAACAAAATTTTTCTATGAGCATTATTACTGGTACTATCAAGTCTACACCTACTCCTTGGTTACCAGTCCTCTCAAATATTGTCCCTCCCCATATTCGCAGAGAGACAACAGCTTTGAAATTTTGGAACAAATTCCATTCATTTCCCATACTCACTTATATTCCAGATAATAAGGTCCCCACATTGAAGTCGCGTAATCCTTTTTGATCAAATTTTCTGAATTATATGAATAGAAGCGTCAAAGAAATTTGGCAATCTGATAGGAATGTATCCAATTTTTTCAATAAAGATCTTATTTCTGATCCTTCCATCAGAGTTCCTGGTTTTGACCTTCCCAGCAGAATATGGTCAGTTCTAAATCGCATTAGAACAGGCCATGGACGATGCAACAGCATGCTCTTCCGATGGAATTCGATTGAGAGCCCTAGTTGTGAGTGTGTGAAAAATGAGGAGACTGTAGAACATCTTATAAATAGTTGTCCCATTTATAAATTTCAAGATGGTTTCGAGGCTATACACAAAGTTACAAATGCATTTCTGAAATGGGTGGTTAATTTCAAAATAATTTAATTTATTCTAAATAAATGGTTTCTTTTCTGCTTCTGTCTTTTTTCATTTCAGATTAAGAATTGCGAGTCGTTTTTTTGAAGAAACTGTTTATCTGAGCCCCTCGACGGATAACATGAATCTGTTCTCTCAGATCACACTGATGTCTTTCAAGATTTTTCTGATATTTAATATTTTAAGTAATTTTTTTCACGGGCAGGGTAATGGTTTTTTTTTCAGCTGAGGTTTTTCCTGTTCCTCATTTAATCATACTGCAGACCTGTATGGCTTTCCTGTGTTGAACCAACCTCAGCTGGGTACCTCTTTGTTTCAATATGTATTGTATTATTTTAGCTCTCTGAATCAAAGGATTATATATCACAAATATCAAACAGTATATAACGTTAGAAGTATGAAATTTTCAGGAACTATCATCGAAACAATGTTGAACGCTTTACAACTCTCTTTTTCTTATGTCTAGAAAAAAATAATAGACTTTTATCGAAAAATCAAGAAAACTGATAAAAATAATATTTGCTTTCTTCGAAATTTCAGTTCGTATCTCTCATTATGAGACATTTCAGGAGAGATTGTTGATTTTTCTAATAATAGGTGTACAACTTTGCTTCCCCCGTTTTTCTCGAAAAACTGGTTATAGGTACATTAGGATTCAAAGTATTGTCCATCGCTGGCCACTTCTTTCTCCCATCTTTCAGACAGCATACAAATCCCGTGTTTCAACCAAAAAAAAAAAAAAAAAACAGTTTCTTTCCAACTGAGACCTTTCCAGTGGATTTAACCTGAAATTTTCCTCCAGAATCACAAAATATATCACAACCCTCTATAAACCATGCCGTTTTTCAACTATTCAGCACTCGAGACTTTCCAACCAATTCAATAGTTCGATTTAATCTCTCGTAATAGATAGTTCTCGCAACTCTCAATTATCTGTCCTCTTTCTCTCCGGGCCCGACTTCTCGGATGTTGGTCCATCGAAAGATGCTGACTCGAAACGTGCACATTTTTGCCTTATCGATCAGGAGTGGTCTCATCCAAGTGCCCGTTTTACCTATATAATTCAATTTTCTGCTACCCGAAAGAAAATGGAATTACATCAACCTGAATACGAACTTTTAAAGAGCTACGGCGCTTTTTCATTCGAGAGCTTTTATCAACCGGGGTGGGGGGAGGAAAGGAAATGGCCCGTTTCTTGGGGAGTAAATATTGTTTTTAGTTTGGGTCATTATGTAACCCCCTTCCGCCAATATCAGGAAATGAAGGGATGCTTTATGTAGCAACCATAGCTTTCTTCAGCACAAAATCAATCCATCTGAATAATATAATATAACTAGCTGACCCGGCACACTTCGTACTGCCTCAATCGATAAATGAAAAAGCAACTTCAATATTATAATAAACTATTAAGATTTAATAACCTTGAAAGTGCAGATAAAATTGTCCTGTACAATTAGTCCAGTCAATGAGGGCGAAAATTAGGCAATTCTATCAAGATGCTTCGATTTTGATAGAATTTTGGATATAAGCTATACTTGTCTCCTACTCCTACCCTAGCCGATTTATGCTTATTATTTTCAAGGGTGAAAACAACCCCTCTATCCAAAATTAAAGGAAACTTGTTCTAACGCAAATCAAAGTAATATTTGGGCCTCAGTAGCGTTTTATGAAGTTTAATGAAGGTCTTCATATACTTCAAGGCCGTATAAACCACCCCCTTTCAGCATAAAATGTGTAAAAATGGGTCTTCATCAATATAATTAATTAATTTCAATCAATTTTATAACAGTATTTTGGATCAATGTTAGTTTTAGTTATTTTTATTTTTCAACCCCTAAAAGCAACCCCTATCTGTTCAAAATAACAAAATGAACATTTTACTTATTCATCACTTTATTCACGTTAAATTAATACTTTTTGTGTCAAAAAATGTATCTGATTCTGAGTGGCAGTCGCCACTGTCAATTATTTCTTCATCTTTGCCAAAGATTGGGCACCTGTTTTGGCAGTTAACACCTGCACCTTTCCCACATGTAGAGCCACAAAAAACTCAGTTTTCTGCTGGTGCATGACGCATTGCATTTTTTTTTGCAGTTACAAAAAAAACATTTTCAACAATTTTTGTGGTGCAGGTGTTTTTTGCATTTTTGTGGGCTGCAAATATCTATTGGTACTATTCCAACCGCAATCAACTGAATTGAGAGCTTTATTACCAAGCCAAATTTGAAGTTGATGATTTTAGGCAAGCATTTATTTCATCGGCAGCCGTCGATTTTGGAATTACCGGTAATAGTTGTCGGAAGTCACCAGACAAAAGAATCAATGCGCCCCCAAAACATCCGTTTAGGCAACTCAAAATACACAGTAATTGCTTGCATATATGATAGTAGAATGGAGATTTGTTCAAAATATTTCGTCATAAAATTTTCCGTGGTGTTCGGAAGAAAGATAGATGTAATGACACGTTAATATTAGAAGAAAATGTAGTTCACCGAATTAATATCAAATATAATACTTTCACGAAAACGCTATTAACCGAACTGATACCTACTGGCGTTATTCGCAAGAAGAAAAATTATTCCCTATTTTTTTTCCATTTCATCAAATTTTTCAGAGTTTTCATGTATTTTATGTCAACTCCGTCGTAGAAGAATCCGAAAAAAATCTTTCATTACAAACAGTTCTTTCAATCTTGAGTTATAAATGGTGTAACCAACAAAATGGCCGACTTAGTTTTATATATTAAAATTGACAAATAGGGGGAGAGTTGGATGAAACTGGGTGGCTAACGTTATCTAACCTATAACTCTCAAACCAAGCTTTTGATAACTGCTACTTTTGTATAGTAACTTCTCCATTCTCCCTTATATACATTAAATACTAATAGGTCCTAAATAGATCGATGATTGTCTATAAAAAGTAATATTGTGAAAAAAGGGAAAAAAAGGTCTCAGGGGTATCAGGCAATTTTCGATTTATGTGGTTAACTTTGAGCCACCCTCTACATTCTTGTGGTGGTAAGAGAGAGAGAGAGCCGTGTAAAACTCGCAGCGTTTTTGATTACGCCACATTCAACCCGAAATTCGAAACGAACAATTTCGTTTTCAGCCCCCGGATGAATTCATGACTAATTACCCCCGTTATATTCATCAGATCGTACTTGTTTTGACTTGCCGCGCCCGGCTCACCTCCAATCGATGTCCGCCTGCGAATGTTCCCGAGACCCCGGATATAAAATTCATATCCCATGAAAGAGCCATGAAACGTTGGATCCGAATTCAATCTGAGTCGTCAGATTGTGAATTTCGCATCCTAACTGGGTCACCCACGAGGTGAATTAGGAAAATCCAGTTGGGTGGAAATCTCCCAGGCCTTCGTTTTATTTAAATAATCCATTTATTGCGGCAGGAAGTCTACCTCCGTCATATTCTCAATTAGACAGAGCCAGACCGAAAGGGATGGGGTTTTTAGGAAATTCCATTTGAAATCGACCTGCCCGCAGGAATCGTAGAAGTTTCTGTCCTGTTTGGAATGACGAGTTTTCATTTTCGACATATTTTTTTCACAAGTATTATCGACTCGTGAAATAAATTGAATTTTAAAATGTACTAGAATAAGTGCTGAAATACACTGCGCAAAAAAATTGACGCACATTCTGATAATCTCAATTTTAATGAAAGTTAACTCTACATTTACTTTATAACTTATTTTTTATGTTCTCTCGGGAAGATTTTGAATGAAATAAGACACATTAAATGGAAGAAAAATTCAGGATTTCACCGAATCTTGTGTAAAAGAAGAGAAATGAACAATTTTCAAAATACTGAAATGCTGATAAGTGATTTAATACTTGGTATTTCCACCCTTGCGTTAATCACAGCTCGGCAACGACGGTTCATAATCAAAATGAGTGATCTTAAAATGTTCTAATCTAATCCTACCCAGATTTCTCCGAGTTGGATTCGTAAGTCATTAAGAGTAGCTGGATAATTTTCTGAACTTTTCAGCCTTCTATTGGGGTTGTCCCAAACCTGCTCAATCAGATTGAGATCTGGATTTCTTGCTGGCCATTCCATTCGAGAGACTTCAACCTCTTCAAGGTACTCCTGAACGATGCGTCCACGATGGGGTCTGGCATTATCGTCCATAAAAATGAAATTTTCACCAATGTTTGGGGCAAATGGCACTACATGCTCTTCAAGAATATTCCTTATATACTTATCAGAATTCATAGCTCCATTATTAACGACCACTAGATCTGTTCGAGCAGTCAAAGATATTCCACCCCATACCATAATCGATCCTCCCCCGAAACCAGTAGTATTCAGGAAATTGCACCGAGCATATCTTTCATGTGGACGTCTGTATACAAGGAAACGTCGATCACAATGGTAGAGGCAGAATCTAGACTCATCTGTGAAAAGCACTCTTTCTCAATCGGCCTCTTCCCAATGGATATGCTCTCTCGCAAAATCCAAACGCGTTCTTCGATGGGCTGGGGTAAGAGCTGGGCCTCTTGCCGCGACACCAGTTCTTAAATCATATTCTCTGAGGCGATTTCTTATTGTCTGAGTGCTAATTTGCACCCCATGAGTTTGCTCAAGCTGATTTTGAAGGAGGCGAGCGGTTGCAAACCGTTGTCTCAACGAAGAAACTCTCAAGTAACGTTCTTGAATGGCAGTTGTCCCGTGGTCTACCCTGTCCTGGTCTTCGGACATTCATACCTGTCTTCCAGAATTGCTGCAACATTCTGGATACACCTGTATGGGAAACTTCAAACCTTTCTGCAATTCTTGTGTATGTCCACCCTTCTTCTCGCAAAACAGCTGAAGAAATTTGGCTGTATCCTCCGCATGGTAAAACCCGATGGGTACATTTTTATTCACGAATTTTCCCCTTGCACATCGACATTCATTATGCAGTGTTCTAACGCTCTTCCACTTTTAATCCACCAAGTTCCCCGATGTCAGGGATTATAAAATTCAATATCGGCTACGACTCGGAACTTCGGTTTAATCAAACTTATCGCGCCATGAAACTATAATTTGAAATCTTCGAAATTTCGGTCGGAACTTCAGCTGGAGTAGATGAATAAATGTAACTTTTCGGGAGTTTATACGAGGCGATTATTGCAAAATTTCTGCATCGCTGCTGGAGCTGATAACGGACTTAATCCCACCCAATGCAGCAGAGCCATGATTTGTTCGTCTCGATAGTTCTCAGATCGTTTCCAGCATCGATTATCTCTTTGGGTGTCCGCCATTAAATTCGAGGGATTCCAGGACTTAATCCGTCGATGAAATTAGTGATAGTTTTCACCCTTTTAGCTTCCATCTTAGATGCAAATAATGCTGAGCCTCCCTTACATCCAAGGCTGAGGATAGTATTTGGGCCAGATAGCAGGGATGTTTTTCTACGTTCGCATCAAAAGGCAGCCGCTTCTCCGCTCTAAATTGCAGGGGCCGACAATATTTATCTTCTGAATCTGTGGCTTGGACAAGCTCGTCGCATTTGACACATTGTCAGCAGCAAACGAGCAGGGGTAGAGAGAGGATCGGAGTGGGTACTTGGAAATGCAAATAGGTTGTGTTAACATTTGCAGACTACGCCCCGTTTCGATCGATTCATAATGACATCGATTGGAATAACTTTGCAGCACGAGCTAACGAAGGGGAAACCAGGAAGGAGATGTCAATCAATTTTGTTTCTTATAGTTCGTTACACCGGAAGCGGATGTGTTTACGCGAAAAAATGTACTGAATAAGCGGTGAAGATGTTGAAGAATTTAACATCAAAGGATTTGGTGAACTTTGGTTTGTTAAGAGTTTCGAATGGTTCTTATTTATGGAAGAGGAGAAATGCAGAAAAAAGATTGGTTCATACTTTCGTTCGTAGGAAGTGGATGCAGTGGGGCAGTTAATATTTTGTTTTGGGGGGTTGAACGCGGTACGATCGAAAATGCTCTGACAAAATGCTTGAAACAAATAAGAATTCTTGGTGTCTTTTGAGGCTGGTGGGTGGATGCAGCAAATTTAAGAAATGATGTGAAAAAGTTATTCTATTCTACTCTAATTAGAAATGAAATATCACTTGGTGGTAAATTCTAATGTATTTTTTTACGTTCTATCGTCTTATGGACTCTCTTATGGATACTTACAGAAACTGAAAGTTATACTATTCAAACCTTGGAAATGCTGTCGAAAATATCGATTTCCATGAATTTAAAAGAACCTGAGAGCCAAAACACTAAGTTTGTCACGAATAAAGGTTTTATTCAAGAGAAAATATTAGGAAAACAATTATTTTCTGTGATTTGTGTCAAATCCGTTTATTTTGCCATTTCTAAGAAAATTCTGCTAAAAAATCTCATTGTCACACATTTTATTTTGGTCTCATGCCAAGAATATATTTATTATCTGTCAAATTCATGAGAGATATAACATTTTTCCCAATCAATATTTATAATTCCAAAATAAATGAACGATATTTGTGGAAATGTTGAATTGATTTCAATATGAATTCAATTCTGTACGAGTAAAGAAGGTTCATTTATCGAATTTCGAAGTCATGGAAGAATATCAGTGCCTTCTGCACTTATATCTTAATATATAAAACTAAGTCGGCCTTATTGTTGGTTACACCATTTATAACTCAAGATTGGATGAACTGTTGGTTATGAAAAATTTTTTGTTGGATTCTTCTACGGCGGGGTTAACATGAAATACATTAAAACTCAGAAAAATTTGATGAAATAGAAAAAAAAAGGGCATTCCTTCTTGCGAATAACGCCAGTAGATGTCGCTACGGTTAATAGCGTTTTCGAGTAAGTATTATATTTGATAATACCTAATTCAGTAAACTACATTTTATAATAATTTTAACGCATCTGAGTCCACCTATCTTTCTTCCGAACACTACGGAAAATTTAATCGATGAATAAAAAAGCAACTTTAATATGAAAATAAACTATCATGGTATAATGTTGGCCAAGAAGTGTTTAGAATAATTTCCTATCCCAGAAACTAAAGAGCGTAGGAGATCTGGTGGTAGCAAACTTTGTTTCGCCTTATAGATAAATAAAGTTGTTCTAACCATTGGTTTTTTTTAAGAAGGAAATATATAAATTGGAATACAAAAAAGTACAAAATATACAAAAAATTTAATTGTATTGAAATAGGTATGTACATTGTTATTCATACATCAAAAGAATTCTCTTTATTTGAAGGGGAAACTTTTTTTAATATTTGGCAGTACAAAGTCTGCTGGGTCAACTAGTTATAAATGAATATTTATAACAACTGTGGAGGCCCTTTATTTATTTATTTTAAATTATTCAAGTAGAGATGGTGATTGAATCACTTTTCATTCAACTTAGAAGTGATTCTGAGCAATAAATTGTGAAGTAACGATGATAATAATTTCATTTAGTTTCATACAGCTATGAAAATATTTTATTTCACCACCATAATTGTAATTTCATTCATTAAACTATTAAAATCCAATACAGACTGCTAACTTATTTTATTTTCTTTTAAATTTCTCTCCTGGGATTTCCATCTGATAAATATGATGTTTGTGATTCCAATTTTCTGGAGAATCCAATCCCTTTATTCGATATACGTGGAGTGTGTCCTAATATTCAGAAGTTTTTCGAAATTGAAAAAAATACTCAATAAAAAAACTCAATTCTGAAAGCCTAATAGCTTAATAGATAATAAAAATTATGTGCCTTCAGACATTGCCAGTATTATTTCTTTCCATGATAAAAAGTCATGCTTACGCCATTACAAACCGAAAACAATTGGCAGCCATATTGGCAGACCTTCGCGGACGCCTTTAGACTTCACTTATGCTTCTTCCCTCTCTTTATTTAATGGAATTGGGCTGCAACATAGGTGACGAGAGTTCTTCAAAGGATTGAATCTATATCTTGGACACCTTGCATTCTCAGTTTGTACCTTTATTCATCGTTTGAATTGGAGATGGCTGAAATGGAGGAAAATGAAAAGCTGGCGCGACATAGAAATCTGAAAGTTGTTCGATAAAGCGACCGCCGACGGGATCCTGCAGACAAAATAGCGACGTCAGGACAATTCCATTCAAATTTCATATCCAACCGACGTTTCTTCCTTTTCCGTTCCTGCAAATCGTCACCATCCGCTCGAACTGTTCCCATATTCCGGACGGCGATAAGAAACTGGGAAAAACTTGACGGGAAAACCTGCAACCGACAGCGAAATAAATTATAGCGTCACATAGAAATATCCCCAGGTCGGAAAATCCTCGGATAGTTGGAGGCTGCTCGGTTAATTTTCCTCGATGTAATAAAAACTGGAGCAAGTTCCCAAATTAAGTTTATGTAAAGTTGAGACGTTGCCGGCGATTTCTTCCCGCGTTTGCCCTTTCCCTCACCTGATATGTTAATAGTTCCGCAGGATTCCGGTGAGTTGTGAATCTTTTTCAGCCAGTTCTCGAATACTAATCATCCGCGATCGGGAAAAAGTTTTCAGCAGGAATTTCCTGCGGTGGTTTCTTTCGGTCGTGATCGATTTATCGAGTGGAGGATGGCCCTCACAGAGAGTGGGGCGAGGTCGTGTCGAACGCAGCATCGTTTCAGGACTCTCTAATCCTGTTCGAGAAGAACAGTTTGAAAGTTCGCCGTTCAACCACCACTTCAACTGAACTCATGATTCAATCTCCACGAAATGAGCGCGGAAGATTTTATTTATATGCTTTTTCTGGAACTTTTCGATCCCAGCGTCTCGAACAAAATCATTCGAAAAAACTCATAACAACTTCACCTCCGCTATTTTTTCCAGAAATTTGAGGACTCATTGTAAAAAACTGATTATACATTCAGGATTCAAAGTATTATTTATCGCTGGCCACTACTTCCTCACATCTTTTGGGCAGCATACGAATTCCGAGTTGAAAAAACTGGTCATCTTTACGAATCGATCCAATTTTTCAATTCTTCATAAGACTAGAAATGATGGTCTGCTAGGCTGTGTGCCATTGATTAGAACCTCTAGCAAATGACGAAAATTTGGCTCGTCAACTGACATAATTAATCCAGAAAAATTTTTTGATTCAGACACATTAGTGTGATCATCATGTTATCCCTCGATGGGCTCACATAAAACAGATTCTTCACAAAACGACTCGCAATTCTTGATCTGAAATGAAAAAAGACAAAAGCAGAAAAGAAACCAATTATTTAGAATGAATCAAATTATTTTGAAATTAACCACCCATTTTAGAAATGCATTTGTTACTTTATGTATACCCTCGAAACCATCTTGAAATTTATGAATGGGACAACTGATTACTATTTATAAGATGTTCTATAGTCTTCTCATTTTCTCCACACTCACAACTAGGGATCTCAACCGAATTCCATCGAAGGAGCATTCTATTGCATCGTCCATGGCCTGTTCTAATGCGATTTAGAACAGACCATATTCTTCTGGTAAGGTCAAAACCAGGAACTCTGATGGAAGGATTCCATTCCGATTACCAAATTTCTTTGTCGCTTTAATTTATATCAATCAGAAAATTTTACCAAAAAGGTTTACGCGACAATCTGGGAACCTTATTATTTGGAATGTAGGTGAGTATGGGAAATGAATTTGGAAAGGAATTGAATTTGTTCCAGAAATTCATAGCTGTTGTCTCTCTGCGAATTTGAAGAGGGACAATATTTGAGAGGACTCATAAAAAAATTTAGTTGGGCATCAATTTTTTTACATGAACACTGTTCAACCAAACGGGGCATCAATATTCAGCATTAATGATGTAGCGTTTTCGAATGGGCGGAAGTTAGAATTTGCCTCAATTTTAAACATCTTTCGTAACGTATTGCATTATTGCAGTGTTGCATCTTTAATTCCTAGCATATTTTAGGAGGGCAATTGGAGATATTTTGCGCACTAATATGAACAAAGTTGAATTTTCCCGAAACTGTTCCAATCAAAATTTTATCGAAAAATACCATAATCTACATTCAGTTCCATCCATAGGATATGCGCGCAAAAGAGACACATAATAATGCGTCAAAATGGAGCTCATCCGTTCCTGAAACCGGAAAAACAATTCGGCCCGGGAAAACCGCACAACACAAAAGATTTCCCGGCTTTGCGTCCGGCGATTTATTTTGGGAATCACATTTTTATTGAAACGCCAACATCCAATAGAGAATCATCTTGCGAAGGGTGATGGGTTCGTCCAAATCGAGATGGAAAGGGGGGTCCCCACGACAAACATGCAATTAAAAGACAGGGAAAATGGAAAAACAACCGAGTTGTTCCCGATTTCGGTCGGGAACGGTGCAGCTGTACGTCCACAAAAGTTTTTTTTTCGTTCTACCATGTTTCTCGGTATTCTGATAGCTTATGGGGGTAAGGTTTGTTTTCATATGATTGACATTTAAGTTGAATTATGTTGAGGAGGGAGTTTCTTTCCATCGTTGCTCTTTTGACGTTTGCAAAATGTCAAATTTCATGTTTTGGTGCTGCTAAGGTGCTACTCCTTTTCAGCTTTCGAAGAATTTTCGGTGAATAATTACTGGTTTGGCCGATGTTCTTTGTTATTTTCTCTGTTTCGTTATGGGATCAAATATCTGGATGGCCTCATGGGCTATTAGTCACTAGATGTAGAGGTGTGAGATCCATAAGTACCCTAGTTGGTTACGTTCTCATAGCTTCCGTACTTTATCGAGCATTTTTCTCGTACTTGCTTGACTTGCTTCATCACACCAGGATACTGGGCTATTCTGGAAGTATTGTGTCATATTATGTTCAATTAACACATCAATGAATCTGCAACACTAACAAAAAAAAAACACGTGTGGCACTCGAGAACTACCGCGGTAAATCTATTGCATAGCATCTTTCCAAAAATAGGAAGATAATACTGTTGATTTATAATATTTTTTTTATTTATCTAACAATACAAGTAGTGTTAGTTATTCAATAATGTTTATCATTGAAATTATAGGTTAATGGTAACTGAAATAAGAAACATAAGTTTGAGACTTATATCTTCTAAATATCTGGAAAATACCGCGTCAATAGTGGTCCCATATTTTGTTGTGGATTCTTGTGGATCATTATTCATTTTCAAATTCAATTTTTCTGAAAGAAAAGTTGTCAACCGCTCTGATTTTTTATCAGCGAAGTTAATGTTGAAATCGCCAGCCAAGATAAGTTGAATTTTATTACCATTTGTACCAAGTATTTTCGACCCTTCTCCAGTGTACTCCAGTAAAGTGCGATGAATAAAATGCTCTACCTCGTCGAATTTTGGATTCGGAGAAATGTAAATTGCTTCCATGACTATATGTAGGCCATTTTTAAGTTCGCATAAGCATGCACAAATATATCCAACAAATGAGCGTCTAACATTAACATCGCTAACGTCTTCAATATTTATTTTAATATTCGGAGTCATAATATTAGTAACATTATTACTATGTTGGTAAATAGGTACCCCACCTTTTGGAACAGTATCTCGTTTGAATTGAACAATACAATTGAAATTAGGTATTTCAATCGGATTATCACGCGTCATGCATGTTCCGGTAAGAAGTAACACATTGGTTTATCTAGTAACTGATTCTTGTAAATCGTATTTGTGACTGTGAAGACTTTGGCCATTGAAAGTCATTATTGAAATGCCATTTCTATTACTAATGAAAGCTATCGTCTGAACACTATTTAAAGACAGTCTTTTGAATTCTTGCAACAAAGATGCAGTCGAAGCAGCTTGCCTTCGATTATGATAAAACTTAAATGCAGAATTATCAGTTTTTGTCGTAATATACAATTTTTCAATATTAGTCACCCGAGAGAATGCAACATAGACGAGTTCTTAAGAATGTGATTTACTATCTTGCGACTTATATATAGTTAGAGCAAGAGCTGAGAATAATGAAAAATGTTTGCATTTGGCTATACATTTTCTATCCGATGTTAATGAAATATTTGCGTTCGTAATTCAATGGGAACAGCGAGATTGTCGACTCCATTTTGCACTGCTAGAGTGGCTGCACGCATGCATCTAGTCGCAAGCATCCAAACACCTTGCGGTAGTCTGCCGAACTGAACCGACGATACCTGTTAGGTTTTTTCGTTACGGAAATTCTACATTCGGTCGCCGCGCTCAAAGCCTGAGATAAAAGCTATGCAATAGCTTAATGAACGATTTTGATTCGTCCATAACGCTTCAATTCGAAAATATCAAGTTCAAAGACTCACTGGGTTCCTCAAAACACTCAAGTAAAGATTAAATAAGACGAAAATTGACCTGGTTCTAAAATCCCCCATCAAATGAGACCTGAGATGCTCCCAAAACCACGTAACACGTCAATCTGTCGTTCGACATCTGTCTCAAGACGACAATAACGGTCCACCGAGAACCTCTAGTCATCATAATTCCGCCGAAAACCAACTTGAGCCGTTAAACCTCGGATTTATGAACTATATAACTCAGTAGGAGAAGAAAGTCCGAACAAAACCGCCGGAGCTGAAACTCGTAGATCGCGGAAATTAATTAAAGCGACCGTCTGTGTGTGAGTCTTCCTCAGATATCGGCTGTCAATCAGAACAAAAGAAGGACGGAACAACCGGCCCCTCCCGCGGGGCGCTAATGAAACGGGCAGGGCGCGATTTCCCTTTAATTACCGGGAAAGTTTACCAAATTTCTCGTTATTTAACGAAATCCTATATTTCCCCCGGAACTGGGAATATCCATGCTTAAAAGCTTCCTGTCGGGCTAATTAGGGAGGTATCTTCCTTCAGGATTCCGGACTATGACAGGGGGCGTGCCACACTTCCGCGGATGTCTCTGTCTCCCTAGTTTTCCCCCCATGATGAACTTATGGAAGTTCCGATCCGCGGACTATAATTTCGGATCTACAATGAAAATTAATTGAAGAGATTTTGCGAGCAGAAGTAGAATTTATGAATTTTTCTTCGTCTTACGTTGAAGCGGGCATATTGAAGATTAATGAAATTCAAAATTGAACTTTTTCGCCATAATTAACATCATTCAATCCGAAAACTTAATTTTCTTTCGGAATTAACTTTCGTATTCTTCCTCGACGTTGCTTTCTGTACTCGTGACTGCTTCTCTCTTTATCTGCTTCCGTCAGGTAATTCGATGTGATGTAACGATTCTTCTGAACAAATTTTTAATCTTTTATGATCCTGACAGAATTTTGCATAGACATAAATAAGAGAACAGATAAATGCAGGTATTTCATAATGGTTACGGAGAAAAAGGACTTCTAGTCGCATAATCTTTATTTTATGTCATTTGCTGGAAAAATCACACAATGGAACACGAAGAAAAATTAATTAAATCAAATAATATTGATTCAGAGAGCTAAAATAATACAAAACATATTGAAACAGAAAGGTACCTAGCTGAAAAAAACCATACAAGTCTGCAGTATGATTGAATGAGAAAAAGGGAAAATACCTCATCTGAAAATAACCCTTACCCCGCCCGTGAAAAAAAAATTACTACTTAAAACATTGAATGTCAGGAAAATCTTGAAAGACATCAGTGTGATCTGAGAGAGCAGCTTCATGTTATCCGTCGATGGGCTCAGATAAACAGATTCTTCACAAAAACGACTCGAAATTCTTAATCTGGAATGAAAAAAGACAAAAGCAGAAAAGAAACAAACTATTTAGATAGAATAAATTAAATAATTTTGAAATTAACCACCCATTTCAGTCATGCATTTGTTAATTCGTATGTAGCCTCGAAACCATCTTGAAATTTATAAAAGGGACAACTATTTATGAGATGTTCTATAGTCCCGTCATTTCCCCACACTCACAACTAGGGCTCTCAACCGAATTCCATCGGAAGAGCATGCTGTTGCATCGTCCATGGCTTGTTCTAATGCGATTTAGAACAGACCATATTCTCCTGGGAAGGTCAAAACCAAAAACTCTGATAGAAGGATCAGAAAAAAGATCTTTATTGAAAAAATTGGATACATTTCATTCGAATTGCCAAATTTTTTTGTCTTTTCTATTCATATCAATCAGAAAATTCGACCAAAAAGGTTTACACGGCTTCAATCTGGGGGCCTCATTATCTGAAATATAGGTGAGTGTGGAAAATGAATTTGGAAAGAAATTGAATTTGTTCCAAAAATTCAAATATGCGAGTATGGGGAGGGACAATATTTGAGAGGACTGGTTACCAAGGAGTAGGTGTAGACTTGATAGTACCAGAAATAATCCTCATAGAAAAATTTAGTCGGGCATCAATTTTTTTTACATGAACACTGTTCAACCAAACAGGGCAACAATATTCATCAGCAGAAAAAACCAAAGCAAGCGCTGCCGTACGAAGTATTGTTGCATCAGCGTCCCATGAGGAACCAGCTAGTTTCTGAAGAATATTTTTCGAGTTTTAAACTTCAAACGCAGATCATCTAAATGAGCGTTGAAATTTAGAGAGCAATCAAGATTCCCAGGTATCTAGGATTGAGAGTATGTTTTAAGGAGGAAGAACCGAAAATAACATTCAATTTTCTATATTTCTGATGATTATTCAAATGAAAACACGAAACCTTGGTGTTATTTTCATTCGGGCACAAACGCCACTTAAAAAAGTAATTTTTCATTATATCCAAATCTGCGTAAATGATACTTTCTATTGTTTGAAAATTAGAATGATGGAAAGCCAGAGCAATATCATCAGCATAAATAAATTTTTCCGAAGAAGTAGTTGGAATGTTACACAAATATAAATTGAATAGAAGAGGTGCTGAAACTGAACCTTGTGGAAGACCATTATTCAAAGTTTCGAAATTACAACTATTATTATCGACCAAAACCGACCGGAACCTTCTGAGGGATAACATATTTTCTAATAGTCTAACCATTTTTCCAAATTTTAAATGATTATAGAGTTTATAAATTAATCAATCTTTCCATACGGTATCATATGCAGCTGATAAATCCTAATCAATGGGAGGAGGTAACATCTCTAATAACACCTCCTCTTCGTTTTGCCTATGGAAATATGTGCGATGAAATTGTTGTTAATGAGAAAATGATTACTTTGTAGGTGGCAAAATTCCTGATTCGACTTTGTTCCTACAGCCTCCAATAAGCTCCTCCATTGGGGCGATATAAGGCGTTGTCGCGGCAATCCCCAAGAATCCATCACTTACCTATACAAACAACCGGCTCGGAAATTTTCAATTTAAATTCATCGTATCATTCCGGGAATAATCATGCGCCGATTCAATTAACTTTTTCTACCCCATTCATTAAATCCGGCACTCCACATCTCACGAACCAAAGTACATAACATCCCGTGATGCCGTAATAATAATGCCGGGGGTGTGTAATTACGTCGGCGCAAAATCACGGAATAAACCCTTTTTCGATTAATTACAACTTTGCCTAATCCATAAAATGCGTGCGGCCGCGAAACTTCGGGATTTGCGGCTCCCCAACTAACCCAGAACGGCATTTTTCAGTCGGCCCAGAGTGATTCGGCTCACTGGATAAGTTCACAAACTCGCCGAGCTTTTGGAGTTCTTTTGCGATGCGGCCGCCATCGGGCAGTCTTTGTTTTCCAACGCATGCATCTTCCCACGGAGAACATACGGTTTCGCAGCACAACGAAACTCCGTCTAACTTCAACTTTTCGGTTGATTTTCCTCGGATTTATGTGAGATTTCGGAACGTGACTTTTGCAATTCTGTTAGTGAGGTGCAGAGCATCTTTCGCTTTTTTTTTTAAAGCCTTCGGCGGGTCCTCTGTTATAGATTTCATTTGCTGATAACGTTTTCTTTCGAAATTCTGCCGTCTGGTCTTTGATCTGTCTCGTTTTCTGGACCCTTCTGATCCCATTAATTTATCCTTTCCTCGTTTCTTCTCTCAACTTGTCCATACCATTGCAGTAACTTTTCTTGCAGACTCGGTAACTTCTACAACTTTGATATAATCCCGTGTGATCTGGTTTCTTATTCTATCAGAGGCAAGGTATCTTTCTTAATTTAGAAGATCCTAGTCACTCCATTTTTTGGAAGATTACTGTTGAGGACTGTATCCAGATAATTGAGTTAGAGATGGTAGTGTAAAAACATTTATTGACATCATTCACAATCATAAAATGAATAAGTCACCCGCATGAAGTTTATACAGTAAAAAATACAAATATCAAAATCATCTATAAACTCAGAGTGAATTATTCAACTGGAAACAGAGGTAATCTAGAGATGTTCAAAATGAGAGGTCATATGAAGTCAGACTTAGACTTTGAGATAATTACATTAATTCAAAATTAAACACAGCGTTTACAGAGATGAAGCAATTAAAATCATCAGAAAAACAGAAGGTTGAATAATGAATTGTTAGAGTAGGCCGAGTTGTAATAAAAATGATATCAGGCCTCAGAGGAGACACGTGTATTGGAAACTTAGTAGTCTAAGTCTCTTCTTCATTGAGACTATTACAAATGTGAGAATATCATGATTGAGAAGTCAAGATTTAGGATCTATAACGTTGGTCTGTAATGAGAATGCTAATTAATCAATTGAGACGACATTTACAGTGACAAACTACTTTCAGTAAACAGGGTCAGTGTTCATCAGAAAAATAGAAGCTACAATTGACAATTATGGGGATTGTAATATCAGTTTTACTTTGTATGAATAGAATCACTAACCTATTGATCTTACTTGCTAAGTGTTTCAGCTGAATGAAATTGAGAATTTCTTATGTATAATGAGGAGATCATACCAGTTGAATGGTTTTATCAGTATTTGAGGAGACCACTCAAGGTGAAGCAGGGACTGACACTGTCAATCAGGTTCAATGTTTGAGTTACTTGATCGTTCAAATACTTCAGAGAAGTTCACTTGGTTTTATTGAGAGAGAAGACTGTTTCCGTGGTTTACCTTTGCGTTTGAGGATTTTCATTAATCTGAAACTCGAGAACAATAATTAGCAAGTGTTATGAGAAGTAAATAGTTGAGAAATGAGATGAATACATTAAGATAATGAGGTGCACATGAGAATATAATAAATCAGTATCTATTACCACGGAGAATGTTCATTCTTGGAGCAAATAATCATTTCCATGTGAGGAGTCTAGAGATATCTGGAAAATCTACGAGAACTGCAAAAATATACCAAAATATAAATACCAGTATTTTTATAGATTTTCATGATCTGAAACGTGGAAAAATTTTCAAACTTTATGAAAAGCAGGAAAATTACATGGAAAATGCAACAATTAAGGATTCTGAGAATTCACTCACCTTTTGATTAGTTATTCCTAGAAAATGAACGAGATGATCAGTTATTAAGGGAGGTGACTTTTTGAAAATTCTAATTTACAAGAGTATCACAAGGGCAGGTCTATTTAGCTGGATACAGAAAGAGAAGATTAATTGAGGATGAGGTCTGAGGGGGCATTGCTCAATTTTTAACAGTATCGTTTTGAGGAGATGGTGAAGGAGTATTTATTTTGATCGATAAATGAGTTGATCCAGTCAAGATAGAAACTTGAAATAGCAAAAACTGCCGGGAAGCCGATCTTTTTTCCCAAAAACGGTGGAATCTATCGAAAAAAATCTCAAACAAAAGTTGTATATCTTGAAATTCTATACAAAAATGGTTGTCATGAATGTAAAAATCACAAAATCTGCCTCTATTGCACTTAACCAGGATCTGAGCAAACCTATCCTTGGCAAGTGACTTTTCTACAGCCACATGCGGTACTACAACCTTTATTGAAATTGCAAAACATAGTTTCGGGGAGTTTTTTTGAAGCATCTGGGAGTTAAATTGATAGTATATGACATGTCAATATCAAACCTTCCCCAGACCTATCAAGATTCAAGTGAAATACTCTTCCCTAAATCGTTCTGGAAGAGATGGTCATTTGGGGAAGTAAGAGGTTTGCTGTTTCAGATTCCGCCCCGTTTAGAACTAAATGGATTAAAACAGGAGGACCAACCTCGTAACGAAACATTCCCCAATTTTATAAGACAACCCAATTTTCCAGGAGAACTGTCGGGTTCCCAACCTCTCAGTATTAATAATTCCCAACAAAATCTCTCCAAGTATCTGTTGAATACTCCCCCACTCCCACCTAGCAGCTGACCTCGAATTCCGGCCTGCAGACACACGAAATTCACCGTAGGACGAGAGCAAACTTATTTCTGGTCCCCTCGCTCGGGATCTCCGAGCAAAGTGCCCCAAATTCCCGGCGACGGGCGCTTATGGACCTGGGGGCAGGGGGTCGCCAACCTCCTTTGATGCCGGCAGACGGGACAACAACTTCAGAAATTATTTTCTTCATAAACAATTAGATTGGAGCGGCGTAACCGGTTTTCGTACGCAGAGCTCCCCCAATTTTGCGGGGAGGTTTATTTCCCGAAATTAAAACTTCATTCGAGTTTGTTTGTACAGCCGTAGGAGCTGATGGGAGTTTGAGAAAGTGCACTTTCTAGGCGGTTGAGGCGGTGCAAAACGTTCTTATTAGGACATGGCGTGTCTGACATTACGCCTGTATTGCCAGTTTAAACTTCGCAACGAACGTTGTTGTGTGGAACAACTCTGTACAGAACAATTCAGATGTAAATTTATACGGACGTTGTAATTCTCGTAAGAACCACTGTTCTGCTGTGTTTCCGAGATTGAAAATGGCATTTCGCCCCTTTTATGACCGTTTCATGCCGTAACGTAGAAAAGAATACGCGAAAAGTAATTTTACCAGTTGTGAAATCCTTTTATCTCAACAGGATCGAAAATAAGTTCACACTTATACATAATTATCAACGGAATGAGGTAAAATAGAAAGTAAAAAAACACAGACACCGGAGCACTACCTACCTTTTCTCGAAGTTTTTCGTCGTATTTTTGAACCCTCATACCTTGAGTTTGGAATAAAGCAGATGAAAAAAATTCTCAGAATATAATGCCAGTAGTGAAGTTATCATCAAACGTGCAAAGTTCAAGTGTATAGCTCGTACACTTTAGATTTTATAGATATCTAAAAATCCCTGATTTCGTCACTCACTGTAACGGTACTTCCTGATGGCCTATGAAGTTGAAATCTGGTATGTGAGCCAGTATCAGTACACAAAAAACCGAAAAATTCTAAAAATTGAAACTTTCACCCCCAACCCTTAGAATTAGGAGATTGATGTAAACGGAGGACTGCTTGTAATGAATGTTGCAACATCCTTGACAGTTATTTCGAAATAGGAAATTGATGAAACACAGGATATCCTCGTGATGAATTATGGATACAGCAGGGTGTGTAGAATCAAGGTATAAGAGATTTAAATGCGGAAATATTGTGGGTGAAAACAATTTTCATATCAAAACCAACTTTTTCAAGGTTGAAAATCACCCCCACATTTTGAATAAGGGGATAAAATAAAGCGCTCGTATAACGCCACATGTGTATTTACACCAAATACAATTTTTCTGTGATAACCTCAACCACAGTTTCCATTGTGAAATTTCTCGTTGTGATCATTGTGTACAAAGATAGCATCCTTTATACAATGGTTGTGATGGCAGCTCGCAAATACATCGCGATCTCAGCTTGAACCTAGATAGGTGAAGGTATGTTTCTCCACTTCATACATTGTTGATTTTGAACATGGATTGTGAATTAGTTTGACTTGAAATAGATCTCGAAATAATTATATTTTATTGAATTATTATTTAGGAACGAAAGAACAAAATGAAACATTTTGTCATAAGCAACGAACAAAATCAACTGAAATCCAACCAAAAATATTCCATGTGAAATATTGCCAAGGCCAGGCCATGTTCCTCACATTGTCAAAAGGTTATCAGAGGTAAGCAGCCCAGCTGCTAACTCTACACTCTTCAACTTCACAAGTCCTTTTTTTCACAAACTTGGCCTTGGTCGGAATAAGTGACTTAGCTGTTCATAACTTTTCTGTTTTAAAATTGTTCCCATAGTTACGAAATGGCCAAGTCACTCATTTTGACCAAGGCATAGAGTTTGTGAAATGAGGACATGTGAAGTTGAAGAGTGTAGAGTTAGCAGCTAGGCTCTACATGAGATCTGATAACTTTTTGACAATGTGAGAAATACAGCCTCGTCTTGGCAATATTCTACATGAAAATGTTTTTGGTTGGATTTGATATACATATTTATTTATTGACGGGACAAACCGAATTACAAAATAAAACAAAAATACTAATCTACTCAAAATACAAAATTTCCTAAATTAATTTCAAATAAGACATTCGTTCACACTTCTTACCACCGCAGAATATGATGATTCCATAAATTCGATGCCTATTCTAGCAGCAATATTTACCCTTTTAAATACAGGTTATATTGTTAGTAAGTTTCAATTGATTTTGCATGTCTGTGAATATTTCTCATTAAGGCAATCGAAAAAGCAACAACTATGACAAAACCCCAGTGCATCATCCTAGGAAAATATCCCAGAGAGAAAAAGAAGAAAAACACGAAAAATGAAATTTAAGAAATTACCGGCACTCAAATAAAAATAAAGAGCAATGATCAATGAATGATTGCAATTACAAATCACCAAAACTATCTCGACGTCGCCTACATCCCAAACATTCAGACTCGAAATAACAAAAAAAGTAGAAACTGAATAAATAACGCATAACAATTTAGCCATTATAACAACCCCTAACCCCATTCCCAAAATAATCCACCGTCCTGAATAAAATTATAGTTGGGGGCAGGCTCGGAATCTCATTCCTCCAGAATGATTTAAAATAATTACATCTGGATCCAAGAAAATAACTTGGGCCGTTGTCGTCGACATTGCTGCCACAAAAGTGCGAGTAATTTTTATGGTCTTCACCCGAGGCAGCCAACTTTCGACCTAAAGTTGAGTATCAGCTTTTTCGAGTGATTCATGTTCATTATGAGAGCGGCGTTGAACTAAGTTGGACGCCTATTCGAAAGGAGGAAGGAGTAATGATTAAAACATCAAGTTTTTTCATGCGGGACTAAATTACAGCGTTCACGGTCCAGGGGGTTCATCAGGGGACCGAGATAAAATCGTGCAGAATGCCGGGGAGGGGCAGATCGTGGGGGAAATTGCGAATGCTCATTTGATCGATTTCGCGAAGAAACAGCCTGGTTTGCATGATGACATCGCGCTATCCAAGGTATATTGAGACTGGAAGCATTAAGAAACCCTATGGTGGTGAAAAACGCTGTACTGCAACGGCGCCAGCAGTCATCCAAAGGATGCGTCACCGATTGAAAAGAAATTCGATTTGCTCCAGCTCCCTTGGAGGAATGGGACATAAAAAACTTCTTCTGCTTTCATATGCAGAAAAGAGAACTCAAAAATGTTTAAAACTATCTGAGATATTGCGTTTTCAATTGCCGGGTCCGGTAATACACTGCCCAAAAAAATTATGGAAATCTCGAATTTATTCTTCAACTAAAGGTGTTCCAAATGATAATTATTTTTGTCAGAATTATGCATGCTTATGTTATCCACTTTCAACTTTTTTCTTCAATACAGATGTTTTTCCCAGCAATAATAAAAAAAAGATGATATTATCAGATTTTGAATGTATTGGCTCCATTCTAAAATCAGTTGTTCTCGATCAATTCTAGTGATCAATAGTTTTTCTTTCGTTTGATTTCCCACACTCGATCTCTATGCAACGCGAAACACGCAATTTGACCCAAGAGGAATGGAGTTTCCAATACAAGTGTGTCCAGAATGTTGCAGCGATTCAGGGAGACAGGTATGAATGTCCGAAGACCAGGACAGGGTAGACCACGAGTAACAACTGCCATTCAAGAACGTTACTTGAGAGTTTTTTCGTTGAGACAACGGTTTGCAACCGCTCGCTTCCTTCAAAGTCAGCTTGAGCAAACTCATGGGGTGCAAATTAGCACTCAGACAATAAGAAATCGCCTTAGAGGATATGATTTAATACTTCATGACGCGGCAAGAGGCACAGCTCTTACCCCAGCCCATCGAAGGGCGCGTTTGGATTTTGAGAGAGAGCATACCATTGGGAAGAGGCCGATTGGGAAAGAGTTCTCTTCACAGATGAGTCTAGATTCCTCCACCATTGTGATCGATGTTTTCTTGTATACAAACGTCCACATGAAAGATATGCTCAGTGCAATTTCCTAAATACTACTGGTTTCGGGGGGAGGATGGATCATGGTATGGAGTGGAATATCTTTGAGTGCTCGCACAGACCTAGTGGTCGTCGATAATGAAGCTTTGAATGCTGATAAGTATATAAAGAACATTCTTGAAGAGTATGTAGTGCCATTTGCCCCATAATTTTCATGGACGATAATGCCAGACCTCATCGTGCGCGCATCGTTCAGGAGTACCTTAAAGAGGTTGAAGTCTCTCGAATGGAATGGTCAGGAAGAAGTCCAGATCTCAATCCGATTGAGCAGGTTTGGGACAACCTCAATAGAAGGCTGAGCAGTTCAAAAAATCATCCAGCTACTCTTGATGACTTAGGAATCCAACTCGGAGAAATCTGGGAAGGATTAGATCAGAACATTTTAATATCACTCATTTTGAGTATGAACCGTCGTTGCCGAGCTGTAATTAACGCAAGGGGTGGAAATACCAAGTATTAAATCACTTATCATTTCAGTATTTTGAAAATTGTTCATTTCTCTTCTTCCACATAAGATTCGGTGAAATCCTGAATTTTTCTTCCATTTAATGTGTCTTGTTTCGTTCAAAACCTTCCCGAGAGAACATAAAGAATAAGTTATAAAGTCAATGTAGAGTTAGCTTTCATTAAAATTGAGATTGTCAGAATGTGTGTTAATTTTTTTTGCGCAGTGTAGGTATACAAGTTCCCATCCCCAACTGCGCCCAATTCTTAGAGCGCGCGCACAGACAGAGCTAGTTGTTTTACGAGACCGAATCCATTTAGAAAGTTTAGCCAGTGACGTTCTGCAAATGTTTACGCAGTAAAGTGAGGCAAACGAAGCGGATATATGCAGAAAATCCAATCCGTGTAGAAAATGGTAACAACTTTACCCCTCCCCCGGCTCGTCCCTAAAGAAGTATTTGACTTTGAACGTCTCCGATGAGATGGTGCATCGAAGAGAAATCGAATTCCAGGAAAAGGCTTATTGAAGCCGGATTGTACGGATCCGAAGAATAGGGTCATCCAGCTTTGTGCTCGGATAAGTGGGTCAGAGCATAGGTACCCGGACTTTTCGCTATTACCAGCGATGTGTGTGCTGGATCCGAAGCCCATTGTGATGTCTTTGAAGAGCCTCGTGACGTAAACTGGCCAACTGGGTTGGAAAATGGTTGGGAACGCAGCTAATTCCCGTTATTTGGACCCTGGAAGTATTTGATTCATTCCTGTTAATCTAGAGAAATTTCGGAGCAGTACATGAAAATAACACCATCAAGGATTATAGAGTATAAAGATGGGAAACGAAGCGACTACAGTGATGTGAGCGACATCTGTAGTTTCAAGAGTAAACGGGTTATGGTTAAAATATCTAATAAGGGTCCATTTGGCAAGATCATATAGAGATTATTAGTACGGTGTTGTAAATTTTGAAAGAAATATTATGCTGAATGATTCTATTTTCTCGTATACGCGTATTTCTCACCGAAATAACCTAGCTCACTCTATAATCTTTGCTTGTGTGTTTTTCTGTTATGAATATTGTGTTAAAAACTGGCCGACATTTAAAATGCATGGTGATTAATTGCAGAAATAATAGAAAGGATAATCCTGAATGTGCATTCTCTTCATTACCAAAGAGAATGGAAATGTAAGTTATGAAACTCGTATCATGTAACTGTCTTGTTCATTGCTTTTTATTTTCAGTGCTGTCGAATGAATAAAATTTATTGTTCTGGATAACGTATAAAGAATTCTTTCTGGGCAGACATACAGGTCTTGTTGTACACCTCTGATACTTTTCTTTTATTGTTGTTCAAACATTCTGTAATTAACATACAGTGGACTCTCTTTAAGTCAAACTCCTGGGGACCAAAAGAACTGTTCGACTTATCTATTGTTCGGCTCACCAAACATTCGAGTTATTGCAGTGAGACTTTACTTCATTGAGAGAAAAACTAAGGTAAATACGAAATAATCATCAATGAGAAACGAGCGTTTGAGCTCTGGAAACATGTCCTTAGAGGTCGAAAAATCGTATGATAATCATCACGTGTGGTGATTTGTTTGCGAACCGAATCTTCTTCGGTCTCATTCATTAGATCAAAAAGTTCCACTCATAGAGGCAATGGGTTAGAAGAACGACTTATAGAGGTGGAGGTTCTCTTGACAACCCTTCCAGCAGTTCGACTCATCTACTAGACCCTCTAGACTCATTGCGGTGAAAATGCACTGGGTAAGATATGTATGAATCGAACAACTGTTCGACTTATCGATGTTCGATTTATCGAGAGTTCAGTGTATGAATCAGTTCTTGAAATTGTTATAATAATTCTCTAATATGTGAACAAATTTTTGATATTTTCTTTATTTCATAATTATCTTATTGTAGTTGATTTTACACAATCAGTTCAAATAAAAATATAAAGAATCCAGAAGCGTATTTCATTTGATTTAAAACTATATGTAGATGGAAATTATGATCCTGATCAAAAAGCGGAGCCCTGCTTTTGTTTTGTCGATCAGGATGTTTCTTCAAAAGCTCGACAAAAAATACTCAATTTAATGAGAATTTCTGAGAAGTATAATTCGAATTTCGCGCCTATTAAAATAGTTTTCTGTACTGCATAATTTTATCAGCGCCCCTTAGGTGTCAAAAGTATGAAACTAGCCAAAAATCGTAGTCCGATTTTAGTACCACAGATATAAGGGCGTTTCCTATCTTTCTAACTCTATAATCTTTGATCAATGCAAAGTTATTTCATGGTGAAAAGTTATCTTGTACCAATTGATGTCATGATCGAATACATTTGATCTCTAAAACTCTCCTCTGCTTGGAGAAATTGTGGGTGAGGCCTGTAGCACTAGTTTAGTTTTTCCTACCGAGAGTAAAGTTCACAAAATCAATTGTCATTATTTTTTCACAAATTTTTGTGGAAGTTTGAGAGAGGTTGTCAATCAAAAAATTTGTATACTCATTCATACTATTATAAACGACAAAATTCGGAAATTCTATTATGTAATCTGCGTGTTGTTCTATTACATATTGAGTTGTTTTCATATCATCCGAGATCCAGCAGTCTCCCACTGTATCAATTCAACGTTTCGAGCTTTTTCGAACCCCATCATCGCCAAATTGGGCGGAAACAACTACGAATATAAAAAATAAGGAACCCATTCAATTTTATGCGTTGTAAACTGCGTGCCTATTCTTCTCTGAACGCGGATAACGTTCATTTCCAGCGTCGGATACGGAGTCCAACTCTGGTCTCCGCCGCTCAATATTGCCTACAACGGAAAAAGTTTGATATAATCGGGAAAAACAAGAAGAAAACGGGACCATCTTCTCGGGAATTCGAGAGGGGCCCCCATTCTGAACTTTATAATGATCGTTATAAGTACATCGGTTTCTTTTGAACCGGGGGAAATTGAAATAGGCTTCATTTGGCACGAATTATTCGAGAAAAATCAAGGATTTGGTCGGGACCCGAATTTATTTTCACCCTCGGGTCAGAAAGGAATTATATGAGCAGGAAGTTTCGAGAAATATTCGATCACATATCTTGTGAATGATGAAACCAATGCACCAATTACTTCAGACTTGAATCTATCTTCAATTACTTGTTTTCTCTTATGATTTTTCCCAATATTTAATACATATGCTAATTGTCATTCACCGTCAAGTTTTGATTCACCCAAAATTCAAATTCTGGTGATGAGAATAATACAAATATGAAAAGCTTATTGCATGTATGTATGTATTCTGGGCTTAACAATATGATTGCAATGTACAGTACATATCATTAAGAAACAGCCTCATGCCGTATACCCAGTTCTCCTCACCTAGCCTCTCTAGTCTTTGCATTTCTCTGAACTGCCCCTCTATTTTATTTTCAATCTGCAATCCTTCAACTCTTCAGCAATAATGATCCCCTGGTGCTTGATATTCCCTGTACATTTCAAGTTGTTATTCTCATACTTAGTCCATTCACTCGTTCATCGTTGTATACCACCACTGTTATTCCAAGGCTTGTTGAATGAGAAATTCAGCAACTTTGTCATTTTATTTGGTGTTGGGTTGCTGGCCCAACGCCCAAAGCTTATTGTTCGTATTTTTAATTGTAATTGTTTTCTTTTGCAGGTATGTCAGAGATTTATTCAACGCTCCTTACAATGTGAGTCCTTAAATTTTTTTTGTGTAACATAGTTATTTCTGAAGCGTTTTTTCTGTGAATCATTGAGGGTTTTATTAGGTAAGTACTCCATAAAAAAATTGGTTCTACTTCCTGGTTTTAGATATCCCAACTGAAATGGAGAACAAATCTAAAAACGCATGAAAAACATTGACAAAAAAAAAGTTGAGAAAAAACAAATGCAAAACTTCACACGAAAACACGACTTTTTCTTAATTGAAATACTACTTGAAAAAATACAAAATAAAGGTGATAGTAAGGAACAGAGGCAAATTGAGCCAATGAAAAACAGTTTATCTGTGTATGAATGTAACAACAAAAAATAAAATAAATAAGAACACGAAATCCGCAATCGAAAACGACTGAAATCAGTCACATATATATAGTGAACATTATAAATTTTCTTGTACCTTCATGAGTAAAGCTCTGTTTGCTGTAGCTAAGAAAAGTGATTTTTTTTGGAACAGAAATCATGAAATTTCTTTCAGAGGGAGTTGTTTCAAAATTTGCGACGAAATCTGTCTATTTGTGTATTTTTTCATATAATTTTGTCAGTTACACTCTTCTTAAAGCTCCTGTAAGACTTTTATTACTTAGGACGAGTTCAGTAATTCAAAAGATGGGATGGTAAAATTGTAAATCATGAGGTAACTGCAGGAACTTGTCACAAACAAAACGTAGCAGACAGACCGATTTCTGACTTAATAGTCTTCATCGGTGCCGCGTAACACAAGCGTTGATGAAATAGAATAGATTCTTCAAGAAATAAATCTTCTCTCTGTTGATTTTGCATTCCTTTATTATAGAGTCTCGTCAACCTTTTAGAAAGAGAACACGCCCTCTAACACACTGAGCTACAAGTATAACGAATTTGTCGGGGAAACTTATACAGAAGATGAGCTAGTGAAAATCTTAATCATGAAGTAGATTGCAGGAAAAGTGTTGTCATCGAACGACGCATAGCAAGCAGTCCGGTTTCTGTCTTATTAGTTTTCATCAGTGATTTTTAACACAGTCTCGAATGAAAACATTGCGGCGGTGCCACATGTACTGTAAATATGGAAAATTCCGAATCCACCATTTTCGTTTATTTCAAAGAGAATTTCATTTGAATTTGGAAACCTGTACGAATTTGGTCCTTGAACTTCCAATATTAGAAGCGATAAATTCCCGTTCAAATTCCGCCCTCAGCTGGAATAGTTGGCGACAAAAGGAATGCCGCATCAGATTTCCCCGACGAATATTCATTTTTTGCCCGGAGCTCTGAGTGGAAAACGGACAAAACAGTGAGGCCAGAAAAATACGCCAGCAGGACAATGGAGGCAACCCTTTCTAAAAATAGGACGTCATCAATCACCCATCCCGGAGGTTTCGATTTCTGTTTGGTAACGGAATTTCCATTTCACTTTCTTGATATATTGTTATATTCCTTCAATAATAGTTTATTTATGGGCGAGTCCGGCATCGGAATTTATGTGTTTTTTATTCATCTTGCGGATGCGGAAGGGCTGTTCTCGACCTCGGCTGGTACATTAGATTATTTATTTGTGTTGATTCATTTATACGTTTCTCGAATGATTGTGTAGTGTATCTGTGTCCCACTGAAAGACCCAGTTTTCAAACCCTATTGAGATTCTTTATGCCTTTTTTATTTATAGCCACGGCAGGCTGTGGTGGAGATCTGGTTTAGAATCTGAGAAAAGATTTTTTTTTCATTCATTGTATTGGACTCAGCAATTATGGCTATTCACCCAGTTTTCGAGCACCACCACCAGACAGCACAACACTCACAGAGAAGAATTGTTCTCCTGAACTACAACTTTTTAACCGAAAGAGATATAGGAAAATCAATGACAAGTTACGGTGGTCTCTTTTGGGCAAACTGATGATGCCATCAACTGCATTCCTCTTACTTCTTTTGTTTTCGAGTCATAGGCCAAAATTGAAATTAAGGTGATTTCAACTAGGGCCATTATCTCCGTTCCTGTTTGTGCTAGGATGTTGAAATGAAAACATTATAGAGGCACTTTTTTCATAGCAATCCAGTAGTGTACTTTGGTTTTTCCCAAGAGGTTTTCTTGTTGAGCTATAACGTGAAGTTGTGTTTTTTCTCATGGCAAGAATAGTTTGAAATGGCTTAGGAAGAATTGCCATTTTTTTCCCGTTTCAGAAATATATCATACATCGAAAATTGCCCTCAGATATCATGAAAAATATAGTTTGTATACAAAATTTTAATAAATGAGTATTAAGTAGGCCGAATCACAGAATAATATGTCTCTTCGCATAGAGTCATTATTATTTTGCGATTGAATACTTAATTAAATTCTCCTTGGTTTGATCTCTGTTCGAAACAACTGTCAATTATTAGAATTCGAAGTCATTATTGCCGGCAATATGGAAATGTTCGAAAACTACGAGAATTATGAAAATGTTAAAATGTTTTTTTTACAATTGCCATTAAAAATGCCACTTTCAATGACAGCAAACAATGTTGAAATTGATTGTTTACGTGGAAGCGTGTTAAAAATATTTTTAACATTAGTGTTAAAAATATTTTTAGCACTCCATTTTCTCATGATGAAATATTGGATGATGATGATCCCAAATCTGTTGAGGTTGGGAGAATTTTTTCAGCAATGACATTTCTATATGAAATGGAATGATCAACATAGCCCTCGGCTACCGTCGTAGACTTCCATCCACCATGTTTTTTATATACGTAATATTTGCTCCTAATTCTTCTAGCAATGAAGCGGAGGATCTTTGAAAACAGTGTCTTGTATATTGCTTTGGTTCTGACAGTTTGAGGAATTCGGCAACAATAGATGCATTTTTCCACATGAATTAATACAACTCGATTGGCAGTGCATTTATTATTAATAATAATAATGATAGTAATAATAAACTTCATTTAGCACTCGGCTATTGAAAACAATAAACATTTCATCCACTTAGAGAAATCTATCAAATATATAACCTACTAAACATCTTTTAAATTCCCTATAATAGGTGCAATATTTCATATTCTCAGGGAGTTCATGTATTTCAAGAAAAAACGACGATTTTTGATGACAGAAGAGCGCAGTGCAAAGTACCTATGAAAATAGTCTGCATACTTCCCAATAACACTGAAAGAACGACTGACTTTCGTTCTTGTATTTGGAAGTTGTATAACCAATGATTTATTTGTTATTTCGATGTCTTCCACTGATAAATTACGAATTCTTCACGCTGACAAGCTCCAAATAATTCGAAAATAGTTGCAACCTCAACCATCAAGTATTTCTCATCTGGTGCCTCGTTTACAAACTTTTCAATTTGTTCACGAGTGAGAATTTTCGATTTTTTGGGACTATATCCTTCACTTTTCCGTTTTGAATATGCTATTACCTCAGAATATTTACTAACATCGACACCATTTTCAATAAGGGCGCTTGACTTCATCATTGAAGATTTGCTCCACAAGTTGATGAACTCCATACTTTTTATTTTTCTTCTAAGTATGCCAGGAAAACAGTTTCACTGAAGTTTCCTTCTACATTTTTCAATTGACACCAGGCCAGGAAATTGTTGTATGCAATATCGTATTGCTGAACAGATTTTTTAGGTAGGAATTCCAGATTTGCTCTTCTTACAGACTCTTCAATATCCAGAGAAACAACCAAATCTTCACTTTTATCAATAATTGGACTCTCGACAAACATATTAAGCAGTTAAAAACCCATGACGAAAATTGGACAGGAACGAAATTCAAATGAAAGCGTTTTTTATCATTTGTTAGTAATCATAACGTTCGCATCGTTTGCTATTCACAACCACCTTTTGATTATTTGAATATTAAAATGCATTCTGAAGTTTATGGTCATTGCAGATTCGCCCATTTGTTAATTGCCCACCCTTTACAAATAACCTTCTCACTAGAATAGTTTTTCCACAAAATTCATGAAAAATTCTAACACGAGATTCAGAATGCGAAGATTATTCCGAGCCTGTTCTGCGAAGTAACACGCTCCTAGAATCCACGCAAAGCAAAAGGAGACCTACAAAGTTTGATTTAAAATTAATTGGGACAGAAATTACAAGCCAAATGAAAGAGCTCTATTTAATCTTACAGCCACTCCGGAGCTTATAATTAAATTTCAATTATGAAATAGAGAGGGCGCAGTCCGAACGAAACACTCTTGCAACATGGCGAGAGTAGCCTTCAACTACTTCCGCGACTGTTGAGTTTATAGTGCTCAGGGCAGGGAGAATTAAATATAATTTTAGAGTTCATGGAGAGCTTCTTTCCTTGCAGGAAACGCGGTGCAACGTTTTGCATTTCCTTCAGGAGGTACACGAGTAGATTCACCTTGAGAAAAGGGATGAGGGTAGGTTAGGAATGAGGAAAGCTTTTAAGCTTTCACATAAATTCCTCGTGTACGATTCCGTGTTTGGAATTAGAGCGTGTATGCAGCACGCGCTTTGAAAGCTCCGCAGGAAGAACAACATATTTATTTCCTGCATATATGAGCTGCTCTATCCATTTCCAGGTCGAGGAAGGGGCGTTTTTCGGGGCATTGTTTTGTTGTTGAGTTGCTAAATGGCGAATGCGCTAGGAACATGAATTTGGATTTTGAAATATACTGCTCCACAAGAGTTAGGGATTCGTATTCAATCATTTCGAGAAGCCTACAGGCTGTAAAATCATTTAAAACATAACATAACAACTTGAATCGATCCAATAAAATTTAGTATGAGTCATTTCTTCAATTTGGTCGCCTTTTTTCTGATGTTTGGTTCTTTGCATATGCTTCATGAATGTTCTTATTTTGAAATGGAGTCAGTTTATCAAAGGTTTCGATTTGAAACGAGTTTTCTCGAAATTCCAAGATGTAAATTAACAAACGCTGAGGCTAATAGGGCTATCGAAATGCTACAGGGTGGCCTAACTCAGGTTGTTGTAGCGGAAAGGCTTCAAGTCAGCCAAGGTGTGATATCTCGACTTTGGAATAGGTTCAGGGAGACAGTTTTCGTGTTGGAAAGACCAAGGCTTGGCGGGCGACGAGAAACAACACCTGCTCACGATCGTTTCATCACCGTTTCGGCTGAAGAAATCCTACATCTATGTGTAGAATGCTACTTAAAACTCTTGAAATGCAGATGGGGTCCAAGTTTCCATCGAAACCATCAGAAGACCTTTGAGAAAGGTGAATCTAAAAATGTTTTGCCAAATCGTCTTAAAATGCTCGAATTCTCTGGGAATTAAATTTCGTTATTTTACTCGATTTTTCTTAACCACAATCAACCAAAATCAATTTTATTTCCTGCAATTTGAAATCATATTACTATTATTGTCCATCACGAAATCTCATTTTTTTGCAATTTAAGTCAATATTCCTAACTAGTGTGGAGCAGTTCATTAAATTTTGGGATTTCTGATGAAAAATTATTTTCAGATCATTGCTTTAATTGCCGCTGATACTATCAAGCGGAAGGCTTTCACCTAATCAAAAAATTTCAACCCCGAAAAAATTCCATCAATCAAGGTTAGCAGGAAATTTGAAAGGTGATTTTTATTCCAAAAACGGCTTCAATATTAAAAACAAAGATTATCGAGTACAAAGATGAGAACCTCCCTTATATCTCTAGTACTGAACACATGCTACGATTCGTATATCACAACTCAGAGGTTAAGTCTGTTGAGTCACATTTTTTCAGACACGAACTATTTACAATATTGGATTCACATCAGTAAATTCTAGCTAGTGGAACACATTTTTGACTCTCTAGGTATATGAAGTCGCCAAATAATGCCAGTTAACATTCGCTGAAACAATAATCGAACTGAAAAATCTCTCTTTTGTCCAATTTTGATATTTTGACTTAACACACTTCACCTCTGGGGTGCTGATATAGATAACTGTATTCTATAAAAAACGAGAAAATCGAATACAATCATACTTACCGAATTGAATTTCGATTAGCTAGTTCAGAATTATTCCTTGGAATCTAGGGACGCCATTTTGCCATCGCTGTAACAATAATTCTAAATTCTAGTAGACATTTGAGATACTAGATGGCGCTCATAACTTTAGTCGCTTCTTTTCCAATCTTTCTAACTCTATAATCTTCGATTAAGAGCTGTGATTCTGTAGGTATATGTCGTTTAAATTGAATTACATGAATTTACAATTTATATTTGATGAAAGCAGTCAATCTGCAACAGCTCTTGAGGGTATTCTAGCAAATTGCTAAACCCCAACTTACCTATTGTTATTGTTAAGTGCTCTAATACAATCTCGACCATGCGCGAAATTAGGAATTATTTTTTCGCGATCAATTACCCTAACTACTCGTGAAAACAGCGGAATATAAGAGCGAATCTCGAGACAATACAAGTCATTAATCATTTTTTGCTCCAGCCACCGCGGTCCTGCATATACCTGCTCTGAGTACGGATAGATTTATATTCCGAATGCAGAATAGATTTTAAAATTCACCGGAGCACGATCAGCCACCATTATTCATCTATCGGTAACGCATGTAGAATTTTCATTTATGGCAGTGCGGGTTTCTCGTACAGCTTTGAATATTTCAATTTTCGTTCGGATCAGGTTTCTATTAGGGCTAATAAAGGGCTAAATTAAATGATCGATGCCGTTTCCGCATCGTTGTATGCGTTATCGGGTCCACAATGTTTCTTCTGGATCGGAATTTTTCAACCACCACCTTACCAATAGGCATAGGACTTCGGAATTTGAATATTCAGTGTGGGAAAGCTGAATGGTTACTGTTAATATTCATGAAATATCTTCTGAGCTAGTATATTCTTAAACAAGTTACAGAATGGGCTGTTATTTCAACACGAATGCAAAAGCATGAGTGTTTGAATTGTCTTCTGCCATCAGTAGTTGATAGTTGATGGTTTAAAAGGGGTTACAGTCCACTGCGACCTTTGGTTTATTGTGCCCCCTGACAAAGCTTTACAGCTCGCCTTCCAGTTCCATACATCTTATGAAATCCAGTATCTCGGAAGGCTTCAGTGAGGCTAATTCCTCACTCCTACAGGTCTCTTGACCAAAGCATTGTTTCCTTTGACTTACAATGCCAAAGCATTCTGTGACTAGGTGAATAGGAGTTTCTTCCTCCTCCCCCACAGAATCTACACTCGTCAGTGTCCGATACGCCCATTCTCAGCTTCCTGAGGTGACAATGCCCTGTAAGAAAGCCAGTGAGTAGGTGTAGTTGGTTCTCACTGAGATCCAAATTTCTTTTGGATCTTGGAGTTTCAAAATTCCGAAGGAACTTTTTGCAGTGATCCAACCCTTGGAGATTCTGCCAGAGTGTTTCTCTTTCTCCAGAAACTTTTTCTTATAGGTACATTTCCAAATACCACAGAAAGGTTCTGGGCCAGTGAGTGGTTTCCGAGCCCCCTCTCTGGCAAGTTTGTTGGCCTCTTCGTTACCTGTGATTCCCGAATGACCAGGAACCCAGATCAAAGAGACCTTATTTTTCTTGCCTACCTCATTAAGTTTGATCCGGCATTCCCATGTCGACTTTGAGTCGATGACATAGAAGTTCAGGGCTTTAATAGCAGCTTGACTATATGAGTGAAAAGCTATGTCGCAATTCTGATAGTTTCTCTCTAGATTAATGTCTAGACAACTTTCGATTGCTAATATTTCTGCTTGCAGAACACTCACACAGGAGCCTAGCGATAGTACACACTAGGCTTTGGTCCCGTGAACCCCAGCGCCAGCTGTATACCATTTGACAGTATTTTCTTTGAAATTTTGGTCGGTGTATTCCCGCTCCCATTCCTCTTTTTTGCATAGCAAACTGAAGTTTTTCTCAGTACTTACTTTCCTGACCATTACATCACTAGGAAGGTTCGCAGATGAGATGTAGTTACTCAAAGAGCTCCAGACTCTCTGACACCTAATTCTCTCATTACCTGCGCCTTCTCTAGATATTCTTAGGATGGCCTCATGAGCTGCCATCAGTATTAGACAATATTTTTTCCATTCCAGTCAAGTTTTGTGAAATACTCTCGAAATTTAATGAAAAAATCAGATTATACATCCTAGTGACTTTTGTATTGTATCTTGGAAGTTGGTGTGACTCACGAAATTTGACAGATCACGGAATTTGAATTGATTTTATTTGGAAATTAGATTGGAAGTCAGTACTGACAACCACAAAACGAAAAATATAACTGAAAACAATGCTGTAATGAGTTCATTACAGCACTACTTTTAGTACTGTAATTAACTCATTACGATACTGAAAAATCATTACTTACTGTACTAAAAGCAGTGCTGTTGTGAACCGGTTTCAATTATATTTTTCATTTTGTGGTTGTCAATACTGACCTCCGATCCCATCAATTTTAAAATCAAATCAATTCAAATTCCGTAATCTGTCAAATATCATAACAGTCACATCAACTGCCTTTATACAATACAAACGTCACTAGGATTTTTAATTTGAATTTGTATTTGAATTTCGAGAGTATAACAAAACTTGACTGAAATAGGGAAACTATCGTCCAATACTCGTGGTAGAAGAAAAGTGTTGGAATAGGAGTCCATTCATCGACTTGTTTTAGAATATACTTTTACTTAACATATTCATCAATAATCTCGAAATACGAAAAATTTGAATTTTAAATTGTCATTTTTGAATCTTGTTTAGATTTTGATGATTGATGCTTTCTGAAGAAATATAACAGTGCCTTTTTTCCGATACTCCTGTAAATTCAGTGTAAACCGGTCGTTCACATAGCGAAATTTCCTATTTCAAGGAAGAGCACACCGCAATTTTATGAGAACTCGTATGTGAACATTGTTAAACGAGAAATATATTATGCACAGATTTATAGTCTGTAAAATGTACCTTTTGAACCGAATTTGCTACTAACTCAACCCTGGTTCAGTTGAATAGATTTTACGGTTACACTCTCACATGAATTTCAATGGAACGAGAAAAAAATAAATGAACGCATTCACCGCATCGTAAATCCAGATGATGATTCTTGGAGGTTGGTATGAGAGCACCAACATTATCCACTAGAGTTTTATTGGATATGGGAAACGGGCGTTTTACGTGTTTCGATATGAGCACACTTGCAGTATCGATCATAATGTACACCTTGACAATATTAAACACCCTCTGAGGGAGACGTGAGTTATTGCCGATGAAATCCTTCGGGGCTTTATGACACGGAATGACCAGGATATTGGCCCGTTCACATTTCGATTTTATTCGATGCGGAAATTCATTGGATACTTCTCGCTACATTCATCGAGGGTTTATTTAATAAAGCGGAGCTTTTGTTTGGCCTTTGAGCGTTCGGCGATATAAATTCTTCGGGGTAGATTGAATACTTCTGGCATCCCCCTCTTGTACGAACTAATCTCTTGACAGTCAGAAAATTCTAGATTATAGTTTGCAGAAGAAATAGAAAAGGACGCTTGTTGAAATTGAGAGTTTGAGAAATATTCTGTCAACTTATGTTCCCTGCAGAATTGAAGAACCTACCGAATTTTTTTCTGTTCGACCATTACACACATCTTTTAATATAGACCATCTTCTTGCATCAATGCCAAGACGTATTGGGGAGTAGTGGACTAAAAAATTATTAACAAATTTAATAAAAAAGATTTTCAACCGTTCGTTTCTTTTCTCCAAATTTTAATCATTTACTCTCCTTACTATACTATCTATGTTTCACTAGAAAAAATTCAAAATTCAAAGAGCTCTTAAAAATCTTGCAGTACCTATGTCTCTTAGTATACAGGGTTATTCATGAATATATGGCTCTGTGGAATATTTTTAGGAAAGACACAAGATTCAGAATTGAAATTCTGCTGGTGAGCTTCAAGTAAGACGATGACTTCTCGTATATTTTTTGGAGATGGTTCTAGGAACTATAAGAAAATATTATTTCAATAACAGAGATTTCCAAAAATTTCACTTCACTGCTAATTATTTTCCGGTAAAAAAACACATTCGGAATGAGATTGAAAATTGAAGACAAAATCGTTTTTCCTGAATATCTCGAAAAATATTCATTTTGGGATAAAAGTCTTGGACGTATGCTCCTATTATTTTTCGATGAAGATTTCGAAAATGCTTCTAATAAATTGGGTTCCAATTTGAGAAAAAAGGTTTTTTTAAGTTTCGTCACTTCTAACTTTGACAAAGAATTTGTGACCTCCTGTATTATATTCTGAAAATCACGATAACGAAAAAGAAGCATCAGCCTTTTTTCTTGGAGATTCTCAAATATGAGAATTTTTAATGAAAAAACCTCGAAGTTATCTGTATTTCAACAGAGTTCAATTTTGGGATTTTTTCTCGTATTTCCTCATTTAAAGAGAGTTTTCTCGGGAAAATTCAAACTTTTGGAATCAAAAAGTCTCAGAATTCAATGAAGAATCTATTTACGCAATAAAAATGGACCTTCCCATTTGAAAAACGAAAGTTGATGTCTCGTCCGGAAAACTCGGAAGTCCTAGACGCTTAAAAAAATATACTTCAAGCTCACCTTTAGAATTTCAATCCTGAATCTTGTGTCTTTCCTGAAAATATTCTATAGAGTCATATTCGTGAATAACCCTGTATACATATGTTCATTGAATCCGGTTACTCATGAAGATTACAACTGATTTTCGTGGGAGATTCATTGGGATCAAATATTGAAATCTTATTTTTTCCTGAACTGGTATTTTTCATTTGAATATCATTTTTTCCGCAATTTATTCGATTGCTTAGAGGGTGAGTAGGATATATGCATCGTTTCCTAAACAATAAAGCCCATATTAAATTTTTCTCTCCTCTGCAATCACTCTGCTTTGTGAAAAAACTTGTGGGAGGTAATTCCCTCCAATTACAGCTGGAGAAAAAAATCCTCAATCTTCTCCTGGGAAGAGCCGGAATATTTTCCGCTTCACCAGCTCCTCAAACTTGTTCCAACTTTCCATTCAAATTGAATCTTTTCCTGAAGACAATCACCCAAATTAATTACATCAAATCTCGCAGTATCAAACCTGAAATTGGCAGGGAATCTCGAAAACACGAAAGTGGGGAGAAGTGAATAATTCATCATTCACAATTTTTCCTGGAGCCGGAGTTGCTCTTTTACTTTAACTCCTTTCTTTCATGGCCAATTATCACACTCCTTCTCACGGTAGACTGACTACAAAGAGCAAAAACTGAAATTGAAAAGTTGCTCTGATGAAATTCGACGGGAAAAAAACTAATTAGACGTCATTGAATGAGATCCGACAAGGGAATTTTTCATAATTACATATTTCACTTGGAGAAAGCCCCTGAGGGGGCGAGGTTTCTATAGACGTGATTAGGTTCGCTTGGGATGACGTTATTTGACGAAAAAATCCCAATTCAAGTACATTCTTTCTCCTGGAAAACACACCATGAGCGACACGCAACCTTTCTAGAAGTAATATATATTGCAGCAATTTTTTTACCCCATTTCGACGCTCCGAACATTTTCAACCCATAATAAGTAGATATTTAACAACTCAGAACAAAAAAAATTAAATCAGTTTGAATTAATAATTATTTATGATATGAGTGTTAAAAGTGACGTTTTATTTTGTGAGTGAAAAAGTTTCACGAACAAAATAAAATCACTTTTAACACAAATACCATACAATGTTTTTTGTACAACTGCCCTATTTTGATAATGAAATGGGCGACTTTGCAATGAGAATAAACTTCAGAATACATTTTAATATTCAAATAATCAAAAGGTTGTTGTGAATGGCAAACGTTGCCAACGTTAGGATTATTAACAAATAATTTTAATTTTGTTCCGTTCCAATTTTCGTCTTGGGTTATTAACTGCTTAATATGTTTGTTGAGAGTCCAATTATTAATAAAAGTGACGATTTGGTTGTTCCTCTGGATATTGAAGAGTCTGCAAGAAGACCAAATCTGGAACTCCTACCTAAAAAATCTGTTCAGCAGTACGATATTGCATTTAACAATTTCCTGGCCTGGAGTAAATTGAGAAATGTAGAGGAAAACTTCAGTGAAACTGTTTTCCTGGCATATTTAGAAGAAAAATAAAAAGTATGGAGTTCATCAACTTTGTGGAGCGAATTTTCAATGATAAAGTCAAGCGCACTTGTTAAAAATGGTGTGAATGTTAGTAAATATTTCAAGGTAATAGCATATTCAAAACGGTGAAGTGAAGGATATCGTCCCAAAAAATCGAAAATTCTCACTGGTGAACAAGTTGAAAAGTTTATAAAGGAGGCACCAGATGAGAAATACTTTATGGTGAAGGTTGCAACTATTTTCGGATTATTTGGAGCCTATCGGCGTGAAGAATTGTGTAATTTATCAGTGGAAGACATCGAAATACCAAATGAATCATTGGTTATACAACTTCCAAATGCAAAAACGAAAGTCAATCGTTCTTTGTGTATTATTGGGGAGTATGTAGATTATTTTCATAAGTACTTTGCACTGCGCCCTTCTTTCATCAAAAATCGTCGTTTTTCCCTGAAATACATGAATAATAAATGCACTGCCAATCCAGTTGGTATTAATACATTTGGGAAAATTTCATTTATTGTTGCCGAATTCCTCAAACTGCCAGAACCAAAGCAATATACAGGACACTGTTTTCTTAGATCCTCCGCTTCATTGCTAGCAGAATCAGGAGAAAATATTACGGATATAAAAAAAAACATGGTGGATGGAAGTCTACGACGATAGCCGAGGGCTATGTTGATCATTCCATCGCATATAGAAATGTCATTGCTGAAAAAATTCGCCCAACCTCAACAGATTTTGGATCATCATCCTTCAATATTGTACTTCTACAAATACTGATGGTGCTGAGGATTCTAATAAAGTGTTGCGAAGCTCCCTAACGTCACAGGGCATTAATGTTAGTAGTTCTTCTAGTTTTACGATTAATATTAATGTTTGTAGTAATGATTGTTAAATATTAATAATAAAAATTTGCAATTGCTGAATTTTTTTCATCTGATTTCATCATAAGAAAATGGGGGGCTCAAAAATATTCTAACACTAATGTTAAAAATATTTTGAACACGCTTCCACGTAAACAATCAATTTTAACATTGTTTGTTGCCATTAAGAGTGTCACTTTTAAAAAGCAGTTGTACAAAAATGTATTTTCCTCAGACAGTGGGAAGTAGGTGCGGTGAGAAGAGAAGGATGTAGCAAGGCTGGAAGATACCAGTTGTAATTTCGATCATTTCACCCTTTGTAATCACCCCCAAATTGACATAATTCATCCCGATCTCGTTAAACTTTCCAAATGCGACATATTCCGTCATACCAAACAATAAAGCGTCATCACACGTCCTGCCGAAATATTTTATTGCGCATTTTGATACCGACCAGGCAGCGTTGGCTGAGAGTCACGCAGTAAAGTGAGAAAGTTTCATAACAACATGGTCGCGAGATATATCTCGAAGTTGGAGATTGTGACGCAGGGGAATTAGCAGTTGATGGCGACCGTAATGAGTTTCCTCGAAGTCCTCCTTGACCTTCCCCCGGGTATAGGGGGTGAAAAATAGGGTTCTCTCCAAGAATATCGACGTACGACTGGTAACGGCAATCTGCATCTCCCTCTGGAGTTTTCTAGCGTCGGATCGGTGGATGTCTTGCGGAATGAAGAGGAGTTTGGTTTTTATTCAACGATTTTTCCAAGAGAGGGAAAGAAAATCGCGGTTTTATATGGATTATTCAACATATGACAGTTATGACTATCGTTATTAATACCATTTTAGACAAATAATCTTCCAAATGACAGTTTAGTGTGTTATTATCCATTATTCACTAGTGAGTTATGCATTACAACTCATGTTGATAATCAAAATAGTAGGTATTCTAGAAAATTTTTGGATACAAAGTTATGCACGAATATGGCTCTATGAAATAGAGAGAGAGAGAGAGAGAGAGAGAAAAGTTTATTCATGGCCATTGACCTGAGATCCCTCAGTCTATTACAATGCATACATTTAATCATGTATAGATAATAACAAAAAAAAACTAATTCATACATTATAAGTTTTCTAGTGTTTTATATAATGTCTGTATAGGGTATCTTCTAAATGTTGTATATTGCTCTTCATGGTGATAAAGGTTAGCGATGTCGCCCAGCTCTTTAAGTCTGTTGAAAAACTTCTTGTTTAGAATCTGTAAAATATTTTCAGGAAAGACACAAGATTCAGGATTGAAATTCTAAAGGTAAGCTTTAAGTAAGAAGACGACTTCTCGTATATTTTTTGAAGGTTCTAGGATTTCCGGTTTTTCCGGAACATTAACTTTAGTTTTTCGAATAGGAAGACAAATTTTTTATTGCATGAATAAATTCTCCATTGAATTCTGAGTCTTTTTGATTCCAAAAGTTTGAATTTTCCCGAGAAAATTCTCTTTAAATGAGGAAATACGAAAAATAATCTCAAAATTGAACTCTGTTGATAAACAGACAACTTCGAGGTTTTTTCATTGAAAATTCTCATTTTTCGGAATCTCCGAGAAGAAAGGCTCCTTTTTCGATAGCGTAATTTTCAAAAGATGATACAGGAGGTCACAAATTCTTTGTCAAAGTTAGAAGCGACGACACATCAAATTGGAACCCCATTTTTTCGGAGTATTTTCGAAATCTTCGTAAAAAAAATTCGTCCAGAATTGAGAATTTGCGGAAATTATCCTAAGCTTGAAAAATAAAGAAAAACTGAACTCGTCTGAACTATAAAAAAATATTTTCTCGATAACAGAGATTTCCATAAATTTCACTTGAAGCAAATTATTTTCCAGTAAAAAAACACATTCGGAACAAAATTGAAAATTGAGGACAAAATCGTTTTTCCTGAATATCTTTAAAGATATTCATGTATGTCTTGGATGTATGCTCCTATTATTTTTGAAGAAGATTTCTAAAATGCTTCGAAAAGATGGGGTTCCAATTTGAGAAAACGAGTTTTTGATGTTTCGCCACTTCTAACTCTGACAAAGAATTCGTGACCTCCTGTATCATATTCTGAAAATCACGCTATCGGAAAAGAAGCATCAGCCTTTCTTCTCAGAGATTCTCAAAAATGAGAATTTTCAATGACAAAACCTCGAAGTTTTCTGTATATCAACAGAGTTCAATTTTGAAAATTTTTTTCCGTATTTCCTCTTTCCAAAAGAAGTTTCTCGGGAAAATTCAAACTTTTGGAATCAAAAAGAATCAGAATTCAATGGAGAATCTATTTATGCAATAAAAAATGGGTCTTCCCATTTGAAAAACGAAAGTTGATGTCACTTCCGGAAAAGTTCAAAGTATTTGCATAGGAATTCATTTTAGAAACGTAGCATTTTAAAAAACCAATTGAAATGTTAGCAGCTATGTGATTTTTATAGAGACAATTGAAGGTTCCGTATCATTCTAATTTTTGGGTGGTTAGCTGAGTAATTTAGCACATCGTAGGGGTTATCTGAATATCCAACAAGAAATGGAAGATATCCACGAATAGCTATCAGAATTTCGTCCTCAATTTTAAGATTCGACGAATTTCCATCCGTCATACATCCAAAAGATAAAATATTCAAAATCCAACAATTAAAACCTCAGGGTACTTCGAAGAAAATCAACCCCCCATCACAAGTATTTATTTCAATTTATGACAATCCCTTAACGCCGCAAACAATAACATCATTTCGTATTCCACCGCAAATGGATATGGCAGCTCAGTTTCTCCAAATGGGGACACTTCAAACTCCTGGTTTCTAGCTTCGGGATATTGTATCCCTCAGGAGAGCACAGCAAAGGGCCCTCCGCTATATCCCCTGGACAGTTTTCATTGATGTTGACGTTTTTCTGGAGCGGATCGAATTGCTACAAAGGAGCAGTTAGGGGCGATAATTTGTGATTGACGAGGAAAGAGAGAAGATCTCGGGAAATGAGGAAGAAACAGAAAAATTTGGGGAAATTTTACATCTTCGATTCAACGAAATATGTGTATCTTAACTTTTTCCTTCTTCTTGTTTACCGGGCAATGGTGCAGCCACCTTGAGTCTTTGACTTATTGTCTAATATTTCAACAAATGAATTCTGATTCTCTCTACCTATCTGTTCCCACAAAATTGGAAATTGTCCACAAAACTTGTTTCGTATTCGACAAATGCTTTTGTTTGGTATATGTTCAAAATCGGGGTTGTTCTGATTTTGTAAAATATTGTTACTATAATTGAGTTAGAGATGGTATTGTAAAAACATTTATCCACATCATTCACAGTTATAAAATGAATAAGTCACCCGCATGAAGTTAATAAAGTAAAAAATACAATATTAAAGTCATCTATAAACTCAGAGTGATTATTCAACTAAAAACAGAGGTAATCTAGAGAAGTTCAAAATGAGAGGTCAGATGTAGTCAGACTTAGACTTTGAGAGAGTTCCATTAATTCAAAATTAAACACAGAGGTTACAGTGATGATGCAAATGAAATTTATTGCGAGAGCCTCTTTAGTTCATCAGAAAAACAAAAGGTTGAATAATGAATTGTTAGAGTAGATTGAGTTGTAATAAAAGTGAGATTAGGCCTTAGAGGAGTACTTGTATTGAAAGCTTAGTAGTCTAAGTCTGGTCTTCATTGAGATCATTACAATATGAGAATATAATGGTTGAGAAATCAATAATTATGATCTATAACGTGGTTCTGTAAAGAGAAGGAATTAATCAATTGAGACAACATTTACAGTGACAAACTACTTTTAGTAAGCAGGGTTAGTGTTCATCAGAAAAATAAAAGCTACAATTGATAATTATGAGAATGACAATATGAGAGTACATTGTATGAGTGCAAAAATCACTAACCCTTTGATTCGTTTGAAGCTGAAGGCTTGAGGTCCCACTTGCTAGTGTTTCCGATGAATGAACTTGAGAATTTCTTAGTTATAATGAGGAAGTCATACCAACTTGATCATTCAAATACTTCAGAGAAGTTCACTTGATTTTATTGAGAGAGAAGACTGATTCCATGATTCACCTTCACGTTTGAGAACTTTCATTCATCTGAAACTCGAGAACAATAATTAGCAAGTGTAATGAGAAGTGAATTATTGAGCAATGAGATGAATACATTGAGATTATGAGATGCGCATGAGAATATAATGAATCAGGATTCATTACCACAAATAATGTTCATTTCTGGAGCAATCAATTACTTACATGTGATGAGTCTAGAGTTATCTGAAAAATCCATGAGAACTGCAAAAATATATCAAAATATATATCAAAGAGGAGTCAATCCCATTAGCTAAATGCAATAGAGATTTTATGAGAAAAAAGTGAGAGAGGATTACCAGTAGCTTCATAGATTTTCATGATCTGAAACGTGGACACATTTTCAAGCTTTATAAAAGCAGGAAAACAACATGAAATATGCATTAATGAGGGACGATTTTGAGTACTCACTTACCTAATTGATTGCCTCCAAAAATGAACGAGGTGATCAATTAATTTGCGAGGTGACTTTTTGAAAATTCTAATTTCACAAGAGAAGCACAAGAGAAGGTCTGATATTCAGAGAGACTCGATACAGAAAAGGGAAGATTAATTGATACAATTAATGAACATGAGTTGAACTGTCAACTGATTAGCACATAGAACTAGGTTAACTTGACTGCCCATAGAGATGAGAGATCGTCTTGACGTTTCGGTGCGTTCGAACCATAGGCGTAGTTGAGGATGACGTCTGAGGGGGCTCAATTTTCAACAGTATATTAATTATAAACGGTATTAATTTGAATCAGAAAGAAGCCTTGAAAAAGAACTTGAATAAAGGCCTAAACGTAGGGACTTCATGCCAGATATGTCTGATCTTCAGCTAAAGATAGAATTGAAGATTTCACTCCAAGTGGACCGCCTGTATACCTCCATCAATATTCTGGGCTGAGTGACACGTGGAAAGAGCGAAGACGTTGGAACAAGTTAGGCGAAACGTGTACTTCTTGCGTTTACGTGTCCTAATTGGTATGCACTATAACTGTTATTGGATAGAAAGTTCGAGGCGGTACGCAAAGTTGGACAGGAAATTCGGCCAACTCCGCAAAATGTTTAAATTCCGAATTAGGCAAAGCGTCTCGGTCGGAGTAGGCGTCGTCATTTGCGAGCTCCATTCAGGAATAGAGCACCCTAATCATATTTGGCGGATGTAGACGAAACTAGATCATGATGTTCTACAACGTTAGACCATCGCGTGGAAGGTTTGCTTTGTTGGTGGAGCTCACGTTGCAAACTCTCCAATAAAAAAAAGTTGTTTCCGCCCGGGATCGAACCGGGGACCTTCCGCGTGTTAGGCGGATGTGATAACCACTACACCACGGAAACTGTTGTGGTTAATCGATATCATACAAAGATTCGCAACCATTCACAGAAAATGTTGGGTTTCGAAGTAGTACTTCGAATTGTATCTACAGTCATTCATTCAAAATCAAAATTATTGACATTCTTCAATTGATTAACCACGATCTGGGACCAAAATTTCTTTCATCATATGGTGCGATGCTCAAAAGATTTCTTCAAGAATATTGATTGGAAGTGGTACAATATGAAAGATCAACAAATTTTTTCTTGGAACATTGTCTAAAATTCTAAATTGCAAAGGTTCATTAGAATGTTATTGTGTTTCCTATTCCGAAATCAATCAGTATTTTCGTTTCAAAAAGAAGTTACATATACTGGAATGGTATCAAATGAATGAATGTCGTTCGATTGCAATACCAATCACGCAAATAATTCGAAGGACTCTGTTTTGGAAAAAAAAAAACATGTTTCCGCCCGGGATCGAAGCGGGGACCTTCCGCGTGTTAGGCGGATGTGATAACCACTACACCACGGAAACTGTTGTGGTTAAATGTTCTCTTACATAGATTCCCAACCATTCACAGAAAATGTTGGATTTCGAAGTAGTACTTCGAATTGTATCTACATTCATTCATTCAAAATTAAAATTATTGACATTCTTCAATTGATTAACCACGGATCTGGGACCAAAATTTCGTTCATTATATGGTGCGATGCTTTAAAGATCTGTTCAAGAATCTCGATTCGAAGTGGTACTACATGAAAGATCATTCAGTTTTTTCTTGGAACTTTGTCTGATAGTCTAAATTGTAAACTTTCATTCGAATGTCATTGTGTATACTATTCTGAAATGTCTCAATATTTTCGTTTCAAAAAGAAGTTACATGTACTGGAATGGTATCAATGAATCAGTGTCGTTCGATTGCAATACCAATCACGCAAAGAAATCGAAGGTCCTCTGTTTTCGAAAAAAAAACATGTTTCCGCCCGGGATCGAACCGGGGACCTTCCGCGTGTTAGGCGGATGTGATAACCACTACACCACGGAAACTGTTGTGGTTAAACGTTCTCATACATAGATTCGCAACCATTCACAGAAAATGTTGGGTTTCGAAGTAGTACTTCGAATTGTATCTACATTCATTCATTCAAAATTAAAATTATTGACATTCTTCAATTGATTAACCAGGATCTGGGACCAAAATTTCCTTCATTACATGGTGAGATGCTTAAAAGATTTGTTCAAGAATCTTGATTCGAAGTGGTACTACATAAAAGATCAATCAGTTTTCTCTTGGAACTTTGTCTGAAATTCTAAATTGTAATCTTTCATTCGAATGTTATCGTGTATACTGTTCTGAAATGTCTCAATATTTTCGTTTCAAAAAGAAGTTACCTATACTGGAATGGTATCAAATGAATCAATGTCGTTCGATTGCAATACCAATCACGCAAAGAATTCGAAGGACCTCTGTTTTCGAAAAAAAAACATGTTTCCGCCCGGGATCGAACCGGGGACCTTCCGCGTGTTAGGCGGATGTGATAACCACTACACCACGGAAACAGTTGTGGTTAAACGTTATCATACATAGATTCCCAACCATTCACAGAAAAATGTTGGATTTCGAAGTAGTACTTCGAATTGTATCTACATTCATTCATTCAAAATTAAAATTATTGACATTCTTCAATTGATTAACCACGATCTGGGACCAACATTTCCTTCATTATATGGTGCGATGCTGAAAAGATTTGTTCAAGAATCTTGTTTCGAAGTGGTACTACATGAAAGATCATGCAGTTTACTCTTGGAACTTTGTCTGAAATTCTAAATTGTAATCTTTCATTCGAATGTTATCGTGTATACTATTCTGAAATCAATCAAAATTTTCGTTTCAAAAAGAAGTTACCTATACTGGAATGGTATCAAATGAATCAACGTCGTTCGATTGCAATACTAATCACGCAAAGAATTCGAGGAGCTCTGTTTTGGAAAAAAAACATGTTTCCGCCCGGGATCGAACCGGGGACCTTCCGCGTGTTAGGCGGATGTGATAACCACTACACCACGGAAACAGTTGAAAGTTTTGAGAGATTGTTAGATACTCAAACTAAATTGATGCTTTCGAAGTAGTACTGTCATTTTCAAAAAGGAGTTATAACAAGGTAGTAATTCAGCATTATCGAAAATGACAATTTTCATTCCCTACACAAAATCCAGAAATGATAGGAAGGTTTTGTTTTCAGATTTGATTAGTCAAAAAAAAGGGTTCGAGAATGTGTTATCTAACTGCTATAAAGACCCGAGATCCAATTTTTTTTTTCACGATTCGATCAAGATTCGTTGTTTTGTAGGACATTTGGAGGAACGTCAGCATGCGACAATTCAGCGAAAACATATATAGGACTATTAGTTGCAATATTCTTCCTGAAGTTCAGCTTAATGGTATCGTGATGGCCGGCTTTCAGTTGTTAGCCGATGCTTGTAGGCCATAAACAAAGCATTCAGCGGACATTCAGAACGGCATCCCGGATAAAAAGGGTCCCTAGGGCTCCAATTAAAGGATGTTGTGCTGGCGACACAACGCTCCCAATCAGTGGAGGGATATTAAGTTCATCGTCGATATATATTCATAAGCTGGGGGTGAATTCGATTTTATCTGGTCCCTTCGTATTTATGGGGATCGATAGCACGCATCGGATGCTTGCTGATATGCTAGTATACTCGAGGAATATACTACTTCGCACTATCTTAAAATTTGAGAACTTTTGATTTTTTTATGAACCCAACTTTCTGCCTGAAATCTGTGTCTATACTTTTTTCTAACAATCTGCTAGTGAGTCAGGTCTTTATCACCAGAAAAACTTCTGGAGGAAAATTTTCATTGATACTAATAGGCCAAGCAAATAAGCTTCAAAAAATGGTGTGCCAGGAAATAATTGGTGGAGTTCAGGAAACTGTTTAAATAATTCTTTAAGGCTTCTACTAAGAGTAGTTTGAGCTTTGCCCCAATTTCCCAGTGGAGCGCATGTCGTGACGTTCAAAAAACCTCCAAATTTTCGGGATATTTTAGGTTTTTCTCGGATAGTTCCTCGGATTTCAGCAATGCTCGTGACGTTATAGAAACCGGTCAATGCTGCGAAAAATATCGAATTTAATTTATAAAAATTCAAGAATAAATCTCGAATACGGGAAAATAATGACTTCCAGCTGAGAAAATAAAAATACATTCCTGATCAATCAGCTCTTATTATCTTATTGCTTCCTACCCAAGTTCCCGAGAAATCTTGAAGTTCATCGAATGCGAACTTCTGGAAAAGGCACCTTAATGAATAAAGTTTTCTCGCGAATTGTTTCCCGAAGACACGAGATAAAAATACAGCAGCATCTTGAGTGGGCAGGATTGTCAAGAACCGGTGGGTGAATCGATAGTAAACACCGATCTATCTCCAAATACGTATTATAAGGTTCGGATGAGTTCCCTAACAACCTACGGAGTCAACGCGGTTCTTCAGACGTAATGACTTCATCCTCTCTTCCCCGTCGCAGCCGAATCTCCTGATTTGTTTAACGAGACCGTCTTATTATAAAGTTCGCGAGTTTACGAATTTTACACTTGAACGAAAATGAACTCTCTGTTTCCGCGGGCGGAACTTGGAAAAACAAACAAGACAGCTTGCCAGCAGGAAAAGAATCTGAACTTTTCGGTACACGGATAACACAAGCGGGATCCTTCAAAGTTCGCGTCACTTTTTCGGAATTTTTTATAGATTCACTGAGTGAAGACGATCGAGGATATCTGAAGAGCAGATTTATTTTTGTTGGATTTTTTCGTTTTTCTTCAGATCTCTCCAGAATAATAAGGAAAACGATGAGTCTTTTTATGTGTTTTTCAAGCCTGATCCTCTTTTTACATTTTCTTTTTTCATTTACATCAATTCGTCTCCCCTGAAAAAAAAATACGCATCATTGCGTCAATTCTACGCTGTCATCAAGTTCGATCAAAATTATTGCAGACCCGATATCAGGCAATGAACGGGATGAAATAGGCTAAAAAAAGAAATGAAAATCATCAAAATCGATGCGCAACTTATTTTCAAATGAATTCGGTAAACATTTTTTTTCTCTGAACAATTTTGAAAATTTTACCATTAGTGCTCCATCCATTAACAACCACATTCCTCAGAGGGACAATTTTGGTCATCCTGGCATATTGTTCTTTCAGAGAAACTAGAGAAAATCATCCCCTCACATTCGTGAGAGAAAAAAATGGCCCAATAAGCATACCACACATGAGTGGGATCCAGACATTCGAGGAAAATCTTTGCTAAAAACTAGTACAGAGTGTCCAACAAGGATGTGGGGTACTTGCATATTGAACAAAATAACAAAGCAGAAGAGAAGTTCAAAATCGGAGTTATTCTGATTTTGTAAATTACTGTTCAGGACTGTATCCAGATAATTGAGTTGGAGATGGTAGTGTAAAAACATTTATTGACATCATTCACAATCATGAAATGAACAAGTCACCCGCCATGAAGTTAATACAGTAAACATACAAATATTGAAGTCATCTATAAACTCAGAGTGACATTATTCAACTAAAACCAGAGGTAATCTAGAGAAATTCGAAATGAGAGGTCAGATTAAGTAAGACTTAGACTTTGAGATAGTTTCATTATTTCAAAATTAATCCCAACGTTTACAGTGATAGAGCCATCCAAATTGATTTTGAGAATCATTATAGTAGGCTGAGTTGTGATAAAAGTGAGATCAGTCCTTAGAGCCTTGAAACTTGATAGTCTGAGTCTGTTCTTCATTGAGATTATTACAATGTGATAATATCATGGGACTGAGGCTGTCAATCAGGTTAAATGTTTAAATTACTTGATCGTGTACATATTTCAGACAAGTTCACTTGGTTTTACTGAGAGAGAAAACTGATTCCATGATTCACCTTTGGGTTTGAGGATTTTCATTCATCTGAAACTCGAGAGCAATAATTAGCAAGTGTTATGACAAGTGAATAGTCGAGAAATGAGATGAACTGATTAAGAGAATGAGATGCACATGAGAATTTATAATAAATCAGTATTTATTACCACAGAGAAAGACATGATAATGTTCATTATTGGAGCAAGTAATCATTTCCATGTGAGGAGTCTAGAGATATCTGAAAAATCCATGAGAACTGCAGAAATATAACAAAATACATATCTTAGAGGATTCAAATACATGAGTTTAAAGCGATAGAGAACTTATTGAAATAAAGTGAGAGAGGATTATCAATATTTTTATAGATTTTCATGATCTGAAACGTGGAAAAATCTTCATACTTTATGAGAAGCATGAAAATAACTTGGAAAATGCAAAAATTTATAACTCTGAGAATTCACGTACCTTTTTGTTTGATTATTTACTCCATGAAATGAACGAGATGAAAAGTGATTATGCGAGGTGACTTTTTGGAAATTCTTATCTACAAGATCAGCACAAGAGGTGGTCTATTCACATGCAGAGTTGGATTACAAAAGAAAACGATAAATTTATTGAATTAATGAATATGAGTTGATCTGTCAGCTGATTGATGCATAGAGGTAGGCTAATTTGACGCGAGCAGATAATCAGCTGACCATAGAGCTGTACTTGCTGGAGTGGACGTGGCGCTGTGACGCAATCAGGATGAGGTCACAGAGGTGCAACGCTCAATTTTCAACAAACAAGGTTTTGAGAAATCGAGTGGCAAAAATTATGTTGTCCAAATGTTAACTGCTGGCACTCTTCTAATCGAATACGAAAATTAACCATCATGCATCTACACATCTCAGGGGTGATAGTGGCTATTTTGGGGAGGATATTATTCTTCAAATGCTCTAAAGTTTGTTGTTTGTTTGCATACACTTTCTGTTTGAGGTATCCTCATAAAAAATAATCAAGAGATTTTAGGTTTTTCCGGGAAAAGATTATTGACAAGCTAAAGTGATTCGTTGGAAGTGTTGCAGAAGGATTTGCAGCCTCCCCGACTGTACGCGAAATGAAAGAAACAAACATATAGCCATCAATCTAACACCCAAGTGCAACAGAAGCGGTTGCCAAAGTCATCAATAATGCAATATTCAACTGAGCCATATGTACTCGTGTATGTATGTGGTCGGCCAATGGTGAATCACATTTTGCACCGAATCGATTGTCGATAATGAATTGTTGTGTTGGTCTGTGTATGACGGACCTGAGAACCCTCTGGTTTACCACTGTCATGGTCTCCGACGGCAGGACTGTAGCGAAGAATTTGGAAAATGCAGTTTCTCTGATCTTTCAGTTGAACTAATGAAAATGAAAATGAAAGGGGGAAATAATCAATACAGAGTGAGAAGAGCCAAATGCTCGAAAAAGTCGAAGAAATTTGTGCCTAACGATGAAACAAAATATAACACTCTGAACGTTTCTTTATTAATGAAAACATTTCGATTGGTTTTGTTCAAAATTTACATTTGATTTTGCAATTGTTCGATATAATTTATGATCGGTTGCTTGAGGAAATACCAAAATTCTTGTTTGTAAGTTGCCTGTAGTTGAGGGCTCTGATAAAATCATCTCAATTGGCTCAGATTGACTAACTGGAGAAGCATGAATATAAACATTATTGCTCAGGGCAATTCTAGCGGAAAGATGTTTAGCGTCGTAGAGATGTTTAGCATCACGTCGAGAAAATCTTCCGGAGCAACAAAACGAAGAGCATAATGACGAGAATATGCAGAATAACTGAGTGAGACATTTCGAGGAGAAGAATATTTGCAATATTCATCTAGAAATCGTTACGACGCCTACGAATGGCGCCATTATTTAGTTGAAATTCTTCACTCAAGTTCCGGGATTGAATGAAAAATAACAAAGTAGAGTATTCACAACAAGCGAAACCTTTTGAATTTTCTCAGGCGACATCGTTAGCACTTTTCAGCGAACCGAAAAGTTGGAAAATATCGAATTGAATCATCGTTTCCTGAAATGTCGTAATGATGAAGAAAAAGAAACAACCTCTTGAATTTGTTGCCTTCCAGAAATTTCAATAATACTCCTTCTTCCCCCAAATTATGAAAGTCACATTGAAACTCCAATCACGTGGCCTCCCATCAGAGCACGATAAAGGATCCACTTAGCCTATTCGGAAACTTGTTCTTTGTGCCCGAATTTTTAGACACAAAGCCAAAATATCGCTCGACAAAGGAGCGGACGAAATAAATATTTGTTTGATGCGCTCTGGTTTCGATTGATATTGTTTCCCTCTGGGGTTCAGACCCGGCAGTTTCATTGTTTATTTTTTCCTTTAGCGTTCCCGTTTATCCGGATCGATAATCGGTGCGGATTTTGTATCGAGAGAATCCGACTTTCGTTGTGAAAATTGTCGCCGAAAAATTTGCAGAATGATGATTTTTGTCCACAACGGACATCTATCATGATCGTTGTGGGTAGAACCGTGGACTTTTGTCGGAGTCAAAGGTACAGCCTCACCTGTATGAACACCCTGTGAAATAATATAGAACCAAACTAGTTTTCTTTAATTAACAAAAATTGGTATTTTCAGGAGAAAATTTGTCCTTATTCAGGATTCTTCAATTATTGACTATCATTTTTTCCTTTTACTTTTTGTCTACATGGAAATATTGAATTTGAAGTTGTATAGTTGTGTGAATTTGAATGAAAACTTAATTTCCAGCCGATTAAAACAATAATTCACGATGGGAAATTCAAAATTATTAACCTTGTACATATTATTAATAGTATACATATAACATTACTAGCAAGGTAAGAGGGTTTTTACTGGCGAATGGAGGATATAACTGACGAGCCGCAGCCGAGTCACTTACCTCCTTGAGCCAGTAAAACCCGTTACCTTGCTTGTATTGTTTTATATTCTATTTGTTTCTCATTTGTAAAAAGGTTAGATAAATTCCAAAAAAATCTCAATAATTTGTCGCAAATGTCGCAAGCTATGGAAGCATCGCCATGAACACGTCTGTTTATTTTTCTTTACATTTCTTTTGGCGAAGGCGAAAATGAATGTACCAAAAGAAATTATTGAGGCAGCCAGCAGTGTAGCATCAAGTTTACTACCTGCAAAATCAGCTTCAAGGTACGAGCGAAAATACGACGACTTCAAAAAGTGCCAAAACAAAAATAGTGTGATAGGGGTAACTGAAGATGTTTTGTTGGTCTACTTGAATCAACTATCAGCTAGATTCAGCCCTTATACTTTATGGGCAAAATGGTCTATGCTGAAAAGCTGCTTGGAAATGAAAGAAAATGCCCCTGTTCGCAAGTTGGTTTTCCTTAAAAAATTTATTGAAAAATATGACGTTTAGTTGTCATTTGCAGATTTCAAAAGGTAAAAGCGTTTCTGAATTGAAAAAATGAGCGTTATACGCTACAAAAGGCCAAGGTATTAAGTAAAGAAGAGGCTGAACAATTTCTGTAACAATATTTGGGATTTTTTGGATGTTGTTGATTTTCTCCTCAAACATGAATGATGTAGAAGATATGAAAAAATTCGTTATTGTGACATTGCGGCAAACAAAAAATTTAACAACAAGAAGATTCACCATAACCGATGATGGCTGCAGCTTCAAGCCCTGCATGTTATACAGAAAATATGTAAATCTACGGCCTCCTGGAACAGAAAACCTAAGATTTTTTTTGACATACCGACATGGAAAGTGCATTTCCCTTAATGCTGGCCAGCACACTATTGGTGGTGTCCCAAAGCAAATAGCGAAATATTTAGGTTTAAGAGACCCAGAGTTATACACCGGCCACTCTTTTCGCAGAACTGGAGCCAATTAGCAAATTATTTGGTAGTAAAGAGAGTACAAATGTTCTGCAGTCGCCGAGTTCAGCAGTTTCTGAGTCAACAGATGGTTCATCATCATCAGTATCAACTTTTTCTTCATCAAAAATCTGTGTTACTGGAAATAACAATTGTACCATGATTTTCAACATATATGACGATAAAACAAACTTTTCTAATGTAAATAATACTACTAACTTGTAAAAATTTTGCAAGTTAACTGTCAGTTTTACAAGTTAGTGACTTGATAAAATAACCTTTCTTGATTAATGTTTTGTTTTTGGAAACTGACGTTTACAAAAGATAAACAAATAAAATAATTTTTCTATGTTCACTCATGAATTCTTATCCAACTGGAGCCTGAAGTTAATACCCTCATCCACCTAAATTTTCGTTAGGTTCACTGGAAACTCTCCTCTTTCGCAGAGATGAAGTTTATCGATTTAACAGCAACTCGGTCCTTTGAGTTCTTCCTCCTCGAAATCCTCTTTTCGCCGTCATCAAAAATTCAACGAATTAAAAAAATCTCAAGAACATGGGGCAGATGTGGCGTACTTCAATTTTTCCCAATCCTTGATCGGGAGCTGTCGGCTCCTTTCAAGTTTTAATTACCTTTTACCGGGCAGGATATCCAATTAAAACTAAAATCGTAAACACAACGGAAAGCGACGCCGATTCAGCTGATTTCAGCTCGAATTTGAATAAAATCCTTTATCTTGGGTATTAAATCGGGCTCCAATTTTGTATTCCGGGGTTGCTTTCATTCCGAGATGCTCCGAGGAAGTTTGATTGTTCAACAGAAACCGAGGCTCGGGACGGCTGCATAAATAAACATTCTCGCTGAGATCTTCCTCCATATGCATGTGATCTTTTCATCGGATCAGGTTGTGATTACGTTTTTGCGTAATTAAATAACCATCATTCATTTTTATAGTCTTTTGATAAGAAGCAAACTCATCCTTTCATTTTTCATCAAGAAGAACTCAGAATATATAAGAAAAGTGCTAAGCCACTTTCTTTCCTGATTATTGATTTTCTGAAAACTAGAGAAACTTTCAGAGGATAATCGAGTGACATGAATGAAGCAAGAGCTATTTCGAAAGAAGGAACCGAATTTTTCGAAGCTTAATCGACTGGATCTTTTGGTACATTCGATTGAATATCTTGAGAAGCAGCACAATTCAGCAGAAAATGTTTTCAGAAAGTGTTGTGTCAACTTCACACACACATTGATGAAGAAAGGCTTAAAGGAACAAGCTCACCGAGGTGAAAAGAGTAGAATTGTAAAAGAAAGTTTGAACAAGAAATAGTATATAACATTACCAGCAAGATAAGAGGGTTTTTACTGGCGAATGGAGGATATAACTGACGAGCCGCAGGCGGATCAGTTACCTCCTTGTGCCAGTAAACCCTTTACCTTGAGTGTATTGTTTTATATTTTATTTGTTTCTCATTTATAAAAAGGTTAGATAAATTCCAAAAAAATCTCAATAATTTGTAGCAAATGTCGTAAGCTATGGAAGCGTTGCCATGAACATGTCTGTTTATTTTTCTTCACATTTGTTTTGGCGAAAGTGAAAAAAAAAGTTTATTACCTGCAAAATCAACTTCAAGGTATGAGAGAGAATACGACGACTTCAAAAAGTGGCAAAACAAAAATAGTGTGATTGGGGTAACTGAAGATGTTTTGTTGGTCTACTTGAATCAACTATCAGTTAGATTCAGCCCTAATACTTTATGGGCAAAATGATCTATGCTGATAAGCTGCTTGGAAATGAAAGAAAATGCACCTGTTCCCAGGTTTATTTTCCTTGAAAAATTTATTGAAAAATATGACGTTTAGTTGTCATTTGCAGATTTCAAAAGGTAATAGAGTTTCTGAAACGAAAAAATGAGCGTTATACGCCAAAAACAACAAGAAGATTCACCATAACCGATGATGGCTGCAGCCTCAAGCCCTGCATGTTATACAGAAAATATGTGAATCTTCGGCCTCCTGGAACAGAAAGCCTAAGATTTTTTTTGACATATCGACACGGAAAGTGCATTTCCCTTAATGCTGGCCAGTACATTATTGGTGGTGTCCCAAAACAAATAGCGAAATATTTAGGTTTAAAAGACCCAGAGTTATACACCGGCCACTCTTTTCGCAGAACTGGAGCCACTATGGTTGCGGATTCGGGTGGAGATATTTTAGCACTAAAGCGTGCAGGAGGGTGGAAGAGCACCGAAATTGCGATGAGTTATGTCGATGATTCGGTCAACAAAAAAATCGAAATGTCTAGCAAATTATTTGTTAGTAAGGAGAGTACAAATGTTCTGCAGTCCCCGAGTTCAGCAGTTTCTGAGTCAACAGATGGCTCATCATCATCAGTATCAACTCTTTCATCATCAGAAATCTGTGTTACTGGAAATAACAATTGTTCCATGATTTTCAACATAAATGACGATAAGAAAAAATTTCCTAATGTAAATAATACTACTAACTTGTAAAAATTTTGCAAGTTAACTGTCAGTTTTACAAGTTAGTGATTTGATGAAATAAACTTTCTTGATTAATATTGTGTTTTTGTAAACTGACGTTTACGAATGAGAGACAAATAAAGTTTATAACTGAACAGAATGGTGTAGGCTAGCAGACCAGTTTGAATCAGAAATTGTGGACACCCCAAAAAACCAAGATATCGGATGGAATGTTTCCTTAATCTTTATCCCAAAGCATAACCCAGTTGTTTACCGAAAGGATAATAAACAAAAACACACAAATATCCCTTATACTTTCCCGGTCCATCTCTAAATATCTCTAAATAATAGACGTATTTGTTGAAGTATAAAATAGCAAAACCTGAGCTGTTGTACGGCAACGATTCGAGCCCCCCAAGTCATAACGATTTAGTATTCCAATAACGAAACCCTCCGAGGTGAAATGCGAAAACGATGGACGGGTGGCTGAGATTTCCACAACATTGAAATTTACGATGGGTACGTCTTTCGCGAAACGTAAATATTACCTCAATTTGCCACACCTGCTGCCCAGTTGTCTGCGTCTTTTCCTCGACTTTGATCAACATGTACGTCTATAAACGGGGAGAACCTTTCAGAGGTCTTTTAGGCGGATCACGTGCAAAGCGACACTTTTTATTCCGTTCGAGCGGTGGAGAAATCCGGTTTATCTAGCATTGAGTATGCATTTCCGGGCTGCCGATCTGACATCTGAGTCCGCAGATATTAATTTACTCAACACGAAAGTTAGACCTTTGAAGGTTCGTTTCTTCGAAAAATCAGTGGACCGAAGTGTCACTCAATCGAAAATGACGCCTCCTGATTGGCCAACTGGCCGGGGTGCAAGTGTCTATCAATCCATCTTACTGTTCATTCAGAGTGCAGGCAACTGTTAGGCAACTAACTTGCCCACAGAACGTGTTGATACAAACGCATAAAACAAGGAAATATGACGTTTCAATTCACTCCAACCGAAGCAGCTGAGTTAGTTGGAAACATAGCCTTCTGAACTTTTACATTTTTCGAATAATTTCCTATTTTAATGATTAAGTTGACGAATCAAGTGACACTTATGATAATATAAAATGGATTAACTCATTATAAACTGCTCCACATGAGTAATTGACTTAAATTGCAAAAAAAAGAGAGTTTAAATGAGATTTTGTGATGAGAATCCATATTAATATGATTTTAAGTTGCAGGAAATGAAATTAATTGCAGCTTGTAGTCTGCAGCGTATACTGGGTAGTTAAGAAAAATTGAGTGAAATGACGAAATTTTATTCCCAGAGAATTCAAGTATTTCAAGACTATCAATACAATGTATGGCCTCCACGGGCATCAATAACAGCTTGATATCTTCTTTGCATACTATACACGATGTTGTGGAATATTTCTTGAGGAATTTGGTTCCATTAACATGGCAGAAGCTCTCTCAGATCATTTAAGAATTCTAGGGTAGGTTGATGGAGCATATCCTATGCATGTCCTATGCAATTTAAATCTGGTGAGTGTGGAGGTATTGGTAAATGTGGAATATCAAGCTCCTTGCGCGCATTCTCAACTATGGCTGCTAGGTGCGGTCTAGCATTCTTCGTTCTCAGCCATTATTCATCCACTCCTGGATGTAGGCCTCCTTCAAATGTCTCCACACCGATCTGTCCTGTGCCACCTGATGCCATCTTTTTCCCGCGGGAAAAAGATGGTCTAGCATTATCGTCTGGAAATTGAAAATTTTCACCAATAGGAGCTTGAAATTTTTTGGCAAAACATTGTCATTGATATGCTCCCTATAGTGTGAGGCGGTCATATTCCCAGGACAAATGTGTACATCTGTGTCCCCATTGAAACATATCCCGGCCCATACTATAACACAAACCCCTCGTAATAGATGGACTTCTTGGACATAGCGACGATTACAGAGTAGGCGTGGTATTGTCCAAACTCTTATTCTTCGAGAATCTGAAAATCGATCATATCTCGATTCATCAGTGAAAATTACGTGACGCCATTGATCGTTCCAATTGATATGTTGCCTTGCCCATTCCAGTCTTTGACGATTATGGTCTCGTCATAATGGAACTCCTCTTAATGGACGTCTGGAACTTAGAGTCACCTCTCTCAGACGTCGTCTGAAGGTTTCGATGGAAACTTGGACTCCATCTGCATTTTGAAGACTTGGCTGACTTGGAGCCTTTCCGCTACAAAAACCTGAGTTAGGCCACCATGTAACATTCCGATAGCCCTATAAGCCTCAGCGTTTGTTAATTTATGTCTTGGCATTGTCAGAAAACCCGTTTCGAAATGAAACCGTTGATAAACTGACTCCATTTCAAAATAAAAATATTCATGGAGTATATGCAAAGAACCAAACTTCAGAAAAAACGCGACCAGATTGACGAAATATCTCATACTGATTTTTAGTGGATCGGTTCAAGTTGTTATTGAGTTTTGAATGATTTTACAACGTTTTTCTCGAAGATTACATACTTTTCAAAGCGATTGTATACGATATCCGTAACTCTTGTGGAGTAGTATATTTCTAGTGCCAAGTGTAGGTATTCAATGAAATAATTATACAGATATATACGTATAAATGCATAAAAAATATCTCTCTATTCAGTTGAATCAAATGCAACATATTTTTTCATATGATGTTAGATTATCAAAATTGTCGTGAAATGTATTTCTTGTGCCTCAGATTGAATCTGCGTATTTTGGGCCGAGGTCTGTGGATATTTTGTTTGGACAAATTTTGATGAGAAACCCTGTGTGAACGAGCATCGTTTTATCAGATGACAGGCCGTAAAAAATGGTGAAAGGTTCCACCAGCCGAAAAATTCGATTCGCGAGAACCGGAAACAAACTGCCTGAAAATCGAACAATATAAAACGGAGGCTCTCTCGCAGCGACAAGAAATATCCCCCAATATCCTTTCAAAAGGAGCGTCGCGTCGATCGAAAATTTAATTTCCCCCTCAAAGACTCCCAGGTTCCCCCAATTTATCAAAACATCCATTAAGACGGCGAAATATCTCGACCTACCGATTAAAAACTTGTGAAGGAGATGGAAAACCACAGATACCCCCAGGAAATAATTGCTCGCTATAAGTAAACAGACTGCGAGCGCCCTTTCCTATCGATTCCAGAAATTGTGGTCGGTATATCCTTCCGAGCCCAGAGCATCTTTTCGGCGAGGCCCAGAAATATGAGGGATGCGGGGGGAATTCGTCGTCATCGCTCTTATTTACCCTCGTTCTCGGTATTTGTAACAGTTTCGATCAGGACTGGATCGGGGCTAGATTGAAAACTGTGGGGATCCTCGGAGATGCAGCGCAGATTCTGGAAAAACATGTTCACATGAGGATATTGATTCTCTTCCATACATGCAGAATAAAATCAACTAAAATGTTGGACAATGATGACTCTTCAATGACGACCTGTACCATGAATTGTACTTTCTGTGTGTGCTACTTATAGCAATGTACCTATAAAAAGGAGTTTCTGGAGAAGGGCAAAGCCGAAAGGCAAACACTATGGCTGGATCTCACAAAGATGGATAACACCAAGAAGTTTCTTCGGAACCTTGAAACTACAAGATCAAAAAGGTATATGGATCTGACTAAGAATCAATTACACCTCTTCGCAGGCTTCCTCACGGGGCATTGCATCTGTTGAGAATTGGCTTATCGGACATGAGAGGAAAAGATATAAACTGCTCCACATGAGTTAGGGATATTGACTTAAATTGCAAAAAAATATAGTTTGAATGAGATTTTCTGATGAAAATTCATATTAATATGATTTCAAGTTGCAGGAAATTAAATTAATTTTAGCCTGTAGGTCTGCAGCATATTCAGGATGGTCAAAAAAAAATAGATTAAAATAACGACATTTTATTCCCAGAGAATTGAAGTATTTTAAGACTATCAATACAATGTATGGCCCCTACGGTCATCAATCACAACTTGAACATTTCTTGGGGAATTTGGTTCCATAAACGGGACAGAAGCTCTCTCAGATCATTTAAGGATTCTGGGGTAGGTTGATGATTATCTAATCTTCTTTGGAGCATATCCCATGCATGTTTCATGCAATTCAAATCTGGTGAATGCGGAGGTATTGGTAAATGTGCAATACCAAGCTCTTCGCGCGCATTCTCAACAATGGCTGTGCGGTGCGGTCTAGCGTTATCGTCTAAAAATTGAAATGTTTCACCAATAGCAGCGTGAAAATTGGTAAAACATTGTCAATAACATGCTCCCTTCAGTGTGAGGCGGTCATATTCCCAGGACAAATGTGTAGATTTGTGCGCCCGTTGAAACATATCCCGGTCCATACCTTAACACAACCCCCTCGGAATGGATGGACTTCTTGAACATGGGTATGCGTGGGATTGTCCATACCCTTATTTTTCGAGAATCTGAGAATTATTCATATCTGGATTCATCGGTGAAAAGGACACTACGCCATTGATCGTTCTAATTGATATGTTGTCTTGCCATTCCAGTCTTTGATGCTTATGGTCACGTGTTGATGGAACTCCTCTTAATGGACGTCAAGAACCTAGATTCACCTCTCTCAAAAATCGTCCGATGGTTTCGATGGAAACTTGGACCCCATCTGCATTTTGAAAAGTATTGCGTAGCATTCTACACGTAGATATAGGCTTTCTTCTCAACGAAACGGTGATGAAACGATCCTGAACAGGTGTTGTTTTTCGTCGCCCACCAAGCCTTGGTCTATCCAACACCCCTCGAACCTATTCCAAAGTCGAGATATCACACTTCGGCTAACTTGGAGCCTTTCAGCTACAACAACCTGAGTTAGGCCAGCCTGTAGCATTCCGATAGCCCTATTAGCCCCAGCGTTTGTTAATTTACATCTTGGAATTTTCAGAAAACTCGTTTCAAATCGAAGCCGTCGATAAACTGACTCCATTTCAAAATAAGAACATTCATGAAGCATATGGAAAGAACCAAACTTCAGAAAAAAGGCGACCAGATTGACGAAATGTCTCATACTGATTCTTATTCGATCGATTCAAGTTGTTATTGAGTTTTAAATAGTTTTACAGCGATTTTCTCGAATATGACATATTTTTCAAAACGATTGAATACGATTTCCGTAACTCTTGTGGAGCAGTATATCTTGCTTTAATACCTACAGACTTCGTATTTCATTAACAGATTTCCGGTACTTCTGTTTTATGGAGGTATTCATGATCAGTATTTTGTAATATCCAATAATCCATTACAATCCTTCATCCATTTCCTTTCGACCAAGTGAGGGTTTTTTGTTTAATTTCTAAAATAATCTACTGGCAAATAACATGATTAAAAACTTATTATTAACTGGTCAAAAGTAATTAATAATGAAAATAATGGGTTTCGTGTATCTACCGGAGATTCGTGTGTGAGAGAAGCTGGAGTAATAATTTCACCCAAGATTTATGGAGGTTTTTCTCCCACTGTTCATCAACTTATAGACAAAATAGAAATAATAATGAAAAACCATCTTATAATTTCTAAAAGAAATACCCTCGATGATGGATTCTCAAGAAAGCAAGAATCAATCGCTTCATTATGCGTTCTCAAATAAGCGGGACATGAATTTTTTCAAGCCAGCCCTGAGATCTCTCTCCTACCCGATATTTTGCAAGGTGTTCCCGAAGAATTTTAATGTTGCCAGATGATGGATCACATCGACTCAAATTCTAATCAATTGCAATCGCGTCCGCCTCCGACAAAAATGATGCGAATAATTGCTTGAGGAAAAAACGATCAGACCGTCGATATTTTACAGATTTTTCATCAATCAGAATTTAATGGGAGACGCTTCGTGAAGCTTATGGAAGAGATTGCACAGGTTGGGTTGATATTTTTCGAATCTCCATTAGTATCACCTCAACCTGATTTAATAACCTGTGCAGAAACTTTTTTTTACGTTTCTGAAAAAAAAACTTATGTGAATTCGAAGGGAGGCTTGAAAATTTATTACGAGTACTTTTTAACACTGATTCATATTAAAAAATTTCATTTCTTTACTTGAAATAAGTGGGGTTTCAGGTTTATCAGGAATCATTTCGATGTTCAAAAAGTTGTATATAATATTTTTTTTGAAAGGTCGATGAAAATGCGGATATTTAATTTTTCAACCATGTTCAATGATTCAGTATTCAAATATTGCTCTGATGGAAATTTTCATGAAGTAAACATTGCATAAATACATAAATTATTTCGGTTCTGAACTGAAAAATTTACAACCATCGCATGAAATCTAGATTGAAACGTTTTGGATTGGAAAGTTAACAATTCATCATTTGAAACTTATACAATTGTGAGATTTTCCTGGCTTATGATTTTGCTTCGAGTGATATTCGACGCAATTTTCATAGTTCAATTTGTATCTGTGAATTTTACTCTTGGTGGTGAGAATGAACATCTCATCAAGGTGAATTGTTGATGTGGCAAATTATTTTGCTGGGCTTTCATCATCACAATGAATGAAAGAAGATCAAATGATTGAACAAATTGAAAAAAATATATGAATATTTTTTTAATAGTATATGCTAAAACAAGTTGTTGAATGGGCTCCTATTCCAACACGAAAGCATGAGTGCTGGAATTGCCTTCTTCCTTTATTTATTTCATTCAAGTTTTGTGAAATACTCTCGAAATCCAAATAAAAATTTAAATTAGTGATTTTTGTATTGTATCTTCGCAGTTGGCGTGACTTACGAAATTTGAAAGATCACGGAATTTCAATTTATTTGATTTGGAAATTGATAGGATCGGAGATCAGTACTGACAAACACAATATAACTAAAAACAATGCTGTAATGAGTTTATTACAGCACCATTTTCAGTACAGAAATGAACTCATTACGATACTGAAAGAGAGTTAATTCATCATTATCATACCGTTGTAATTTCGACACAATATCGAATATATTAATAGAAACCTCAAAAGAGATCTTGCTGTATTTTAATTCAACTTCAAATTAGATATAGAGCACAAGCTTGATACTTTAACCTTTGAGAGAATGATTTGAACCAGAAACGCAAACTCTTGTTGCTTTGGGATGAAAGTACAGTGGAACTTCCCTATAACGAATACGCTAAATCCGCAAAAAAATTTCGTTATACAGAAATTTCGTTATGCAGAAATTTTTTTTTATTGTGTCAAAAAAAGCAACATTCACTTGCATTTTTTTTATTTGAATACATTATACATAATTAACTTAAACACTCCCTTCTAGACATTTTTGCACTACTTTTTTCATTAACGATCAGAGCAAAACTGAAAACTGAACAATCTGTATAGCCTCCTGTTTCAGAAGGGACTCTCCGTCCGCCGTAATGATTTAGTTTATGATCGGGATTTATTACCTACGTCCGACAGAATTACGGAAAAAACCATCCCTAAGTGTACTCTGGGAAAAACCTTCTTACTAATACGCATTTAGAAAGTGATTTTCTTGGAATAATTCGTTATAGAGAGAATTCACTTCGTTTTAGAGGGTGTTTTTAACAGGGTATTTGGATTCAAGGTGCAATGACAGATACGAAATTCGTTGTACAGAGAAATTCGTTGTAGAGACGTTCGCTGTAGAGAAGTTCCACTGTATATCTAGAAGACCCTAATTTTGAAAGTTCTTCTCATATTGGATACAGAATGAACTGAGCAGCTGAATAAAAATCTGTTATCAAATGTGACACTTGAATTCTTTATTTGCTCGCCAGAATCAATAATATAGCTCAAGTAATCAGAATGCATTTCGAACGATACTGAATTTTACTCAGAAACACTTGAGCTCACCTTTTTCATTACACCTTGTACAAAAAAATTAACAGAATTGTGCAAATCAACACATCTTCAGCCTATCTTTCTGTTGCATCATTCGCATAATTCTTTGTATTTCAGTTATAATGCTCTGCTGTGAATTAACAAAACATTTATATAAAACGATAGTTGCTCAATCGGGTGATCGCTGTGAGATGTTTCTGGTTTTCATTTTGAATGCTTATGAAATCCTCAAAGCAAATTGTGTAGATGCTTCATCTTGATCTCTAAAAATAGCTGGAGTCTAACAAGACTCGCAACCCATGAATATTCCGAAGCAGGTGGTCGTGGAATACCAGCCAGACATCGAAATTTCGTTCAAGAACATCGATTCAAAGCCGCAGAGTCAGACCAAATTGCAAAGTACCTACGGAATGCATAACTAAGGCAACTTTTTACACATTTCGCGAATAACTCCCCTACTCTACAAACGAATGCCTGGCATTCCACTAGGAGTTCGGGAATACTTAATGGGAATCAGTAGCTGCAAAGGTATGCCGAATTAGTGGAAAAGTTTCCGTTGATTCGGTAACTGGAGGCCGACCTGACTTCTTGCCTTCAGGAAATTCAGGGAGGCTTTGATGATCGACAGACCCTTAAATCTCGTTTTAGCAGTCTCCTATTCACCTGGCTGCTGCTAATTAACGATATTTTGATGCTCGATATCCGCGGTACAGGAGTTTTCAACAACTTCTTGCACGTGTAACAAGTTTTTTTAAACGAAAAGTTAACACCAAGGGTCGAGGAAATTTCGAGCTCAGATCTCGTCACTTGCTTGTAGTGGTCTTCTGAATGTATTCATTTGACTTAATATTGATAATTTTGATTCTTTCCAGACCTCTATCGCACCCTTATGATTGAATGTCTCATAGTTGAACCAGAAGCTTTGAATCTAGAAAGACTTTGTGACATTTTCGTGGCGTAATTCTTTCCCTTCATACTTGTCTCGTAAAATATGTGGAATTAAATAACGCTTTGCAAACATAATTTGATTCACGAAACAGGAAAGTTACTCAATCTACACCATTTCCAATTGTAATTCAGAAATATAGGTTCTTTTTGTTTCAACATTTATTGTATTATTTTAGCTCTTTTATTCAAAAGAATATATATATATATATATATATATATATATATATATATATATATATATATATATATATATATTCAGAAATCATCAATTGACATTCAGAAAACATCACTTGTATTTCAGATTAATCAATTGTATTTCAGAAAATAACGAATGATATTCAGATTTTTCAATTGAATTTCAGAAAACATCAAATGAAATTCAATTGAGAGATCCAAATTTAATTCGATGTTTTCTGAAATTCAACTGAATAATGTGAAATTCAATTGAGGCTTTTTGAGATTGAAGTGACTAATCTGAAATACACTTGCCGGTTTCTGAATAACACTTGTAAATGGTGTAGTATATTGATGATACCTTCACTTTTCATAAGTTAAAAGTCCTTCAAAATCATGTAACAAAGGTCCTGAAACCTATGCAATTACCTCTTCAACTAGATATCCACATAAAAAGGGCTTTACTAAAGATTCGTTTAACACTGATAGTCTTGCCAAAGTCTTAATTCCAACCTTGATTTTCTCCATGGATAATGCCAAGATTGCAATTTTTCATTCACATTTGAAAGACCTGTCTACTACCAACAGTTCCTTGAAATGTTCCATCTTACTTGTATCTCATTAGAATTCAGCGCACAAGTTTGAATTCAGTTTCTTTATACGTTTATATTCTTGCAATGTGTCACAGCAGAATTTATAGATATTTCCACTTCTTTCGTCCGAAAAAGCTCTGGGAATAATGGATTCCTATCGAAATCCACATTGGAAACCATATCGTCGCTATAATAGAAATTGAAGAATGTTACATTTCCTGTTTTTCCAATACAACGTGACCAGGAAGCTGAAAAAATCAGGAATTATCCTGAACATCTCGTCAAATATACAATATTATTTGGTAAACCATCTTGAACAATAATCGAAGAAGTGAAACTGGTTTCTGCTGAAAAGTTCAAATTCAGAAACAGATTCTTTTTGAGCTTGTGGAAAAATGAAATATTTATATTTTCCGATGTAAAGAAAGACTTCACTTCAAGAACGAAATAAAAAATTTTCAGAAGATCCTGAAATATGCAGAACCAATCGATTTGTGTTTTTACTGGAATATACACGTTTCCAGTAGTTTCGATTAAAAACGAATAAAAACAAAATGAAGTCATAGCTTCGAATTACACAATTTTCCAAGAATTCAACCAGAATTTTGGTGCCGACCTAGAAATCGCCCATACTGAATAATTTTGGTTTCATTTCAGTTCGTAATTCGATGGCATCTACAAAAACTATTTGCTTCAATTCGGAGTGATCGTTCAATTATGATTTCCAATAGATTCGAACCAAGCGAGAGCATCAATGTCTAGGGTTTCTCCCAGATGTTCCATTCTGATGAAAAAACAGCAAAGACGCAGAAATAAGGTTGTTGATAGTGACAAAAACTTTATTGAAAGTAAACCGAGAACCTTGTCAGTGGATGGAATGACAACCTTGTTTATCTTTGCCGCATCTGGAACGAATTTCATCTTTTTTTTCGATGAAGTGGCTGATTTTCCGATCCCAGGTTGGGTGGGAAACCTCTTCATTATAGGCGGTTGGTTGATTATCTTTGTCTTCTTTGTCGCCTACGTTCAGGTATCATCGAAATCATACAGGATGCTTCTAATGAACTCAGTAACTGGACCTTTTCGATTTGGGGGTGACAGAATTGAGATTTGAATGATATTTCTTGTAGAATTTCGAAGGAACTAGTGTGGATCAGAATATGGATATAACTTCTCGCAACAATTAAAGGAACAGAAAAATTTTCCAAATTTTTTGGTGTTTTTCAACAGGCTGTATCTCAGTGAGAAATGGTCGTATGAGGAATAGAAAAATGAACTTTTGAAGTTCGAAGACTTTTGTTTCTGAATTTATTGGTTAACAATTTTTCAGAGTACTGGTTGCCATGCAATCCTCGGATAAGGCACGAAAAAAAATTTTTTCAAAATTTTTGAAATATTTTTTTCGATCTACGCACATTGAAAAATTTTTTTTGAGCTAGACCGATGCAAATGCCGCATGGCCTGTTTATTTAGCTCTCATTTGTTTTTACTACCCTCGGAAATGACCGTTTGTATTCGAGATATCCAATTTTGAATGCAAAAGGACCCTTTTTCACTCAACTGCTGATATCTCCGGAACTATTGGAGGGCTAGCAAACCGACAGCCAGTTTCATTTTCTGAAGAAAATTTCCTACAAAAATTGGTAATGTTTAATAAAAAAATTTTTTTTTCGCCTGTTATGGTAATGTGAAAAAAGTGCAAGAAAATGCCATTTTGCCATTTGTTGGTTAACGGACTGTAATTTCGTCAATATTGGTTTGAAAGATTAAGTTTTAAGACAATTTCACAGCCTAATGTACCCCAAAGGCCCTTAGAAATCGGTAGATAGATCGATTCAGCGGTTTTCCTGAACCGATTGATTGAAATTCTGAGAAAATTAAGGGAACAAGGTTCTCTTTTCAAGAATCAATCATTATGTTTTTTCCCTTTCCACTCGATTTTGAATGTTTTACGAAAATTGAAGAAAATTAAAAAAAAATCTCGAATATTTAAAAATGCCTTTTTTACGATTGAAAAAAAAACCATTGAATTATGTTCTGAAAATATCGAGGAAAAAAAAGAAATTCTCACTAAAAAAAAGTTCTTTTTCATTGAAAGAAAAAAAAATTTTCTACCTGAAAAAAATTTTTTTTTTCAATATTTTCAGAACAAGATTTAACTGATTCTTCTCAATCGTAAAGAAAGGCCCTCCAATATTGACGAAGATACAGTCCGTTAACCAACAAATGGCAAAATGGCATTTTCTTGCACTTTTTTCACATTTCGATAATAGGTGAAAAAAACAATTTTTCTTAATTAAACATTAACGATTTTTGTAGGAAATTTTCTGCAGAAAATGAAACCGGCTATCGGTTTGCTAGGCCTGAGTTGTTCCGGAGATATTAACAGTTGAGTGAAAAAGGGTCCTTTTTCATTCAAAATTGGATATCTCGAAGACAAATGGTCATTTCCGAGGGTAGTGAAAAACAAACTAGAGCTGAATAAACAGGCCATGCGGCCTTTGCATCGGTCTAGCTCAAAAAAATTTCTCAATGCACGTAAATCGAAACAAATATTTCAAAAATTTTGAAAAAATTTTTCTTCGTGCTTATTCCGATGCTTGGCAACTCTGAAAATTTTTACCAATGAATTCAGAAACTAGAGTCTTCAAGCTTCAAAAGTTGATTTTTCTTTTTCTCATACGACCATTTCTCACCGAGATGCAGCCTGCTGAAAAACACTAAGAAATTTGGAAAATTTTTCTGTTCCTTTAACTGTTGCGAGAAGTGCATATTGAACGAGTTATTCGATATGATTACATATCGGACGTATGCAAATTCGATTGAAACTTCGTAACAGTATAATCAAAAAGGCAAAGTACAACCCTGTGAATATCTGATTCCTTGGGTCCAGCGATAGCTGGTGTGTGACGTCACACTATACGTTGCGGTGTGACGTCACATAGATCTATCGCCAGCCTGAAGAATTGAGCCGAGCTCTACACTTTCAACTCGATATTTTGGACGTTATTTGACGTATCCAAATGATTTTTTTACAAAGTTCTGTTAATTTTTACGGAGAATAGGAATATCTGAAAATTAAAAAGCATTATTCATCCCGAGATGGGCGAAAAAAATCACACGCGATCCTATGGCGGCACGGTTTCCGGGCAATAGCATCCCGAAATCTCGAGCTGCAACATTCTTCATCCTACCTGTCATCTCGATCACGCTCCTTGCCCATCGCGCATAAACTAAAAATGAACCGCCTGCGGAAATTTCAAGCACCCCTTTTATAAGCAACCTCGAGTGTTATAAGCCTGAAGTGTCTCACAGAAACCCCATTTCATCAAGTGAGCGGTCCCGAAGCCAGGACGAAGGACAAAGTGAAGCGGCCAACTCCGATCAATAGGCTCTCTTCTACGTGATGCTCATCTGTCCTGTCTGAATGCGGTTCACTTCATTTGTGCGGTCCGTTGCCGATATCGGCTTGTTGGCTTGACAAATTATCAAAACCTGGGCCCCGGTAATGATTACGGAAGATTTGATGCGCATACATTACGTGAAAGCCTCCCCTGATGGGATTCGGAGTCCATCTATTCGGTGTCTATGAATAGGAATACCGTCTTTGCGGACATTTCGTTCGAATGACCCTGTCCGGTTTGAATGTAGCAGGTAGCAACAACTCCCAAAGGTATTAAGAGATTTAATTTATCGGAAAGGGGGAAATATTGTAGTAATGCTGGAAAAAATGAACGTACTATACTTGAAAAATCTCATTCTTTCGTTTGAATATCACAAAAGTCAGTGATTTTGTAAAATTACTGTTTAGGACTGTATCCAGATAATTGAGTTGGAGATGGTAATGTAAAAACATTTATTGACATCATTCACAATCATTAAATGAAAAGTCACCCGCCATGAAGTTGATACAGTGAAAATACAAATATTAAAGTCATCTATAAACTCAAAGTGACATTATTCAACTAAAAACATAGGTAATCTAGAGTTGTTCAAAATTACAGGTCAGATGAAGTCAGACTTAGACTTTGAGGTTGATTCATTCATTCAAAATTAAACTCAACGTTTACAGTGATAGAGCAATCTAAATTGATTGCGAGAGCCTCGGTATTCCATCAGAAAAACAGAAGGTTGAATAATGAATCATTAGAGTAGGCTGAGTTGTGATAAAAGTAAGATCAGGCCTTAGAGGAGATACGTGTATTGAAAATTTAGTAATCTGAGGGCGGGTTTCAAAAAGCTTTAATTGTACGATTAAGAAACCTTAGGTAAATTCGAACCAATCGAATCATTTGTTTTGAAATTTCAACGAATCGCGGTGGCTCCAATTAATTTAACGTTGCAATCAACGTTTTGTGAAACCGAACCTGGGTCTGTTCTTCATTGAGATTATTACAATGTGAGAATATCATGATCGAGAAATCAATATTCATAATCTATAACGTTGGTCTATAGGAGAATGCTAATTAATCAATTGAGGCGACATTTGCAGTTGAGATCTTACTTGCTAAGTGGTTCAGTGAGAATTTCTTATTTATAATGAGGAGATCATACCATTTGAATGGTTTTACCAATATAAGAGGAGACCGCTCAAGGTGAAGCAGGGACTGAGGCTGTCAATCAGGTTCAATGTCTAAACTACTTGATCGTTTAAATACTTCAGAGAAGTTCACTTGGTTTTATTGAGAGAGGAGACTGATTCCATGATTCACCTTTGCGTTTGGGGATAATTCATTCATCTGAAACTCAAGAACAAAAATTAGCAAGTGTTATGAGAAGTGACTAGTTGAGAAATGAGATGAACTGATTAAGAAAATGAGAATATAATGAATGAGTATTTATTAACAGCGAAAGACATAAGAATAGAGTCTAGAGATATCTGAAATATCTATGAATACTGCAGAAATATAACGAAATTCATATCTTAGAGGATTCAAATACTTTAGTTTGACGCAATAGAGAGTTGATCTGAATAAAGCGAGAGAAGATTACCATTATTTTCACAGATTTTCATGATCTGAAACGTGGACAAACTTTCAATCTTTATAAAAAGCTGGAAAAAACCATGGAAAATGCAACAATTAATGATTCTGAGAATTCCCCTACCTTACGATCATTTACTTCAAGAAATGAACGCTTTGAAAAGTGATTACGCGAGGTGAATTTTTGAAAATTATAATTTACAAGATTAGAACAAGAGGAGGTCTATTCACAGGCAGAGCTCGATCACAAAAGAGAACGATCAATTGATTCAATTAATGAACATGAGTTAATCTGTCAGCTGGTTAGTGCATAGAGCTAGGTTAGTTTGTCGCGAGCAGTCAATCAGTTGACCATGGAACTGTACTTGCTGGAGTGGACGTAGCGCTGCGAGACGTAACCATAGGCGTCGATGCAGACGAGATCTGAGGGGTGCAATGCTCAATTTTCAACAGTCAGGTTCATTATTTATTATTTTGAAACATTTACTGGGTGGAATCATCTGAAAAGAATGAATGGATATACGAAATTACAGTGCACTGCCACCTTCACCATTTCGCAACCTAAGAAGGGTTTTATAGATTTTGAAGAAATATGAATTTCATCCTTTACTGATTTTCGGAATGTTATTTTCATCATTCGTTACGAGTGCCTGTTCTAAAACATTTCCTTTCATCTCGAAACTTCTCGCATCTCAAAAATTCTGAAACTTATCACCCCGTTCACGGAGCTTGCACGACCAAGGCGACCAACATTCATGAATCAATCCAGGGTAAGAATTATTGTATCATAAATAAAATTGAGCAGAATTTATGCCCAGAAATGAAAGGTTACGGCCACTTCATCGAATCCGAGGTGTAGCTAGAATTCGAAAACCAATATGGAACGAAAGGCTGCTCCTCTTTGATAAATGATCGAGCGGAGAAAAATAGCTGGTGATTTTTCCCAGGAGGTGGCTATGCAATATACATTCTATTCGTTCCCTTTTATTACTTCCCTTCGTCTGACTGTCCGCCGTTGCAATCATGGCTGCGCCCGCTTGAGAAATAGAGTATAAATCCAGAAAATATTTAACGTCACAATATCCTCCTGGAGAAAACAGTGGAATCGAACCCGCAAATGCGCCATAAATTATGAGGGAGGCTCTTGGATGTGAACTTCTCCATTCGGTCCATTATTCACTTGGTACTTTCTTTTTCAACACGAGTTCTCTTAGTGCTTTTCGCGCCTTACGACGACTCTGATCATAAGAGTGGATTCTCGTATTCTAGTAGATACAGGGTGAGTCTTTCACTTGTACACAATCTAATGGGAGATTCCTGTGGTCAGAAGAAACACTTTTTGAATGACTGTTGGGAATCTTAAAAAACTGTTATTTTCGAATATATCTCGCAAAGAAAATATCAAGACTTCAAGTGTCCAGAGCTGGCGGAACTAGAAGCCATTCACATGATGAGGTTTAGTCTGGAGATCCATGAGATAACAGTTAAAGCTCCTAAGGATGTCGTTGGATTTATCAACGCCATCGTCGGCCTCTTTGGGATTTGATGAAAAACAAAAGATCCTCGTGGTCGAAGTTCCCGAAAGGGAAGAATAATAAAAATAATAACGTAGTGCAAACCATCATAAAAATTAACAGACTAATGGTTTCTTTCAACAAGAGCTCGAGACATTTTTCTTCTATTGATTCAGATTTGAAAAAGTCAGAAAATCATACGAAACCTGGGACCAACATGCAATTTTTTGGATGAAAGCGAGCCATCGAGAATGATGTCAAGGCTATGAAGTAAAAAATAGGAATTTCATATAGAAGCCGAATATTTCAAGGTTATTGAAGAAGAAGAAACTAGAAGAGAATACGTGAATAAGAGGCACATAATAAGAATAATCATGCGATTAGATTCAAGTATTTGATGAGTTTGTGGAATGCAACCATAAATGATATTAGATTTGATCTCTTAGAAATTACTACATTTGGAATGATGGAAGAGGAACAAGAAGGAGCTTCAAACAGTGAGAACTTCCACACTGATACTTTATAATTCCAGAGAACAGGAAGATGAAGTAATCTGAAGCAAGCAATAAGAAGTACACATCCACAAAAAATTGATAATTGGTATGAAAACTCGAACTTACAGAGAAATCCATCTTCTTCAATCATGCTGACGTCTTCAGAAGAACACTAGCGATGAAGCCATAGAAACTACAACCAAAAATCATTTTATAATACACGATATTCTGGTTAGAACGGAATTCACATCTTTGCTATAAAACGGGATGTCATTTTCGTTCGAACTGGAAAATCTTGTGTTGCCCAGCGATTTGGAGATCATCAGAGACCATGGAACCATCGATGGACTACTACATTATAACTTAATTAATCAGTTGTTATTGTATTCCGTCAGGAATAAAAACTATCTACTAAGATAACGAATTTCAAAAATTTTTCTGAAGTGTTATAATTTGTTTTATTGATTATCTCATGTGAGCATCTCTTCAGTAAATAACTCTACGGTCGAGTTACAATCTGAGACCAAGAATCCTCTCAACATATAGGCAAAACCATTGGTGAAACTATTTCAAAAAGACCTCGACCAATAAGACCAGAATACTGTTGTAATATCATTCATATAAATGCTTTATTGTTTGGATATTGTATTGTATGATATTAGGATTTGCTGTGTATAGAAATAGTTATTTATGATATGAGTGTTGAAAGTGGTGTTTTATTTTGTGAGTGAAAAACTCTTGAAATGAGCAGAGCGAATTGAATAATCTCACGAACAAAATGAAATCACTGTTAACACAAATACCATACAATGTTTTTTTGTACAACTGCTCTATTTTGATAATGAAATGGGCTAATTGGCAATGAAAATAATGTTGTTAAAAATGGTGTAGATGTTAATAAATATTTTAAGGTAATAGCATATTCAAAACGGAAAAGTGAAGGATATCGTCCGAAAAAATCGAAAATTCTCACTCGTGAACAAGTTGAAAAGTTTATAAAGGAGGCAACAGATGAGAAATACTTGATGGTTAAGGTTGCAAATATTTTCGGATTATTTGGAGCCTGTCAGTGTGAAGAATTGTGTAATTTATCAGTGGAAGACATCGAAATAGCAAATGAATTATAGGTTATACAACTTCCAAATAAAAAACCGAAAGTCAGTCGTTCTTTCAGTATTTTTGGGAAGTATGTAGACTATTTTCGTAAGTTCTTCGAACTGCGCCCTTCTGTCATCAAACATCGTCGTTTTTTCCTGAAATACATGAATAATAAAAACACTGCCAATCTAGTTGGTATTATTACATTTGGGGAAATTCCATCTATTGTTGCCGAATTCCTTAAACTGCCAGAACCAAAGCAATATACAGGATACCGTTTTCGAAGATCCTTCGCTTCATTGCTAGCAGATATAAAAGAAACATGGTGAATGGAAGTCAACGACGGTAGACAAGGGCTTTGTTGATAATTCCATTGCTGAGAAAATTCTCCTAAACTCAACAGATTCTGGATCATCATCATCCAATATTGTACTTCCGGTTCCTACAAGTACTGATGGTTCTGAGGATTCTAATAATGTGTTGCTAACATCACAGGGAATTAATGTTAGTAATTGTTCTAGTTTTACGATCAATATTAATGTTCATAAGTAATGATTGTTAAGTATTGATAATAAAAATTTGCAATTGGGGAATTTTTCTCATCTGATTTCATCATAAGAAAATGGAGTGCCAAAAATATTTTTTAACACTAATGTTAAAAATATTTTTAACATACTTCCACGTAAACAATCAATTTTAATATTTTCTGCTGTCATTTTAATGACAGTTGTACAAAAAAATTATGTTCGTTCAAAGTTCGAATCGATGTAATTTGCCTTCAGACGGGAGCTCTGTTTCTCCAGTAGTTTTTTCTGAGGATAACTCATTCCTAAATTTTGGGGTCCTAGAAATCCTTCTTTCTCGTCTAAGTTATACACAACGCGGTACAGCAGCATTACCCCAATGGTTGAATTATGCGAATGGCATCTGCCCCCACCCCCAACCGCCTCCATTCCAGATTCAGTCGATGACTGGGCAATCTCGGAAGGAAACCAATTATTTCTTCCATTTTATCCCATCAGAATTGACGCCCAAATTAATGATTCCGGTTTTTGTCGGGGTCCATTAGGAGCGTCACGGAATTAAGACCCGTTCGGATGATGCGATTTATATAATAGACGATTTCAGGCCGGAAAAAATTTCGCTTTCCGATAATATATCAGTCTCGGTTCGGGGGTTTTCAACAGTTTGGCGGCAGAAGTGGCAGTCTCTAGGCGGAGGAGGCCTTGGAAGTTTCAGGGGACTATAAGTTCACAGCCTGCCTCGTTGCCGCAATTCAATCTTGCAGTTGTCTGTGAATTTTCTTGTTCCGACTGTATCGGTGCTGAGATCAGCAGTGCGCCAAACCAATCTTTTACCTTCAAAAGTTCACTCAATATTTCATCATTTACTCCGGTGACTTTTCCATTTTCATTTGAAGTTGGGGGAGGTTCAAATTGATTTTTATTATTCGTACGGATTACCCTGCAATGAACAATTTTTCCTGCTTGAGTAATAAATAAACACGATATGTAGTCCATAAAAATAAATCAAACATAAATACAAAATCAGCAAAGTGCAACAACTATTACGTAAATTCAGAAAAAGAAAATTCTTTGCCTTTACGAAGGCACATCGAGAACATTTTTGAAACATAGATGAATTCAAAATAGAATTTTCTTTTTCTTAAAAACATCTGGCTTCACAGTCACAAAAAGAATTGGGCGTTTCCATCACTTTGAGAAACTAGCAAGCGGGCCCTGAATAGAGCCACTGCTAAAATCTCATTCAGTGAAAGAGGAATTACAGATTTCTTTTTTTTTTGCATTTGATTGGAGATGTGAAACTTCATTTTGACGCAATTGGATGTCATCACCTTAGTACATTGTAATATTTTACTCATTACTTCACAACCAATTGCTTCAAATTCTGAAGTTTTTTATGAAGATTTTGTCCTGAGATGTGCGGGATACTGATGAGGCCCAACAAGGCCGAAACCGGTATATCTCTCATCTCAGTGACAAAATCTAATATCATTTCTCCAACCTCATGATAAAAGATCTCTGAGCCTGGGAATTGAAAATGGTATTCATTTCGGTGATTACTATTTTGAATTCATCTATGTTTCAAAAATATTACGTAAATTCATTTCTTTATCTAGGTATAACACAAGAATAATAAAAAATCATCATAAATGAGATTAAAAATTAAAATTTTCGTCAGGAAAACTTCGCATTGTGCATTTTTCTTGACTTTTCTAGGCATCACGCTCGTTTTTGCCCTTGTAAAAAATTATTTCAATGTATTTCTTGTGTTGCTACAAGATCTTCATTGTCGTTCTTCAGAAGTACTAGCCCTTGGAATAACTTAACCTCTTACATTCATTTGAAAAATTCGTGAATTGAGTTTGAAATTTCTTGTGAACAACGAATGTTTGGTTAACTGAGAAGTTTACAATTCATGAACTATGTCTTGCGTGGTCAGGAGATCATTTCAGTTTGTCTGCCAGTATTTTCATATTAATCGAACTAACACAAACAATCTCTGTAAGTTCATACTGTTGAGATGCCATTGTTTGAGATATTCTTCGGCATAGATAGAAAAGTCTTTTCACTGAACGATATAATCTGATCCACAAGAGTTAGGGATATTGACTTAATTGCAAAAAATATAGTTTAAAAGAGATTTTGGGATGAAAATTTATATTAATATGATTTCAAGTTGCAGGATATAAAATTAATTTTAGCCTGGAAGTCTGCAGGTTACGAAAAAACGATTAAAATAACGAAATTTTATTCCCAGAGAATTCAAGCATTTGAAGATTATCAATACAATGTATGGCCTCCACGGGCATCAATAACAGCTTGACATCATCTTTGCATACTACACACGAGGTTGTTGAACATTTTTTGAGGAATTTGGTTCCATAAACCTATTCCAAAGTCGAGATATTACACTTTGGCTGACTTGGAGCATTTCCGCAACATCAACCTGAGTTAGGCCACCCTGTAGCATTCCGATAGCCCTATTAGCCTCAGCGTTTGTTAATATACGTCTTGGCATTTGCAGAAAACTCGTTTCAAATCGAAGCCGTTCATAAGCTGACCCCATTTCAAAATAGGAACATTTATGAAGCATATGCAAGGAACCAAACTTCAGAAAAAAGGCGACCAGATTGACGAAATGTCTCATACTGCTTTTCATTGGATCGATTCAAGTTGTTATTAAGTATTAAATGATTTTACAGCGATTTTCTCGAAGATTACATACTTTTCATTACGATCGAATACGACATCCCTAACCCTTGTGGAGCAGTATATATGAAAATATTTAATTAATTTCAATAAAAATTCAACGAATTAACACTCGTTCATTCAAAAACTAGCCGTGTAACCTCAGAATTACTGTCTAACATAGTCTCAAAATTCGATAACGTGAAAGCCGAAATGTTCCAATTTCCATAGTTAAAAGGAAAGCTCGTGTGGTACTATGAGATTAAATGAAAATAATTGTAATTGATTATGGACATGTACAGTATTCCTGCTGAACGTATTCAATCAACGTCTAATTAATTAATGACAGTCAAATTCGAAACAATTTCCCAACTAGCCGCTGATGAACAGTCCATTCAAAATCATATTCGAATGCAAATTCCCGAATGTAAATTCTGGCATTCATCTGAATAAAGATTCCGATATTCACAGGTGATCCGCTCTCTCGATGAGCCGAGCATTCATTCATAATTGAAAACATAGAATGAATGGAACGTATTAATTCCAATACCAATACTTCCGACGCAAATTTTTCATCAACATCGGTACTGCGGCGTTTTGAAAGTCATTTCCCGAGCTATTATGGCATTGATTCGGTTTCGCCCAGTTTTATGTTCATCAATCATTCATGACGAAGTGGTAAAAACTTCATATTTGCATTACAAAGCCTCCGAGCTGATACAGTATCTACAAATTCGTTCCGTTTAGCAGTTGAATTGCTGGTGATGGATGGAAGAAAGCGTTGTCATGGTGGCGTCTGAAAACAATGGGCATTCTGAAAAATGTCACATCTGATGGTGAATTCCAGAATGTCATAATAAAGAGTAGCAGAAACGAGGGTAATACCTAAATTAATTGGATGATTTAGCGGTTTGTCAGTTCATGAATATCGTGAAGTTCACGAAGCTTGCAACTTGTTGTTTCATTGTATTTATTATGAATATAAAAAAAAATTGTTATATAAAAATGTGGCATTTTTCTGGTTATAGGAAATAAATGGGCACCAGGTATTTTGAAGAATTGAGACAGCATTATTGACAACAAGTATCATTATCATTTGATAAGCTAAATGAGTATGGGCGAGATAAAAAAAGCATCAAGTCAAGGGTTGGTTTTCTCCGCCCCTCCTTCGTACGCCACTGCACAAGTGTCGTTAAGTTCGCGGAGCTTAAGTACCAGCAACCCAACGTGGAAGCACAAACGGAAATGTATATTCGGCTACAAAAACCTTTATTTTCCCCCGTGAATTTGCATAAACATGCCAAATTCCAACCATAAATCTGCGTGTGAACGATATGGGAATTTATTGATAGTATATTTTACCTTATCACGGTAATGTTGGCAACAGTTTTGAAGCGACAATGATTAATGGCGAATTATTCAGTTAGGACTTGGATTTTTCGGGAAAATATTGATGGAAATATAAACTGATCCATATGAGTTAGGGATATTGACTCAAATTGCAAAAAAATATAGTAAAAATGAGATTTTGTGATGATAATTCATATTGATATGATTTCAAGTTGCAGAAAATGAAATTAATTCTAGCCTGTAGGTCTGCAGCGTATACAGGCTTGAGAAAAATCGAGTGAAATAAAGAAATTTCATTCCCAGAGAATTCAAGCATTTCGAGACTATCAATAGAATGTAAGGCCTCCACGGGCATCAATAACAGCTTGACCTCTTCTTTGCATACTACACACGAGGTTGTTGAACATTTCTTGAGGAATTTGGTTCCATAAACGGGGTAGAAAATCTATTATATCATTCGAGGATTCTGGGGTAGGTTGATGATTATCTAATCTTATTTGGAGCATATCGCATGGATGTCCTATGCAATTCAAATCTGGTGAGTGCGGAGGTATTGGTAAATGTGGAATACCAAGCTCCTCGCGCGCATTCTCAACTATGGCTGCACGGTACGGTCTAGGGTTATCGTCTAGAAATTGGAAAGTTTCACCAATAGCAGCGTGAAAATTTGGCACAACATTGTTAATGACATGCTCTCTATAGTGTAAGGCGGTCATGTTCCGAGGACAAATGTGTAGATCTGTGCGCCCGTTGAAACATATCCCGGCCCATACCATAACACTACCCTCTCGGAATGGATGGACTTCTTGGACATAACGACAATTACGGGGTATGAGTGGGATTGTCCATACTCTCATTCTTCGAGAATCTGAAAATCGTCCATATCTGTATTCATCAGTGAAAAGTACACTACGCCATTTGATATGTTGCCTTGCCCATCCCAGTCTCTGACGCTTATGGTCACGTGTTTATGGAACTCCTCTTAATGGACGTCTAGAACCTAGATTCACCTCTCTCAAACGTCGTCTGATGGTTTCGATGGAAACTTGGACCCCATCTCCATTTTGGAGAGTATTCCGTAGCATTCTACACTTAGATGTAGGCTTTCTTCTCGCCTAAACGGTGATGAAACGAAGGATCGTTTCATCACCGTTTAGGCCAGAAGAAAGCGGCCCACCAAGCCTTTGACTGACTTGGAGCCTTTCCGCCACCACAACCTGAGTCAGGCCACCCTATAGCATTCCGATAGCCCTATTAGCCTCAGCATTTATTAATTTACGTCTAGGCATTTTCAGAAATTTTGTTTCAAATCGAAGCCGTTGATTAACTGACTCCATATCAAAATAAGAACATTCATGAAGAATATGCAAAAACGAAACTTCAGAGAAAAGGCGACCAGATTGACGAAATGTCTCATACTGATTTATTATTTATGCAAGTTGATATTGAGTTTCAAATGTTTTTACAGCGATTTTCTCGAAGATTGCATACTTTCCAAAACGATTGAATACGATATTCCTAACTCTTGTGGAGCAGTATATTATACTATACATGAGTACAGGTCGTTTGAGTATACCTCAAGAAGAAATAGACCATCTTCTTGCATCAATGCCAAGACGTGTTGAGGAGTTTATGGATAACCGCGGTGGTCAAATACATTATCAACAAATTAAATGAAAAGAACTTTGAACTCTTCTTTCCTTCTCAAAATTTTAATCATTTTTTTCTTGCTATAATATCTTTGTTAAAAATATAATGTTAAGCTGCTATACTATCTATGTTTTACCAAAAAGAAATTATAATTTCAACAGCTCCTTCTGGGTTTTGCAGTTTCTCTGTCATTCAATCATTTTGATAAGGGTATGTGAAGTTTAATTGCCCTAATAGCTCTGATACCTACTAAACAAATTCTTCATGATGTCGTATTCAACTTATCTCGAAATATTCCAAAGGTTCCATCAGAAATCAGGTTCGAAATGAATCGTTTTGTTCTCCTTTCTGGCCCCAGGCAGGGGGGAAACTTACCCAGTAAAAACATCCAAGGGGCGATGAATTATTGTTGTGCATAGCGGCGTCGCAACGGGAGTCGAAGGCGAAATTAGCTAATGTTCCAGCAGACGCACCGGCATCGGCACAGGTTCGTAAAAAACATAATTTCGAAAGATAGGGGAAAAACTCCCGCGCTCGTAAAACCCCCACCACTATCACTTTTATTAGCAGTCAACCGTCCCGTGCTCTCTCTGCCACCTTACTTTTATATTCTCAAGTTGTGCCATTCTCTTATTTTACTGTTCCCTGTCCATCAAAATATGAAACCGTCGCAGTGATTTTTCCTGGGGGATCTCGGTTTATGTTTACAACCTGGCAAATTTTCGGATTTGTCTGATTTCCGATCGTTATGGGTGCGACTGTCATAGTCACTGATATGATGAGCGACTGGGATATATACTGCCTGCTAGAGGTTTTTATTTTCGAAGAAAAACGAATTGGTCATTTAAATTGAACAATAATAAGAAAATTGCGAAAGTTTCTACCAATCAAAAGAAAAAGACTTCAGAAGTCATAACTAAAGTTATGGATGAGTTTTATTAGGTGTAGAGCTTCCACGGTTTTTCCCGAAATTCGGGGCTTTATTGTAAAAAACTAGTAACACATTTATGATTCAAAGAATTGTAAATCGCTGGCCACTACATTCTCCCATCTGTCGAGCAACATAAGAATCCAGTGTTGAAAAAACCGGTTATCTTTTGAAAAGATTCGCGAATCGATCCAATTTTAAGGTATTGCAACGCTTTTTTCTTAGGCTTTGAGCGCGGCGACCGAATGTAGAAATTCCGTAACGAAAAAACTTTTGACGAAATAGTATATGAGTATAGTAAATCACATTCTCAGGAACTCTCAGGAACTCGTCTATGTTGCACTCTCTCGGGTGACTAATATTGAAAAATTGTATATTACGACAAAAAATGATAATTCTGCATTTTAGTTTTATCATAATCGAAGGCAAGCTGCATCGACTGCATCTTTGTTGCAAGAATTCAAAAGACTGTCTTTAAATAGTGTTCAGACGATAGCTCAAAGTGTCTTAGATTTCATTACTAATAGAAAAGGCATTTCAATAATGACTTTCAATTGCCAAAGTCTACATAGTCACAAATACGATTTACAAGATTCAGTTACAAGACAAACCAACGTGTTACTTCTTACCTAAACATGCATGACGCGTGATAATCCGGTTGAAATACCTAATTTCTATTGTATTGTTCAATTCAAACGAGATACTGTTACAAAAAATGGGGTAGCTATTTACCAAAATAGTAATAATGTTACTAATATTACAACTCCGAATATTGAAATAAATATTGAAGACGTTAGCGATGTTAATGTTAGACGCTCATTTGTTGGAGATATTTGTGCATGCTTATGAAAACTTTACATTTCTTCGAATCCAAAATTGGACGAGGTGAAGCATTTTTTTCATCGCACTTTACTGAAGTGCACTTAAGAAGGGTCGAAAATACTTGGTACAAATAGTAATAATTTTCCACTTATCTTGGCTGGCGATTTCAACATTAACTTCGCTGGCAAAAAATCAGAGCGGTTGACAACTTTTCTTTCGGAAAACTTGAATTTAAAAATGAATAATGATCCACAAGAATCCACAACAAAATATGGGACCATTATTGACGCGGTATTTTCCAGATATTCAGAAGACATTAAGTCTCAAACTAATGTTTCAATGATAAACATTCCTGAATAACCTACATAAGCAGGTCGAATTTGTATGACTTCCTCAGGTGAAAAGAAGTGGAATAAAATCAAAACGCTCTTTGATTTTGTTGATCGAAAACTGTTTTTTCGGAATTTTCGATATTTAAGGTCGGAAGTATATCATGATATATTTTTGAAATTTTCTACGAAAGTCTATTGAAAATCATCATAGCACACTATGGTTGCCATTTGAAAAAAATTTAATTTTTCAATTCCTCTAAAATTCGAAGAGGCACTGAAATTTTGATAGCACTGGTAAAAAGTACTGAAGAAACCCCAATAAAGATGTTTTTATTTCGAAAGCGTAGCAGCAACACTGGGAAGTTATAGCCAATTATAATAATTAGCCAAATTTCACCCTGTAGCATGGAAACTAGACACCTTAGCGAATTGCGGTTTTCAGCAATTCTAGTTTCTCGAAAAAAGAGAACATGATATGTATATTACTTTTTTCTTTCTATCTCGCGTAATTAAGGAGATGTAGTACTAAAACATCGAAATCTGACCACCTGTACCTTGACAGATTACGGAACTTTTATTGATTTGATTCGAAAATAGAGAGGATCGGAGTTCAGTACTGACAACCACAAAACGAAAAGTACAACTGAAAACAATGATGTAATGAGTTACATAACAGCACTACTTTTAGTACTGAAATAGAGAAAAACATCAACCAACCCTCGGAAAAAAACACATACTTTCAGATTTATAACATCAGTCGCATAGTGAGAATAAGTAAGAATGCATCTAAAACCGTCAAAAACAAGAAAAGTGAAGAAGTTTTCGAAAGATTTTATTTTTTACCTGAATTAATAATGTTTCAACTTCTCGTGAAATATCATAAATATGTATTGGCTGTAGGGATCAAAATTCGCATTCAATTCATGGATTGAATTGAAAATGTTAAAATTGGCACTTGTAGAGTATCCTCGGACAATAACCCATCGCGGACTTTCTTAAACAACTTTTTGAGCTCTACAAAATTTTACGTAACTAGTTTTATCTATCTCTAATAGTTTGAGTAGCGTTGGCAGTAAAATTCTAGAATGAGAAGAAGATATTTTTGTTATTTTTCCTTTCATTGAAATGATTTTTACACGAAAAATGACGTGAATGAACTATATTTATCTTAACGAAACTTTCATCAAAATCAGAAATCAGGTAAATGTTGAAACAAAAAGTACCTAAGCTGAGGTAAAAAAAGAACGGGGTATCATAACATTCTTCGTATGATACTATAGAATCATACGATACTATACAGCCAGGGGAAAAAACCTCAGCCGAAAAAACCTGTCTGCCCGTAAAAAATAACATAAAATATTAAATATCAGGAAAATCTTGAAAGACATCAGTGTGATCATCTTCATGTTATCCGTCGATGGGCTCGGATAGACGGATTCTTCCCAAAACGACTCGCAATTCTTAATCTGAAATGAAAAAAGACAAAAGCAGAAAAGAAATCGATTATTCAGAATAAATCAAATGCATTTGGTACTTTTAAAAATATCAACATTCAGATTTCTTGGCCAAATAATGTTGGGAGGTTTATAAATATTTATGACAGAAATGTCACAAAATTTGAAAGAAATGAAAAAGCTCCATCAATTTCCCCTTTCCGAAAGTGTTGAAATTCACGAAACTGATAATTTTTTAACATAACAAGCTAAACTCATAAAAAATCAATTAATACATAACTTTTAACTATCCTCTTTCACGAGGATTTTTTTCTGTTGGCGTGTGGGTTTCTTGCAGAAGAATCACTTCGATACCATGTTCATCAGCTAATTTGGAGACGTAATCACACTTGTCTTTCGAAATTCCTTCGATATTCAAATTCAAATTCCACAAATTCTCGCTCTCTGGTCGTGAGGGTTTTTCAAACCGGATACGACCTTCCAGGTGATGCTTTTTCGGTACTTCAGATGTTTGAAGACCGCTACGGGACCCCAATGAAAGGCAATCATCTCCCATAGATAAACCAAACATGTTATAACACAAAAAAACAGAATATTTTTCAGGAGCAAAAACTAAGACATATTCCGAGAATTGTCATTCTGACAATTGAACATGGGGGAAACAATGAGAATATGGTAAAAAAAATTCTTGATTCTTTTTTTTCCAAACCGATTACTGTCATCCTGGCCACAGGCGTGACCCTGGCGAAAGAACCCTGCTTATCAACGCTCCCATCTGATAATCAGATTCGCCGCGAAACGAAAAACACCCACTAATGAGCCCTTCTTCATTTTCCTTCATGAATATGAATTCGAAGATGCGACATCGAGGGAGAAGAAACCTCATCTCGTCCTCGAACCCACGGTATCCAGGGTAACCCGCGTTGCAATCCTCTCAGCGCTCTAATTATTATATATCTGTTCCTGGAATTCATTTGCCAAGATAATCTCTCCCGGTCCATTTTTTCTACCGCCATCAGCTCGTTCCCCAGGATAAGGACGGTCCAGGAAGCTGGATTAATATGTCATACGTGCCAGCCGTCATTGCGTCATGGACGCTGATCAAACGGCCGACGGATGGCACTGCTTTGTGCGTCATTAATATCTTCATTCCCCGTAATTGGAAACGTAGGAACACGGTCGGGGCTTTGTAAATGCGGAGGTACGAACATGATTGATTTATAAACTCGATGAGGTGGGTGATGGACGTGGAGCGCCATCTGACAAAATCTGACCTTCTTCTCGATTTCATTGAGAGGGGTTTGGATGGGTCGCATTCGAATGAAGCCTCGCATAATCGATCATATATATCGTAATCGTGGCAGGATCACCCTGACAGTATGCGTGAAATAAACAGTCCTTTTCCACTTGAAGGGTTCAGAAATAAAAACGAATAAAAAAAAAACACGTGTGGCACTCAAGGACTGCCGCGGTTAATTATTTTATTTATTTGTTTACTCCTGACTCTTAAACAGCAATATGCTGGTATCAGAGCCTACATTCATATTAATTATTTTACATAAACAACAATAATTTAAATCATTCCTGCAAAAGAAAAAAACTACTTATCCTCAATACATACACAAAAAAATTATTGAAGTCTAAGTAACTCCTTGAGGTCATGGCACATTTTTCTTACATTCCTATGGCATATAATTTCTACAGGTAGAGAATTAAACACTGTTACATTCTGAAACATTGGAGACCTTTGTCCGATACATGTTCTCGCAAAGTTTTTTCTTAATTCATTTTTACTTCTTACATTGTAGGTATGCTCCTCATTCACTATGCACAAACTAGCTTGTGTCCTTAATAAATTATTCTTTACTTTATAAACAAGTTTTGTCTGTTCAGGTCTTTTTAAATTGTTTATATTTAATATCGAAGTACTGGAATATAGTTGAGCTGTTGGTGTTAAGTAGTCCAAATTGTAAATAAATTTAATAGATTTGTTCTGCACTCTTTGAATTTTTTCTAATAGATATTTTGGAGCATTTCCCCAACAAGGAATTAAATATCTAAGTTGGGATTCTATAAAACTACTGTATAGTAATGCTCTCGATGAGTGGTCTAATAGATAAGAACATCTTTTCACAGCTCCGACCATTGGAGATATCTTTTTCGACAGGTAATCTATATGTGACCTCCAACTCAACTTATTATCCAAAGTAAGACCTAAATATCTATACTCTATCACAGGTTTGATTTTGACATCATTTATCACAACTTTATATTTAAGCTATTGCATTCAAAAATAAGAAGATTATATTGTTGATTTAAAATATTCTTTGCATCTTACAATACATTGATCGAAAAGTGGTTTTATCAGAACTTTCATATTCAAGCTCGGAAGTATATCATGATATATATTTTTGAAGTTGTCTAAGAACAGTCTATTGAAACTACGGTTTCCATTTGAAAAATTAATTTCTGTAAAATTTGAAGAGGCACGGAAATTTCGATAGAACTGGTAAAAAAGTACTGAAAAAACTGCCCTAAAGATGTTTTTATTTCGAGAGCGTAGCGGCAATACAGCGGAAGTTGTAAGTTACATCCAATTATAATAATTGGCCAAATTTCAAAATCACCCTGTAGCATGGGAACTAGACACCTCAGCTACTTGCGGTTTTCAGCAATTTATGTTCCTCGAAAAAAAAACATGACATGTGTATTACTTTTCTCTATTTCAGTTTCGTAATGAGTTCATTACAGTACTAAAAGTAGTGCTGTAATGAAACTCATTACAGCATTCTTTTCAGTTATATTTTTTGTTTTGTGGTTGCCAGTACTGACCTCCGATCCACTCAATTTTCGAATCAAATCCGCAATCTGTCAAATTTTCGTTAGTGACACCAACTGCCAAGATACAATACAAAAGTCACTAATCTGAATATTTATTTGAATTTCGAAAGTTTTCCACAAAACTTGACTGTAATAGAGAAAATATCGTCTAACACTCGTTGCAGAAGGCAATTCCAACACGCATGCATGAATTTCGCATTCGTGTTGGAATAGGAGCTCATTCTGCAACTTGTATTAGAATATACTATTCTCTATCTCGCTCAATTCAGAAGATGTAGTACTAAAACATCGAAATCTGACCACCCTGTACAATTCAAAAGTCACTAATCTGAATTTTTATTTGAATTTCCAGAGAACTTGACTGAAATAGAGAAAAAAATGTCATCTAACACTCGTTACAAAAGGCAATTTCAACTTTCATGCTTTCGAAAACTCGCTCCTTCGTCGCTCATTTTCGAATTTCGTATTCGTGTTGGAATAGGAGCTCATTCTCTCTTCCAGACTATCACTTGAGATTAGGCATTATCATCAGAAGATCTTTCAGTGATTTCGAATTGGAATTTAAGGTTTCAATTATATCCTTCTGTAATTTTCAGAGATATACTATAAGGGGTTAAATATTCCTAGATTGTATTTGTCATATCTGTCGAATTATAATCATAAAAATTTGAGGACCAATAGGAAGACTGCATCTGAAAGAATGGCTGTTTCTACAGGTAGGAAGACATCAATCTCACTCATACTAGCATCAACCACGATAGCCCTCTAAAACCCGCACATCCAACCTTTTGTATATATAAATAACGACCACTCACGAACGTGTCCTTCCCGCAATAACCAAAATGGATCTTCATAACAATCACCTTTCTACGTTCCCCGCGTTTGTAACCGGTCGGAACAAGCAATAGATTTGCGAAAAACAGCACGTCCACGCTAACGGGGTTGTTTGTTTGGCTAATTCTGCCTCTCACAAAAGGACTACACAAATTCAGGGGGGAGGGTGGTTGAAGGTTCATTTACTTTTCGGCAGTCCCACTGTTACAGCTCCGATTTCGGAACAAGAGCCAGTGATTTGACGACCTTATCTTAACGAGATGTCAGCATCAATCGTTCAGATGAGATGGCGTGCAGATTTTGTCCGATTGAGCGCGACACCTAATTAGTTTCTCCCTGCGATTGACATCCAATGGAGGTACTTTTCATGATGGTCCCGTGAATATGCCATACATAAATTCTGAGTAAGCACATTTTTGGGTTTTTCGCTAATTAAACTGTTAATACCATCAGTGAAAAGCTTTTCTTGAAAATCATACCATTTTAAAAACTCGTTTGCTTTGTTCTATTCGTTTCTCATTTGTAAACGTCAGTTTCCAAAAACACAAAATTAATCAAGAAAGTTCATTTTATCGAGTCACTAACTTGTAAAACTGACAGTTAACTTGCAAAATTTTCACAAGTATGTAGTATATTATTTACATTAGAAAATTTTGTTTTATTGTCATATATGTTGAAAATCATGGTACAATTGTTATTTCCAGTAACACAGATTTTTGATGATGAAAGAGTTGATACTGATGATGATGAACCATCTGTTGACTCAGAAACTGCTGAACTCGAGAACTGCAGAACATTTGTACTTTCCTTACTATCAAATAATTTGCTAGACATTTCGATTTTTTTGTTGACCGAATCATCGACATAACTCATCGCAATTTCGGTGCGCTTCCACCCTTCTGCACGCTTTAGTGCTAAAGTATCCCCACCCGAATCCGCAACCATAGTGGCTCCAGTTCTGCAAAAAGAGTCGACGGTGTATAACTCTGGGTCTTTTAAACCTAAATACTTCGCTATTTGCTTTGGGACACCACCAATAGTGTGCTGGACAGCATTAAGGGAAATGCTCTTTCCATGTCGGTATGTCAAAAAAAATCTTAGGTTTTCTGTTCCAGGAGGCCGAAGATTTACAGCTTGAAGCTGCAGCCATCATCGGTTATGGTGAATCTTCTTGTTCTTAAATTTTCTGTTTGCCGCAATGTCACAATAACGTATTTTTCCATATCTTCTACATCATTCATGTTCGAGGAGAGAATTTCGTTACATCGACAACATCCAAAAATCCCAAATATTGTTACAATTTTTGCCAGCAACCACTGGTCATCAGGAGCATGTAAAAGAAATTGTTCATCCTCTTCTTTACCTAATACCCTGGCCTTTTTTGACGTATAACGCTCAATAGCGTTTCAGAAACGCTATTGCCTTCTGAAATCTGCAAATGACAACTAAACGTCATATTTTTCAATGAATTTTTTAAGGAAAACAAATCTGCGAACAGGGGCTTTTCTTTCATTTCCAAGCAGCTTTTCAGCATAGCCCATTTTGCCCATAAAGTATTAGGGCTGAATCTAGCTGACAGTTGATTCGAGTGGACCAACAAAACATCTTCAGTTACCCCAATCACACTATTTTAGTTTTATCACTTTGTGAAGTCGTCGTATTCTCGCTCGTACCTTGAAGCTGATTTTGCAGGTAATAAACTTGATGCTACACTGCTGCCTCCCTCAATAATTTCTTTTGGTACATTCATTTTCGTTTTCGCCAAAACAAATGTAAAGAAAAATAAACAGACATGTTCATGACAACGCTTCCATAGCTTACGACATTTGCGACAAATTATTGAGATTTTCTTTTAATTCATCTAACATTTTTACAAATGAGAAACAAATAACATATAAAACAATACACGCAAGGTAACGGGTTTTTCTGGCTCAAGGTTATATCCTCCATTCGCCAGTAAAAACCCTCTTACCTTGCTAGTAATGTTATATACTATTACTTTCACTCACTAGATATTTTTCAGTGATTTCTCTGCTCCTAGAAAAATCTTTGCTTGGTGTTGTTAAAACTTTTCATTCTTGTCCCCAGGTATTTTGTGAATGATGATTTTATTTGCAAAATTACCTTAACTGTCACTAGCTATCACTCTATAGTAGGTCAGAAAAATTACATGTGGAACAAACTGACTTTTTCCAACTATTAAGGCACCTCCTGATTACTCCAATCAATTCTTCAACCCTTGAATCGAGGAGGAGAACTCCCAGCGTATACCTACCATTAAAGTTGACGGCAATCCGATGAAATATTCAGGTGGAAAACACGAAACTCCCACAATTATGGGGAGTTTTTCGGTATTTGCAGTACATCAGCACAGTACATTAAATATTCAAAGCTGTTGTATTATTTCGCGTTCTCTCAGAGGTTCTTGCTGAGGAGCTTTCCCCTTGCTCGAGCAATAATTCCGAAAAGTTTACCTTCCCGATTCTATTGTGTGTTGATACTTAATTCTTCATCAAGATGAAAATGTTGCGTCGTAGAAACAACAGAGGGGGGATATTCGTCTGAATAGGGTGAATTGGCTGGTTGAAATTAGGGGAGCAAATTCTAAATCGAGAAGACGTTGGTTAAAATGCTGTTCGAAGGATGTAAATCAGGACTTGAGCTCGTTCTGGAAGTTTCATTTTATTGAAATCTTGTTGACAATACTAAGAATCTAAGTAGTTGAAGTTTAAGGAAAATCTCCCCTAGGGGAAGGAAAGAAGGTGATTAAAAGAGAAAAGTTTTTCAGTCTTGGTATGCAAAATTTTGAGAATTTAAATTTTATAATCATCCACTTCATAATAGCGACAGTTTCCAGAAACGTTGATAATTGTTAACTTTCGATTTGATTTTTATGTTCTTCTGATTTTTTCATTGTTCGTTGGATTTCATCTTTTTTCTAACAAGGATGAAGAGGAATTATTGTTTAGGTAATATTATCATATATTTTTACATGATTCATCACTATTGACAGAATGTTAGGGTTGTAAAAGGCTCAACCACATAGAGCCAACGCTACGACTTATTACTTTAAGGCATGTTAACAAAACTTCATGTAATAGAATCATTTTTACTGGGTGTTCTTATTGCTATGTCGGTTAGTTTATTTGGACTATGAATGGCTGTTGCCATTTGAAGTGATTTTTTTAGAATATCTTCTCGTAGGAGGGAAAGCATGACCAGACACCAACTTTTCATTTTTCGTTTCTGAAAAACTCTAAAACTGAGAAACAAGTACAACTCCTTCTAAGATATCAGAAATTTTCTAAGTAGGAGGAAGTTTAACCCTCCAGTAATCGTTTTTCAAATGAATAAGATTAGCAGCGCTAGCTTCAGTTTTTCTGCTGCTGAATATTGTTGCCCTGTTTGGTTAAACAGTGTTCATGTAAAAAAAATTGATGCCCAACTAAATTTTTCTATGAGGATTTCTACTATTACTATCTAGTCTACACCTACACTTTGGTTACCAGTCCTCTCAAATATTGTTCCTTCCCATATTCGCAGAGATATAACAGCTTTGAATTTTTGGAACAAATTCAATTCCTTTCCAAATTATTTTCCCATACTCACCTATATTCCAGATAATAAGGTCCCCAGATTGAAGTCGCGTAAACCTTTTTGGACGAATTTTCTGATTGATATGAATAGAAGTGACGAAGAAATTTGGCAATCTGAATGAAATGGATCCAATTTAAAAAAAAAAAACTTATTTCTGATCCTTCCATCAGAGTTCCTGGTTTTGACCCTCTCACTAGAATATGGTTGTTCTCAATTGTATTAGAACAGGCATGCAACAGTAGTTGTGAGTGTGGAGAAAATGAGGAGACTATAGAACATCTTATAAATAGTTGTTCCAAATATTAGTTTCAAGATGGTTTCGAGGCTATACATAAAGTAACAAATGCATTTCTGAAATGGGTGGTTAATTTCAAAATAATTTAATATATTCTAAATAATTTTTTTTTCTGCTTTTGTCTTTTTTCATTTTAAGATTAAGAATTGCGAGTCCTTTTGTGAAGAATCTGTTTATCTAAGCCTATCGACGGATCACATGTAGATGTTCTCTTAGATCACTCAGATGTCTTTTAAGATTATCCTAATATTTAATATTTTAAGTAATTTTTTTTTCACGGCCGGGGCACATGTTTTTTTTTCAGCTGAGATTTTTTCCCTTTCCTCATTTAATCATACTGCAGACCTGTATGGTTTTCCTGTATTTCAAAAACCTCAGCTAGTTGCCCTATTTTTTAATATGTATTGTATTATTTTAGCTCTCTGAATCAAATATTATGAAAAATAAACAGTTGAACTCATCACAATGTCATAGTTCATCTTCCTACTAACGCTGTGAAGTTAAAAAATCTGATTTAATCAAAGCCAATCGCTAAAGTTAAAGGAGGATTAAAGCCCTCAACTTTGTATCAACGGTTCGCATCTAGCGATTGTGATCTTAAACTTCTTCAGACTTCCTGGATCCAATGACAATATAACTCTTCGACAAAACCCATAAAATGACATAAATCTTTCGATCCTACCTTTATATCATCCCATTCCATTATGACCAGTATCGGAGAGATGATAGAAGTTCCTGGTAAACTTCCATATCTCGAACCAGGGAATCTTTTCAACAAAGTTATCGAGGGGTGAGTACATTAAGAAATGCCATCAAAAACATGAATACATTTAATCTACTAATGTAGATCTGGAGGGATTACGGGGATTGAAATGGGGAATCAGGAAATTTAATATATCAAATTTGCGGAGTTCATTTTCGTTGAGCGTCTAAACTTTGGATATTATGGGCTTCTCTGTTAAGTCTTCAAGTAGGCTTTGTCTCGATGAAAGGAACACAGATATCGATCTATTGAACCCTGGCTTACATTCCTTCCAGGCAATTTCAAGTGGTACAATAAAAAGCAATCATCTTCAATTTTATTCGAACAATGTTGACCTTCCAAACAATGGCGAAGTTTTTGCCGATCTTTTCGGGCAGATATTGATGGATTCCTCCACCATGCCATCTCGCGATTCAAATCATTCTCCTAATTCGCCTCTCGATAGAAATGTTTTTACCACTATCGTTCATGAAGGGTCAGATGTTTTTTTTCTGGAAATATTCTTGAAATTACAGAGTTTGGCATCGAGAATTCGCAAAAAATTGGGGCATAGTCTTTGATGAATGAAATATGATGTTAGAACAGATTAACCAAAGTCTTTCAGATTCTGAAAGGAGAACTAAAAGTTGCTTAATTGAGTTCAATGTAAACTTTTCAAAGGGAGCCAGATTTGTGAAAGTTTTGAACCTTTGTGATCGTTAATATGGAAAGTTTTGGATGTTAAACTGCCGTTCTGTTTTTTGCGATTCTTGCACTCTTATAGAAGAGGAAGTCCACATAATATTTCAAAGGTATCGAATTGTTCAAAATGAAAAGAAATCAGGAAATAAAAAAATACAGACTCTCAAAAACGACTAAATTTCTTAAATGAAAATGTATGAAGAAGATTCAAATTTCTCTTCGTTATTCGAAAAACTGTAACATTCAAAATGTATTGGAAGTGTATTTTTGGAGTCAGATCCGGGCTAAGAATTTGCGGGTTACTTTGATTTCAAATACACTGCGCAAAAAAATTAACGCACATTCTGAAAATTTCAATTTTAATGGAAGTTAACTGTATATTGACTTTATAACTTATTTTTTATGTTATTTCGGGAGGGTTTTGAACGAAACATTAAATGAAAGAAAAATTCAGGATTTCACCGAATCCTATGTGAAAGAAGAGAAATGAACAATTTTTGAAATACTGAAATGCTGATTTAATATTTGGTATTTCCACCCCTTGCGTTAATTACAGCTCGGCAACGACGGTTCATACTCAAAATGAGTGATCTTAAAATGTTCTGATCTAATCCTTCCTAGATTTCTCCGAGTTGGATTCCTATGTCATTAAGAGTAGCTGGATGATTTTCTGAAATTCTCAGCCTTCTATTGAGGTTGTCCCAAACCTGCTCAATCGGAGAGAGATATGGACTTTTTGCTGGCCATTTCATTAGAGAGACTTCAACCTCTTCAAGGTACTCCTGAACGATGCGCGCACGATGGGGTCTGTCATTATCTTCCATAAAACTGAAATTTTCACCAATGTATGGGGCAAATGGCACTACATGCTCTTCAAGAATGTTCCTTATATACTTACAGCATTCATAGCATGACCCCTAGGTCTGTGCGAACAGTCAAAGATATTCCACCTCTTACCATAATCGATCCTCCCCCGAAACCAGTAGTATTCAGGAAATTGCACTGAGCATATCTTTTATGTGGACGTCTGTATACATGGGAACGTCGATCACAATGGTAGAGGCAGAATCTAGACTCATCTGTGAAGAGAACTCTTTCCCAATCGGCCTCTTCCCAATGGATATGCTCACTCGCACAATCCAAACGCACCCTTCGATGGGCTGGGGTTAAAGTGGGCCTCTTGCCGCGACACGAGGGCTTAAATCATATTCTCTGAGGCGATTTCTTATTGTCTGAGTACTAATTTGCATCTCATGAGTTTGCTCAAGCTGATTTTGAAGGAGGCAAGCGGTTGCAAACCGTTGTCTCAACGATGAAACTCTCAAGTAACGTTCTTGAATGGCAGTTGTTATCCGTGGTCTACCCTGTCCTGGTCTTCGGGCATTCATACCTGTCTCCCTGAATCGCTGCAACATTCTGGACACACTGTATGGGAAACTCCAGACCTTTCTGCAATTCTTGTGTATGTTTACCCTTCTTCTCGCAAAACTACAGCTTGGGCACATTCCTCTTGGGTCAAATTGCGTGTTTCGCTTTGCAGAGCGATGGAGTGTAGAAAATCAAACGAAAGAAAAACTATTGATCACTAGAATTGATCGAGAACAACTTATTTTAGAAAAGAGCCAATACATTCAAAATCAGATAATATCATCTTTTTTTATTCCTGCTGGGAAAAACATCTTTTTTGAAGAAAAACGTTGAAAATGTATATCATATGCATGCATAATTCTGATAAAAATAATTATCATTGAGAACACCTTCAGTTGTAGAATAAATTTGGGATTTCCATTATGTGCGTAAATTTTTTTGCGCAGTGTATATCGGAAACAGTGCATATTTTATCAAAGGGTATTTGGTATGATAACCTCACCTTTGGAAACTCTTATAAGGATAAAGTTGATTGAATGAATCTCTGGTCATTAACAGTTTTCTGTGATGCCTCCCGTTCCAGCATCCAGAAGTCGTCAGTTCCCATATTTCCCTGGAGTGATGCAGGATTTTTCCCTCCATGCAAATTTCGGTTCTCGCATAGCCGCGCCACAGCCCTGCGAGTATCTGGTCCTAAAATTCAAATTGATTGCGATGTGAATAGAAAATGAACCCATTCCATAATCCTCATAAAATATTAATGGAACTTTGTTGTTACAGGTAAGATGCAGCATAATGTTCGATTGGAAATGGAAATCCAGCAGGGGTAAGGCGAGACCCATTTTTCTCACTGACTGTTGAATAAATTCATTCCACGTGATTCATTTTTCGAGGGGGTGCAGAGAGGGACGGCTAATGAGGAATGTTAACCCCCTTCTTCGAACAGCCAGGCTGAATTAATGCAGATTTTTTCACAACTTGAGGCGCTGGGAATCGTTGATCTGGATTTTTCAGGATGACATCATTATTTTATCTTCTAAACTTGTTTCAGTTTTAGATCCTACCCTTATTTGCTTTTTCTTCCAATTCATAGATCTGGATATTTCTTTTTTCATTCTGATCTATCACGATTTCTGAGAATCCTGTGAAAAAAATGTTCTAGCTGGTCTCTGCTTTCTCTTACTTGCTATTTTGTCTGATCCTGCAATGAGCTAAAAGTAACAAACGAAAATTTTCTATCAGATAAATTGTAGTAGAAATCGAGGAAAACATTAATCTCTTTTCCAGAATATGGATCGATTAATTCTTGAAAAAAAGGGGGCCAAGGCTTTTGACGATGTGTGTATATTTCATCTTCTTGACGATAACAAGATATTTCTGCTCCGTCCTAATTGGATAAAATACATCCAACTCGAAACATTTTCATGTAAAATATTGCCAAAACGAGGCCGTATTTCTCACATTGTCAAAAAGCTATCAGATATCATGTAGAGCCAAGCTGCTAACTCTACAATCTTCAACTTCACAAGTCCTTATTTCACAAACTCTATGCCTTGATCAAAATGAGTGACTTGGACGTTTCTCTTTCGCCACGTGAGCGTAACGTGAAAAATTCGTTGTTCATAACTTTTCTGTTATAAAATAGCTCTTATAGTTAAGAAACGGCCAAGTCACTTATTCTGAACAAGGCATAGAGTTTGTGAAATAAGGACTTGTGAAGTTGAAGAGTGTAGAGTTAGCAGCTTGGCTCTATTTTACATGAAAATGATTTTGGTTGGATTTCAGTTCTTTTTGTACGTTGCTTATGACAAAATAATTTTTTGTTTTTTTTTTCCTCAATAATAATTCAGTGAAATATAATTTTTGCGATGTTCAAAATCAACAATGTATACGAAGTGGAGAAATATAACTTTACCTACCTAGGTTCAAGCTGCGATCGCGATGTATTTGCGAGGTGCCATCACAACCATTGTATGAAGAATCCTATCTTCATACCACTGGCGTCGCTACGGGGAGGGGGGTAATGGGGGTAATTTCCCCCTCCAGGAAGATATTTTCCGAAAAATAAGTCATACAATCATCACATAGGAGCATATCGTGACAATATACTATATCCTAAATTTTTTGTACCCCCCCCAAAAAAAACTTCTAGCGACGCCCTTGCTTCATACAATGATCACAACGGGAAATTGCACAATGGAAACTGTGAACTGTGGTTGAGGTTAATACAAAGAAGTGTTTTTTGGTGTTAATACGTTTTACGATCGCTTTATTTTATCCCTTTATTCAAAATGTGGGGGTGATTTTCAACTTTGAAAAAGTTGGTTTTGATATGAAAATTGTTTTAACTCACAATATTTCCTCTTCTTAAATCTCTTATACCTCAATTCTACACACCCTGCTGTATCCATAATTCATCACGAGGATATCCTGTGTTTCATCAATTTTCTATTTCGAAATAACTGTCAAGAATGCTGCAACATTCATTATAAGCAGTCCTCCGTTTATATCAATCTCCTGGTTTTGAGGGTTGGGAGGTGAAAGTTTCAATTTTAAGAATTTTTTCGTTCTTTGTGTACTTATATTAGCTCACATACCTAATTTCAACTTCATAGGCCATCAGGAAGTACCGTAACAGTTTTTATGATCACCAGTGAGTGACTGACGAAATCGGGGGTTTTTAGATATCTATAAAATCTGAAGTAAACGAGCTATGCACTTGAAACTTTGCACGTTTGATATATCCACTACTGGCATTATATCCTGAGAATTTTTTCCATCTGCTATTTCCCAAACTCAAGGTATGGCTTTGCTCGTCTTGGCCAGAAATCGTTAAATGGATTAAATCCGGATTGATGAATGTCCAATTTTGAGGTTCCTAATTGGACAGCCTGGCCGCAGATTGAAAACCCGGAGCGCCGGCATACAAAAACGCATGCTGGATGAGCTGGCGACGTGATTGGTTTTTGGCAATGATCTAATTTGCTAAACGAATTCCGGGACTGTCTGGTCCGGGACTTTTATTGCGAACGGCCGAATGTTTTGTGTTTGATAATTACGGTCTCGATTTTACTGCATGCCAAGCCGTGACAGGATTCGCTTGATTGCGTCGCGATATAGGCCAGAGCAAAGCTGCGAACGAAAAAAAAGATTTTGAAGGCCCCCATTTGTGTTTCATTTAGGAACAATGCGATTTTTGTCTTGGAGAACCCAAAGGCAAACTTCAGTATCTAGTTTCTTAGATTTTCCTTTCTGTGTCATATTCGTTTATTCTGCAATATCTAGCAGAACAAAATTGTGCCAAACAAAGTGTTTATCGAAACTCCTCCGAACTCTTAATTTCTAGTGTGACCCCTCACAGAGCTGAAAACTCTCTTTTAATTCATCTCCGCTGCTCCATTTCCTGATGCCCTAAGCTTACTTGCCAGATGATCAATGTCCATCACAACTACCAATCGATTATCTGCGCGCGAATTTCCATTTCCAGAAATTCCCAAACGCTCAATACCAAGCGAAATTATTCCTCTCCCGATCATCTCGACTCCTGACTCGTCTCCTGCATGTTTCTCCAATCCTCCCCGTTATCAAATCATCCCCCAGGGCTGCATAATTAGTGTCGCACCTAACCTAACCTCATGGGACATGAATAATAGCACGCAACACACATTAAACATAAGCTTATTAGATGTCACATATTGCAGGGAACGTGTAAACTCTCACGTTATCTACTTAGAGTTCAGACCCTTCTCCGCTGTTGGGAAAAAACAGATTTTGCGTACTTACGAGGGTTGGGTAGTATAAAGTCGACTGAGGAATGATGCAGCATCCAGTTCATGATGTAATCCTTCCTTCATGAAAGATCCAAACGAATCCTCAAGTTCTCCTCCTTGAAAAGAGGACTCACACAAGAAATGCCCTCTGACTGTGATGTTATAGCGTATATGAGACCCAACATAAGTGATTCTGAAACAATTCGGACAGAGAAGAAACTCTTCCAGATGATCATCAGACGATAAGAAGACAGATTGCTGGTTATAATCGTCATCATCAAGCTCTAGCCATTTTCTCCGATATTGTGACATCTAAAACGACTCTTCTGATATCATTTGTCCACCCACTGTTCCCCTACTTCTATAGGCCTCAATTCTTCGACTACACTCCATAGGCCTCTTTGCTTCCTTTCATTGTTCTTTTATACTCTGTTCAAATGTGAGCGAGAGCAATAACAACAAACAGAATCGTCTGGTTTGCGCACAATAAAGCTCGTATTGGTTAAACGGTCCTAAAAACGCTCCTTCGACCGCCCTAAGAGATTGCCAGGATCGTACTCGGAGCTATGCTCGAGATTGCGGCAAGGTAATTCCAGGAAACTCCAGACTTTCAGGGATTTGGGTCGGAATTTTGCAAGATTTCAACAATTCCTGGAAACACCAGATTTGGGTTCTTTCCATTCAGTTAAATCTGAACGATTGTGTTGAATGTCCTCGATTGGACTCTGGATGGAAAGGTATTTGTTGTTATTGCTCTCGCTTAAATTTGAGTATAGCCACATGCCCCGATCCTTTTCACTCTAGCTTCAAGGTAGCCTTTATTGCATCTCAAGTTTCTCATGGTTTGGTTTGGTATTCTTACTCTGAAAAGAACTCCCTGGCTCCCTGAGCTTGCGCTGCGTTGCCATATTTCCGTTTCCACTCAACCTAATGCATATTTCCAAAGAAATAGTGAGTAAATTTTTTCAGATGAGGAACATTTTGGAACATAATCTTCCTGTTTGCAATACTTGAGTCAGGTGGGACTGGATGATGTGTTTGAACCCCCCTGCGTTCACTCCATTTTACGGGTATCAAGATATCCCGTTATTATATAAGGAGCACGACCTTTTGTGTACACTTCCGCAATGAGGGTCATCACATAATGAGCTAACAAAAGGTTTTACAACCCGCTGATTCTGATCCCAACCCTAAGATTGGCCTCTGCAGGCAGCTAGCCCGCTCGTTTTATCGCGTTAATGTGTATATTTTGCACATAACAATTCATCAAAAATTTTCACCCTCCTGGTAAAGACTAGCTCAGCGCTATTATCATCCAATATTTCATCTCGCGGTGTTTTTTGTTGAAGTTTATTCAAGGTGGAGGAGAGAAGAGTCAACGTATAACTGGAGGGTGTTGAACAAGAGGATCATAATGCCACGACAAGATTTTTTTCAAGAAAATCGAATGAAGTTGAAATCAATTATTCTCTACAAGATTGCATTGGGTATTTCAGTTGATAGACACCATGACATTTCATCCGGTAAATGAATATTTTTGTGCTTAACGAAGAAAGACATAAAATAAGATGGTTAGAACTCTAGGTCCCATTACAGAGATAGTAAAGAGTTAATAGTTTAAAAGGGGTTACAGTCCATTGCGACCTGATTTTCTATTGTGCCGCATTACAGAGATACCCTGACGAAACATTGATAAGCTTACAAGCTTATTCTCCATGAAACTGAAAACTTACAAGGTGCAGCATTGCAAGAAATAATAGAGATATCCTGACAAAACATTTAATATTTCTCGCAATGCTGCACCTTGTGAGTTCTCAGTTTCATGGAGAAGAAGCTTGACCCTCCAAATTCCAACTGCATCGATCTAGACCCTTCTATCCCGTGGCTAAAACCAGTTAACACGAAGTGTACAAGGTAAGGTATCTGTTCTGCCCCTGGGAGTTCCTCGCCCAGGCCTCATGTTTTCACATTCATCCTATGCGAATGATCGATGCGAAGATCGTGACAAGATCTCGTAACCTCCAGCAGCGGCGCAGCACCCCAGGAAAACAGCACCATGTGAGGCGAGAAAGCGTGAAAAAAAAAAGGCAAAACAGGTCGGGTACATTATCATCGGCTTGGGAAATAGTTTTTCGCTGTTCTTTTACTCGGTGTTCCGTGCTGCGAGCGTGTTCTCAGCTATCGCGATTTGAACGTGAAACCTGGAAAAGGCGCCAAGAGTCGTGTTGTTTTAATCAAACCAGAATCCGATTTTATTCGGATCGAGAATTTTTTTTGCGACAATGTCTCAGAAGGTTTTGGTTTTCAATCAGAGAGGCAAAGTTTCATAAATTTGTGAAACGGTAGATATATAGATTATGCCTAAGATAAGAAAAAACTTACCTATCCACAAATGGATGGAATGAGCTCTAAACCAATTCGGATTGATTACATATTTATAAATGGAGGCTGGAAGAGCCACATCAGGTTCAAATTCACATTGAGTATCCCAAAAATCTTCAGAACCATTTTGTAGGAAATTTATCGGAGTTTTCCTACTAGACTGATTGCAAGAATTACCTACAAATTGATGGAATTTCCGCTTTAGAGTCACCTTTGTGAATTCAGCAAGCCATTTCCATTGATGAGTTCAACATGAAGGTACTATTCATTATATAGTTGCTGAAGCTCCGTAATACCTCTAACCCTGAAGCAATTCATTTTAATGTCATGCAAATGTTGGCTTTGGCGGTCACGTGGTCAACGGTATCGCATGTGCCTGCAGCCGTTCTTCTTTTATTTTCGGGCTTCAAGCACCAGCAAACATGATGAGCTACAAAATTCAACCACCACATGATTTTAAGCCTCGCGCTGTCGCATTTAACAAGCGCTCATTTCGCGTTCCTTTTTCATTCAGCTCAAAATGGGCGCTTAATTGCCTCAAACTACCGATTCCTGAATGCCCTGATAGGTATATATGAATAAAACGCAGTGATCACTCGCTTCGACTGGCTACAAATAAAATATGCCATCAGTGTCTCATTTTGAATGTTCCGCCTTTATGCTCGCTGTGCAAATTAACATGTTTCGATGTTCACGCTCGGGCGGAAAATTTTTATTGCTTTAGTTTCTCGTGTTGAGGGGCAATTTTCCCACCTTCGTTTCTGAAAACGGGTCTGATATATCCAGCGGGAGATCTATAGAGCAAAACACAACTCTATGAGACACCGCCGGCGTTAGCAGGAACTAAGCCCGAAACGAGTATTAATTTAGACAGTATTTGTTTATTTTTACTTTTTTATTGCAATAAAGAGGAAAAAACTATGAATAACACTAATTGTTTTGTTTATGGATGTAATTCTAAAAAATCTAGAAATCTTGGAACCCATTTTCGTGGTAAAAATCAAAATGTTTACTTTACCAACAAACTAGAAATCGTAGAGGAAATAAATAGTCGTAAATCCTGAGAGTATGTTTTGATAATGGAAAAACGTGTATCTAAACATATAAGAGTATGCCAGACCAGAAGATTATAAAATGAAAACAGGCAAGAGTAGAAACTGATGTCATTTGAAAACAATGCTTCATATGTTTTGAATTATTTCAGAAACTCCCAACATGAACATTTCTGCTACTGGAGAAGAAAGCTGTACCTTCATAAAATCTACCAAAAAAAGTAGTTCAAGTCAAGACATTTCAACATTTTGTTCAGATCGTTCTTGTACAATAATTTTCATTCTTATCGAAATAAATTACTTTGAGTCTACTTGATATTTTTGAATATATAGAAGTAGAAGAGATTCTCTGTGAGGGGATATTTTGTGAAATGACATCCTTTATTCTGAGTGATTATATCCGTTTTATTTGACCGGGAGCGTTTTTATTAGGTATCCACATTATGCAAATTGTTCTGGAGGAGGATTAAACTAGCTTCTATATAGACCTGATGTTAGACACTTTTCGATAAAAACAAACTTCGGATCGTTTCATTATGATGCTGAGTTACAATAACAGTATATTTTTGTTTGTATTCCATTAGGAGCTCTCAGAATACCGTATCCCCAATTGATGATATTCATAAAGAGACGAGAAAAGGCAATATAGTTCCCCTGCAAATTGATAGCAGAATAGGAAGAACCACTCTGAGTCGCGAAAATAATGTAAATATTTTTCTTTATCTTCCTAGCCTTCCGTAGCCGAATGTATGCGGTGAATACAAATCTCCTCATCGCCCGAATATTCCACTGAGGAACTAGAAGCCAGGAGTCTTTCTCAGAGAACGAGTTTCGGAAATAACATCCTACAATACATTCTATTGAGTAAGGGACAGAGGGGAAATAAGGTAGCACTTAGATGATAATGAGAACCGAACCGGGTTCATCATTTCATTCCGGGCAGAACAATACCCGAAAATGACAACCGTACACAAGCTCACAATGGGGAGACCTTTGCCTCCTTCCTACGTTTTCGATTTCGGGAACAACGAATCTACACTGGCTTCCATTATCGCGAAATCCTTGCTGGAACCAATAATGGATGGGAGGTCCCAACACTTTAGATCCCGATTCGACAACAATGGGCAGAATTTACACATCTACGGGGATAAAACAAATAAAACTCGAATAATGGTCCACGAAATGAGAAATGGATGCTTTTGTCGCAAATTCAGCATGTGATGCGGCTGCAGGATCTCCTGAATGCGGATTGCAAGCCAGAATGAACATCAAGTTGCTGATTCAAGTCAAAATTCTCTCATTTCTGTAATAACTCTTGCTGGTTTTTCTCCATTATGTCTAGCGAATCTTCACCTCCTAGGAAGTGGACCAAATGGATTCAACCAGCATATATTTTTCTATTAGGAGCAAAGGACAATATAATCCAACCAAAAACATTTTCATGTAAAATATTGCCAAGACGAGGCCGTATTTCTAACATTGTCAAAAAGTTATCAGATGTTGGTACATTATTTGGGCTATTTCCATTATCTATACTGTTGGAATTTACCGACGTTTCGGCAAGTATTCGCCTGCCGTCATCAGACTGTTGTTGGTCCTGAGAAGGACGGGCATCCAGATATTCTTCATTTCCAGAGAAGGCGCGCTGATTGGGTTGGGAGATATCGCCATGAAAACAGGTTTGGCAAAGACCGGTCCTTCTCAGGACCAACAACACCCTGATGACGGCAGGCGAATGCTTGCCGAAACGTCGGTAAATTCCAACAGTATAGATAATGGAAATAGCCCAAATAATGTACCAACAAATATTCCATTATCAAGATTATCTCGTTCACAAGATATCAGCAGGGCCGTCTTTAACGTCTTGGAGGCCCTGGGCACATTAGGATAATGGGGCTCCTACCCACAATACCACATACAAAATACAAATACAGGGGAATCCCCTACCGCCGAGTAGGTTTATTCACGACACACATAGCCACGGTATGTAAATGCCGTGATGTAATTTAATTATCAAATCGAGAGAATTTTGCCGATTTACGGAATTTCGATACTCGAAAGGGAGAAGGGATTTTTTAGCCTGGAATCCCCTGAAATTTCTTGTGGTGGCGTGGCGTAAATTCGGCCTCCCCTCTATAGATCTATTATTCATGATAAGATTTCTCTGAAGTTTTTCAAAGGGAAATTATGACAAAAATGTTATGAAAATAATTTATATATTGAATAACAAAAAATTCCAAACAAAATAATGTAAATTCTGATATAAAAGTAACTAGAAACTTAACCATTTCCAATTGTATACCTTTTTTTTCATATTCTGTATACCTTTTTTAAAATTTCCGAAAAAATTTTTTTTTCTTTCTATATTATCGAGATAAATAGATTATATTAATTCGAGGTCGTAGATTATGAATATGTTATTACAATTTCGATACTATCAATATTTTGGAAAATATTCGAAAAATTCAAAAAATTTTTAGAAAAATCGGCCAACTTTGAACAGCAGATATAAAAAAAGTATGGATGCTATAGTTTTAGTCTTTCCTCCATATTATAGTACGTTTCTCTGAAAATAAAATAGTGTATTTATCCTTTCTCTACGAGGGATATTTTGGATTTCGTAAATTATTCCGCGAAGGCCCTTTTTTCGGAAAATTCAAATCGTTATAATTTCTACAAAAATCGTTTTATAAAAAAAGTAATTGCATATTCTTAATCTACGCCCTCGAATTAACTAATAACATGAATTTGGTCGATAAATTCGAAAATCGAATTTTTGGCAATTTTTCCATACATATGTATGGAAAAAATTTGCGATTTTTGGCCAAAATTTTTTTTTTGAATTGATCGACCAAATTGAGATTATAAACTAATTCGTGGGCGTAGATCAAGAATATGCTATTCGTTTTTTTTTTTTTAATTTTTTGTAGAAATTATAACGATTTGAATTTTACGAAAAATAGACCTTTGCGGAAAACGTAACGAAATCTGAAATATCCTTAATAGAAAAAAGGTGAATACACCATTTTATTCTCAAAGAAACGTACTATAATATGGGGAAAAGACCAGAACTATAGCATCCATACTTTTCTTATATCTGCTCTTCAAATTTTACCGATTTTCCAGAAAAATTTTGGAATTTTTGTAATATTTTCCAAAATATTGGAGGTATCGGAATTCCAATTACATATTCGTAATCTACGACCTCGAATTAATATAATCTATTCACTTCATCAATATAGAATGAAAAAAAATTTTTTCGGAATAATTTTCATATTCGGTATAGGTACCTTTTTTTAAATTTTCGAAAAAAAATTTTTTTTTCTTTCTATACTAACGAGATGAATAGATTATATTAATCCGAGGTCGCAGATTACGAATGTGCAATTACAATTTCGATACCTCCAATATTTTGGAAAATATTAAAAAAATTGTAATTCAGAAACCGTCAGTTGATATTCAGGCATCACTTGTATTTCAGATTAGTCAATTGTATTTCAGAAAACATCAAATGTTATTCAGATTTGTCAATTGAATTTCAGAAAATATCGAATGAAATTCAATGAGTGATCCGAAATACATTCGATGTTTTCTGGAATTTAATTGACTAATCTGAAATTCAATTGACGCATTCTGAAATTGAAGTGACTAATCTGAAATACACTTGACGGTTTTTGAATTTCGAAATAAAGAACAGTTGAGGTCTTTTCGAATAAATCAGTTATATAATAATATAGGGGAATTTTCTATGAAATGGGGAATTTCCAAATGTTATTGAGGAAATCTTTGATCCTTTCAGTTCGGAACAATTAATCTGAGCGGGGCCCCTATCGATCGCGGGGCCCTGGGCACTTGCCCAAAGTGCCCTAGGCGAAAGAGGGGCCTGGATATCAGATCTCATGTGGGGCCAAGCTGCTAATTCTACACTTTTCATCTTCACAAGTCCTTATTTCACAAACTTTGTGCCTTGGTCAAAATAAGTGACTTACCCGTTCCTCTTTCGCCACGTGAGCGTAAGGTGGAAAATTCATTAGCTGTTCATAACTTTTCTGTTATACGATAGTTCTTATAGTTAGGAAACGGCCAAGTCACTTATATTGACCAAATCATAGAGTTTGTGAAATAAGGACTTGTGAAGATGAAGAGTGTAGAGTTAGCAGCTTGGCTCTACATAAGATCTGATAACTTTTTGACAATGTTAGAAATACTGCCTCGTCGTGGCAATATTTTACATGAAAATGTTCTTGGTTGAATTTTAATTCTTTTTGTACGTTGCTTATGACAAAATCCTTTCATTTTGTTCATTTTTTCCCCAATATTAATGAAGTAAAATATAATCATTGCAAGATCTAATTCAAGTCAAACTAATTCACAATGTTCAAAATCAACAATCTACGAAGTATAGAAAGATACCCTCACTTACCTAGGTTCAAGCTGCGATGGCGATGTATTTGAGAACTGCCCTCACAACAATTGTATAAAAAATCCTATTATTATACAATGATCACAAATAATATAATAGGCTTATGATGAAATAGCTCAGGGCCAGAACCTCTCTCAAAAAATTGTGCAATTGATTTACTAATAGCATAGACACTCTTATTAACTTCTAGACTTTACGATCCATGGAATGATCGGACTGAAGAATGAAAAATGTACTGCACCTATTGTCTGATGTGTCAATCGAAGAAAACCCCAAATAAATACCTCCTCTCTTCATAATGCAGCATCCAAATGCGGTTTCTCCATTTATTCTTCTATCCACTTCCCTTCCTCATGAATTTTGAAACCGACAGACTGCGGCAAGATACAACAATAACCCTAATCAAGCCGGTCTCGATCTGCACTACTTTTTCCAGACGACACATCTGCTTTCCAACGGGGAATCCTATTGCGGAGAAAGATATAAATCAGCCCTTATTTGATTATTTGGAAGTTCTTGAACTCATTCATCTTCGGCTCCAGCCATAGCACCGTATTCTCTGAGGAATCTGAGGTGGGTGATGCAAATCCGAATCCTGATCTATCTCCCTTTTTAACGTTTCGATATATACTGTCTCTTCAAGTGGGGTGAAGGGTGAAGGTTTTAAATCCTCGGGGTTTTCTTCTTGATTGAATTTTTCTGGTGATCATGATAGATACTCACTTTCACGCTGTTGGAGAAGAGTCAAGGGTTTCGAATAAAGTTTCTGGTAAGTTTGGGTTTCTAGATTTTCAATCAGAAATGAGCTAAGCGAGTGGTTCTTGATTAACTGTAATCACAGTCATTTTAGCCAAAATAGAGTGGGAACCTCGGAATTTCGACCTGTCAAAACTTGTCTCAAACCCTTCCGACTGTAGGGTGTTCGCGTCTATAAAATTCTTCGGGTCAGAGGTAAAAAAAATGGACCTTTTGCAAGGTTTTCTGAAACTTTTTGGACTCCGAACTGTTTTTTAGATAGAGGGCAGGGAGTTTTGTTATCCACAAAATATTTTCTATAGCTCAGACGAGTAGGTTCTTGAATTATCATTTGTAATACGAGAGCATCAATTGGTTTAAAGTTCTCAATGCAGAAAAAATTATTTGTAATAATTTTTAACGCTGTTGAAAGAATAATTAACAGAACATGTAATAATTTCATTACTGAAAATTCTAATTTCCCTAGCATGACAAAAAAAGTCTCCAGAATTATGAATATGCAGAAATTATCCTAAGCTTTAAAAAATGAAGAAAAACTGAACTCGTCTGAATTATGAGAAAATATTTTCTCGATAACAGAGATTTTCAAAATTTCACTTGACCGCTAATCATTTTCCAGTAAATAACACATTCGGAATGAGATTGAAAATTGCAGATAAAATCGTTTTTCCTGAATATCTCGAAAAATACTCATTTTGGGATAAAAGTCTTGGACGTATGCTCCTATTATTTTTGGACCAAGATTCGAAAAAATGGGGTTTCAATTTGAAAAAAATTATTTTTTGATGTTTCGTCATTTTTAACTTTGACAAAGAATTTGTGACCTCCTGTATCATATTCTGAAAATCACGGTTTCGGAAAAAAAGCATCCGCCTCTCTTCTCGAAGATTCACAAAAATGAGAATGTTTAATAAAAAAACCTCGAAGTTGTCTGTATTTCAACAGAGTTCAATTTTGAGAGTCTTTCTTCGTATTTCCTCATTTAAAGAGAATTTTCTAGGGAAAATTCGAACTTTCGGAATCAAAACGACTCAGAATTCAACCGGAAGTCTTAGAACCTTCGAAAAATATACGAGGAGTCGTCTTCTTACTTGAAGCTCACCATTAGAAATTTAATCCTGAATCTTGTGTCTTTCTAAAAATATTCTATAGAGCCATATTCGTGAATAACCTTGTATATGTCCTCCGCTCTAATGATACTCGACATAGTAAAACACTGCGAGCTCCCTGTTCCCTATCTCGAAAATACTTCAAAGTACAAAAAAATTCAGAAAAAAAGGTTGTTGAGAATGTAATCCTCCACAATATTTATTATAAATAAAAATAGCGAAAATCCCATAGGACCTGAAATATTTCAGAAAAACTTTCAAAAAGTCGATTTTATTACCTTCGATGCAAAGAATTCTATACACGCAGATACTACAGTCGGTAGGGTTCGAGACAAGTTTTGAGAGATCAAGATGAAGGCTTTTCCAAGTTCACAGCCAGTAATTTCGCATTCCGAGGTAAAAACCCTAAAGTGAATGGACTATGTGTATTCATGAGTGAAAAGTAAACTTTTTTCGTCACAGTTTCGACAGTGTCACATTTAGAAATTGGCTGAGGATAACTGCACAAGGTAAAGGTTGTGGATATCTTGAAGGATGCCCCAAAAATCTCAAATTAAAGACTCCCAGTGGGTGGGTTTGAAACTATCAAGCCATTTTCATTCGACTAATCAGGAATCAGAGCTAAGGCGCCTTCACGACTTCTCTAAATTTTAGACTGGATTACGATACCATCGGAACAAGTGAGTACACCGACGTTGTTTAGACATAAGAAACGATGGAACACCTTCTATATCTCGAAACTTCCTGGTAATGCGATAAGAAGACCCTTGTTTTTGCTCACGGCGTCGCTCCAGCTAAACTCCATCAGAAAATTCACAGGATCCAAGTTTGTCCGGAGTTTCCCTAGCTGAGAAGGAGCAGTCCCCTCAACCTGGATTTGTTTCGCGAATGTTATTCCCGAAATTAAGCCAGAACACCTGCGAGTGACACCAGCGGAAGAAAAGCGAACGAATCGATGGGATTTTAGGGAAGATCGCAGGCGGTCCTGCTCGTGAACACAGTAATAAATAATCAGGGGCAAATTTATTCGGCGGTCCCCGATTTCCGTTATTGCAGTCTTCCTGCACATTCGTTCCTCGCGGAATCGATGCAAATGTACGGCGGATCTGACAGTTTGTTGGATTTGTTAAAGGGAAGGTTGAGAGTGTCGAAGAGAAGGGGAAGCGCTTTCGAGTTTCCGCAAAAACGGGTTCCTCGCTGAATTAGATCCGGTATTTCTGGATTGCGTTCAGCGGCAAACGCTGCTGAGAGGCGATTAAGGCTGTATGCAGTATGGCCACTGTGCGTCGATTCGATTGCGCCAAATCCGGTTACGGAAGCTGCACGAATTTGAATGCTTCATCGATTCGACGGTAAGTGATTGACTTACTGTTCTGTTTATCATAGTGTTGAAAATTGAGCATTGCACCCCTCAGACCTCGTCCTCAGCTACGCCTATGGTTACGTCAATCAGTATTCACTAACCCTGCTTACTAAAAGTAGTTTGTCATTGTAAATGTTGTCTCAATTGATCAATTAGCCTTCTCTTTACAGAACCACGTTATAGATCATAATTATTGATTTCTCATTCATGATATTCTCACATTGTAATGATCTCAATGAAGACCAGACTTAGACTACTAAGCTTTCAATACACGTACTCCTCTAAGGCCTGATCTCATTTTATTACAACTCAGTCTACTCTAACAATTCATTATTCAACCTTTTGTTTTTCTGATGAACTAAAGAGGCTCTCGCAATAAATTTCATTTGCATCATCACTGTAAACTCTGTGTTTAATTTTGAATTAATGGAACTCTCTCAAAGTCTAAGTCTGACTTCACCTGACCTCTCATTTTGAACATCTCTAGATCACCTCTGTTTTTAGTTGGATAAATCACTCTGAGTTTAAAGATGACTTTAATATTGTATTTTTACTGTATTAACTTCATGCGGGTGACTTATTCATTGTATGATTGTGAATGATGTCAATAAATGTTTTTACAGTACTATCTCTAACTCAATTATCTGGATACAGTCCTAAACAGTATTTTACAAAATCAGAACAACCCCGATTTAGAACACATAGCAACCCGAAATAGTATATTAAGTATAGAGAACGGTAAGGGCATTTTACCAATTACTGTCTGAGATCGGTGGTCCTTAGCGTTCGAGATACTTACAGCGTTTTTTGCACGATAGTCACAATTTTCACTCAATGTACAAAATAATTATCTGATAAATTCATTTATTCGTGGCTTTATCAATGCTGCGTAGGAATATAATATAAGGCGTGGTCTTGGTGATGAAAACTTAGTAGATTGTCAAAGTGACAATAATCAATTGCATTTACTAGCGTTGAAAAATGAGCGATATAGAATCTTCGGAAGATAATGAAATTCAAACAGCCTGGGAAATCATCTGTTCTTAAGTTATTATTGATAAATCTGAAATCCGCTACGAGTGTACAAGGAATGGATTCAGACTAAAGGCAGCCAAATCAATGAAAAAGTGTTACTGGCCTATTTTGTTCGAAGAATAGAAAAGCTGAGATCGCCTGGAAGTCTTTGGATGGGATATTCAATGCAATATTTTTGAACGACGGTTTTGACATATCCAAGTTTCCTAAAAAGAAAATCCATTGGTTACAAACCCAAAAAATCTGATGTTTTTACAAGAAAAGAAATGAATAAATTCTTAAAAGAAGCACCAGATGATATGTTTTGAATTATTAAGATGTGCTTTTATTAATATCATAGTGCTTTATAAACTAATTATGTCCTTTCAGGTGGGAATGATATCAGGTATATCAGGGGCGTGTAGAAGAGAAGAGTTGTACAACATGAGCGTCAGGGACATAGAAAATCGGGAATCATTTTTAATCGTGGAAATTCCGAACACAAAAACCAACATTCACAGTCATCGATCGAGATAATGATATCAATTACCTGGAAATATATAGAAAATATTTCCGTCTGCGTCCACAAAATGCGAAGAGCGAGCATTTATTTTTGAGATATCAAAACGGAAAATGCAGTAATCAAGTAATTGGCAAAGGGGCAATTGGAATTGGCCGTAAAAAATTGCAACCTTTTTGAATGAAGAAAATCCAAATGCCTATACTGGCCACTCTTTTAGACGCACTTCGGCCACATTTTTCGCTAATAAGGGAGTGGATGTATTAGGACTAAAACGACACGGTGGATGGCGGTCTTCGACTGTAGCTGAAAATTACGTTGAGGATTCCCTGGAAAATAAACTAGACTTTGCTGAAAAAATTTTGCATACTACGGAACGTAGCGAGTTGCAACATGAAAAGTTGAATCCAGCAGAGGTTGCTATGAATTCGACTACTACTCAATCATTTCCATCAGCAATTGTAAAAATTGTACTTTCACTTTCAATATTAAATGAACTGAATTGAAATTGTTTTTGTTATTTCATTATTTCAAAGAATATTTAGTCATTTTCACTTGCCGTTCGCTGAACAGTAAGTGATTCATTCACTTACCGTTCTGTTCACTTTAGCACCCAGTAAAAATGATCTACCGATCTAGCAACAACTAACAAAATTCGTTCTATCGTGCAAAAAGTAACAGAAGTCGTTTTATCGTGCAAAACAAAGATTACAAACAAGGAAGATTGGGAACGAAGCGACTACATTTACTCTGAGATGATTATACTCTGAGACATCTACTTTATCTTAGTCAGTTGAAGGGTTACAGTCCACTGCGATCTTATGGTCTATTGTACCCTCTGACAATTCTGTTCTCACCACACCATTTACAGTTTGCCTTCCAGTTCCTGAAATCCATTGAAATAAAATATCTGAGAAGGCCTCAGCAAGGCTAATTCTGCACTCCCTCAAGTTTCTTGACCAAGGAATTGCTTTCCTTGGCTTACAGTAGCAAAGAATTCCGTGACTAGGTGAACAGTCAGTTTTTATAAATGATGATGAGTGACACCATATGCCTTCTCTTCATTAGGACTGAGTTAAAATCATTTTTAGCGGAAACCTTAGCACAAACAAGTGGTTCTTAGCCCAGGGCACCTTCGGAAGCTGGGATCTCACCTCCGCATTCTTCTCCGAATTAATTACGGTGGCGGATCCTTCTTCCGAAAGCTCCAAATTGAACTCTGGAAACTAGCAACGATTCTCTTCAATTGCGCCTGTCGGGCGCAAACTATTCAAGGATCAAGTTTGCCGAACTTTAATGAGCTTTCATTTCAGTCAAGGGAAATTAATCACCTCCATGGAATAAGGAAATTTTGAGGGGAACAATTCAGTAGACGAATCGTTCGAAAAACCGGTCGGGAGTTTCACTAATTCCTGCATTTCCGTCTGAGGCAGACGAGTTATTCAACTTCTGGAGCGAATAGAAATTTCAGGTTTTTCCATAGAGAATGTCTGGGATGCAAACACCTCCTCTAAAGATTTTTTGTAACTCTAAACGTTGGCCAATGTTCATCAGCAGCACATTCTTTCATACAAATCTTCTTTATTCAAATTCAGCACCTATAGCCGAATCTATTGTAACAATTTTGAATACTCACTACAGGTTATCCTTTGTGAGTATTGTATTGTTTGCATTTCCTTTTGTTGTGTATAATTTAAGTTTGAAAATAAATTTCAGGGTAAAAATATGTAATGAATCAAAATATTTAAAATTGATGTAAGTTTCATTGTCATTTCTCGTACACAATAAAAGTATTATTATTATTATAATTTGAACAATGGATTTTATGGCAGGATATGATATTTTCCTACAATCGATATCAAACGTAATGATGGCTTACTTTGGTAAAATGAACTCTGATACACTCTGGTCGGTGTACTCAATACTACGATATGTGTTATCTGTAAGAAACAATATTGAGAGCAACCAATATTCGAAGTTTATCGCAAACTTAAAACGTCTATCTGTGGGATACGAGAAAAAACAATTCAAGAACTTTCACCAAAGAAAAATTGTGGAGCACCAGATGAAATGTTCTGGAAGAGTTTAAATATCATTATTTATAACTCTGTAATAGTTTATTCTAAAACAAGTTGCAGAATGAGCTCCTATTCCAACACGAATGCGAAATTCGAAAACTCGCTCCTTCGTCGCTCGTTTTCGAAAGCATGGGTGTTGGAATTGCCTTCTGCAACGAGTATTAGACGATATTTTCTCCATTTCTGTCAAGTTTCGTGAAATACTTGCGAAATTCAAATAAAAATTCAGATTAGTGACTTTTGTATTGCATTCTGGCAGTTGGTGTGACTTCCGAAATTTGACAGTTACGGAATTTGAATTGATTTGATTCGAAAATTGTGAAGATCTGAGGTTAGTACTGACAACCACAAAACAAAAGGTATAACTGAAAACAATGCTGTAATGAGTTTCATTAGAGCACTACTTTTAGTTCTGTAATGAACTCATTACGATACTGTAAGAGAGAAATATTATTAAGCCATTTTAGTGACAGGTAGTATTAATTATGGGAGCTTTGGGTGTATGAAAACGAGATGAAGTTGCAAAAATTATTTAGAAGACATTGAAGTCAAAGATTTCTTATAATAGTAAAAATTCCTGAGGTGATATCATCCATCTGAAACGTCATATAGGTTTGAAAAGTTTTTTCATAGCCAAGGATTACAATGGAGAGAGCTTTAATAATAAAATTGAACGGCATAGAAATCTTGGGCAGAGGTGAATCATCTGAAGTGCAATTTGTTCAATGAGTAAAAATCGCTGAACATACAATTTCAAACTCATTCAGACTTTCTTCGACGTTTGAAGTTGTCATGAGAAAATGTAAAAACTGTACCTTTGCTCTTCATTCATCAAATCAAATGAATTATCGAAATTTGTGAACTGCGCGGCTGTAGAAAAAATCTTGTGTGTAATTCGAGCGCAAATTCGATATCGATTCCAAGAAAACTGTGTCTTTCAATCGACAATATACAGAAATGGCTATGCTTAATTCTGTTAAAGAAGTTTTTAGAATTATGAAGTAGAATGGCCTCTCCAAAGCAATTGTTGATCTTGAAGATCTATTTTAATCATTCTTTACATATATCTCTTTCGTGAGGGTTCTGCTCCTATTTCATAACTTTGTTTCTCTATTTCAGTATCGTAATGAATTCATAACAGTACTAAAAGTAGTGCTCTAATGAAACTCATTACATCATTGTTTCCAGTTATATTTTTCCTTTTATGGTTGTCAGTACTGACCTCCTATCCTTTCAATTTTCAAATCAAATCAATTCAAATTCCGTATCTGTCAAATATCGGAAGCCACACCAACTGCTACGATTCAATACAAAAGTTACTAATCTGAAATTTTATTTGAATTTCGAAAGTATTTCACAAAACTTTATTGAAATAGAGAAAATATCTTCTAATACTCGTTGCAGAAGTCAATTCCAACACTCATGCTTTCGAAATATCGCATTCGTGTTGAAACAGGAGCTCATTCTGCAACTTGTTTTAGAATATATTATTATGAATTCACAGAATTATCTGGAATTTATGAAATTTCTGGGACAATGTCCTCTCATACAAGAGAAAACTTGATGTCATCAATTGCAAGCTAGTTCCACACGTAGATTGATTCAGATGGGATTGTCAATAACGACATGAAATTCATTTCAGGAAAAGCCTTGTGAAAAAATGTACACTTCATCAACAAAATATCTGCCCCAACGAAAAACTAATGCTTCTAATGACGACATCACAGTCGACACAGGCATTTCCCGACTCAAGAAACCCGGAAATAATCGGATGGCCAGCCACAAAGTGACCATAATTTATATGAAAATTGCAGAGGAAGAGAATGAAATGAATGCCGCGATAGGATCTGTCTCTGACAAAGCGGATGAGGGGGTCGATGCGGAGATTTGTAGCGGCCAGCAAATTTTTAAACAAGCTCATTGTGATGACCATCAGAGGAGATTGTCCGTGCATAGAGGGTAATAAGCGTGCTATTGTCTGGCCCCGGCAGGGGGCTTATTCGGAAAAACGGATATATAAAGATAACTCCGATATCTCTGTCCCCCTCGAGATGACTGAGTTGCACGAAATCTCGTTTGCTCCCGGATTTATTTCATCACTATTTCTCCACCTGGATATTCAGCCCCGTGGGGAGTTCGGGGATTTTCTCGACATGTAGAAAAAATCTTATAATGATTCCGTGGCCTCCCCGTATTTTCCTGGAATTGAATCGGGTTTATCGGGAACACAACGTAGCTTAAGCTCATCGATGCTTCAATCTCATTCGTGTGAATCGAATCGGCATTCCTGATATCACTCAGATTCCTCGAGTTGGCAATATTGGATATTGTAATATATCGAGAATATTGTAAAATACTATTCTTTCCTCGAGAAAAAAAATCAAGTTCTTGCTTTTGTAACCAGAGGAATAATCTTGAATTTCATGAGAACACGAGTTTGTTTGATTGATTCATTTTTAATTATTTGTTTCTGATATGTTCGTTCATTGTTTATTTATTCATTCAATGCCAACGAGTTGTACTTCATGGAATTTTCGCAATTTATTACCAACTAGATGACCCGGCAGACTTCGTACTGCCTCAATCGATAAATAAAAAAGCAACTTTAATATTATGATGAACTATTATGGTATAGTACCTTGAAAGTGGACATAAAACTGTCCTGTTCAATTAGTCCAGTCAATGAGGGCGAAAATTAGGCATTACCTCCGAATTCTATCAAGATGCTTCGATTTCGATAAAATTTTGGATATAAGCTATACTTGCCTCCTACTCCTATGCCGATTTATGCTTCTTATTTTTGAGGGGTGAAAACAACCCCTTCATCCAAAATTAAAAGAAACTTGTTCTAACGTAAATCAAAGTAATTTTTGGGCCTCAGTAGCGTTTTATGAAGTTTAATGAAGGTCTTCATATTCTTCAAGACCGTATAAACCACTTTCTTTCAGCAACATTCGGATCAATGTTAGTTTTATTTATTTTTATTTTTCAACCCCTAAAAGCAACCCCTATCTGTTCAAAATAACAAAATAAAAATATCATTTAAACATTCCATTAATTCATCACTTTATTCTCTTGAAATTAATACTTTTTGTGTCAGAAAATTAATCAGATTCTGAGTGGTTGTCGCCACTGTCAATTATTTCTTCATCTCTGCCAAAGATTGGACAACTGTTTCGGCAGTTAACACCTGCAGATTCCTCACATGTAGCGTTACAAAAAAAGACTCAGTTTTCTGCAGGTGCATGACGCATTGCATTTTTTCTGCAGTTACAAAAATCATTTTTAACAATTTTTGTGGTGCAGGTGTTTTTTGCATTTTCGTGGACTGCAAATATCTAATGGTACTATTCCAACCGCAATCAACTAAATTGAGAGCTTTATTACCTAGCCAAATTTGAAGTTGATGATTTATGGCAAGCATTCATTTCATCGGCAGCCGTCGATTTTGGAATTACCGGTAATGGTTGTCGGAATTCACCAGACAAAAGAATCAATGCGCCTCCAAAACATCCGTTCAGGCAACTCAAAATACACAGTAATTGTTTACATATATAATAGTAGAATGGAGATTTGTTCATAACATTTCGTCATAAAATTTTCGGTAGTGTTCGGAAGAAAGATAAGTGTAATAACACATGGACTCAGATGAGTTAATATTATTAGAAAATCTAGTTCACCGAATGAATATCCAATATAATACTTTCACGAAAACGTAGCGACACTCACTGGCGGTATTCGCAAGAAGAAAAATGATTTCCTATTTTTTTCCATTTTCCAGATTTTTAATGTATTTTATGTTAACCCCGTCGTAGAAGAATCAAAAAAAAAATCTTTCATAACAAACAGTTCATCCAATCTTGAGTTATAGATGGTGTAACCAACAAAATGGTCGACTCAGTTTCATATATTAAGATTAAATGAACTAATCGTCTATCTCATTTGTTCTGTATTATTCGACTGGGCATTATAAATTATATCGTCCTCCATTTTGTGAGTCTGAAAGATCATGAAGCGATGAAATTCCCAGTTTCCTCTCAACCATACCCTCTGATGAAATGCCTCCATCCTAATACCCTCCAAAATTATATAGAAAGGGGCACAAGAGAGGAATGCATATAATTATCAATAATACGGAGTCGAAGGGTTATTCAGCAAACCCTAAATGGATTTTAAATTAGATTTTGAGCTTGCACAGAACTGGGCCAGGACTTCATTATTATACATCTAGTAGATTAAGATAAAGGCCGAGGACGGGAGCTGCCTTTCTGGCAAGATAAATATATCCAACTTACATAATTCTCGACTTTCTCTTTCGCCGAAAAAGTTCTGATCCAAATTGAATTTTGGGGGTCGCGCCGGAGGCTGAGTGTTAATTTTGATGTTTCTGGGGGGGATGGAGGGTATAATTGAAGTGTCTTCGACAGGGTATCTGGCTCATGCCTTGAATGGGATTAATTTTAATTCAGGATTGAGCCTGTGATTCTGCGAAAACTGGAATGAATATACAACCTCATCTCCGCCCATGCCATCTTATGTTTTTTTTAGTTTTACTAGCTGACCCTGCAGACTTCGTACTGTCCAATCGATAAATGAAACAGCAACTTTAATATTATAATAAACTACTATGGTATAAAACCTTGAATGTGGACATAAAATTGTCCTGTGCAATATGTGTTGCACCAAACGATGTTGGCCAAGAAGTGTTTAGAATCATTTCCTATCCCAGAAACTAAAGAGCGTAAGGGATCTGGTGGTGGGACCAATTGTGGCAATTGGCAATTAGATAAGATATCTGACCCGGCGAACTTTGTTATTCATATATCAGAAGAATTCTCCTTATTTAAGAGGTAACTTTTTTTTATATTCTATAATTCTTTCATTGGAGTACCTTGTGGTGAACAATATTTTTGTTCTTTTCCCGAGAATGCGAGAATGATTAGAGCAGATTGCTGATTGTCTATTGTGAATCAGCACGTATATAATACGTATAAAAAACATAGTACTTGTTTACATTGCTGATAATAGTAGAATGCGGATTTGTTCAAAACATTTCATCATAAAATTTTCGGTAGTGTTCGGAAGAAAGATAGGTGGAATAACACATGGACTCAGATGCGTTAATATTATTAGAAAATGTAGTTCACCGAATTAATATCAAATATAATACTTTCACGAAAACGCTATTAACCGTAGCGACACCTACTGGCGTTATTCGCAAGAAAAAAATTATTTCCTCTTTTGTTTCCGTTTCATCAAAAATTTCAGGTTATTTTATGTTAACCCCGCCGTAGAAGAATCCAACAAAAAATCTTTCATAACAAACAGTTCATCCAATCTTGAGTTATAAATGGTGTAACCAACAATATTTTATATATTGATCATGATTATAGCTATATTTTCCCATATCACAAAAAGATTCTAGAAAAGTGGGTACTAAAAACACATTTGTGCTCACCACATATATGAGAAAACAAACTGAGAATATGTAAAGAATGATTTCTTGGTGAAGACATATTTCTAACAACAGAAAAAATGTTTGGGGCTCTGTAAAATGAAAATTGTTATTGCTGTTATTCGAAGAGATAAACTCTAGTCATTTTTCTCGAAATAAGGCTAAACAAATATATATACAGGGTGTACCAAGTTCGACGGCCTATTAGACATTTCAGGAACACTGGATCTATTTGAAATCTGAAAATTGGAATTTTTATATTGTTATATGATACAATACATATTGAATCAAAAATGTAAAACCATACAGGTCTGCAGTATGATCAAATGAGTAAAGGGAAAAAAATCCTCAGATGAAGAAAAAACCCTTACCTCGCTCGTGAAAAAAAATTTACTAAAAATATTAAGTATCAGAGAAATCTTGAAAGACATCAGCGTGATCAAAGAGAACATCTTCATGTTATCCGTCTATGGACTCAGATAAAAAGATTCTTCACAAAACGACTCGCAATTCTTAATCTGAAATGAAAAAAGACAAAAGCAAAAGTAAAAAAAATTATTTTGAAATTAACCACCCGTTTCAGAAATGCATTTGTTACTTTATCGAAACCATCTTGAAATTTATAAATGGGACAACTATTTATAAGATGCTCTATAGTCTCTTCATTTTCCTCACATTCACAACTAGGGCTCTCAACCGAATTTCATTGGAAGAGCATGCTGTTGCATCGTCCATGACCTGTTCAAATACAACTTAGAGCAGACCATATTCTCCTGGGAAGGTCTAAACCAGGAACTCTGATGGAAGAATCAGTAAAAATATCTTTATTGAAAAAATTGCACACATTCCATTCAGATTGCCAAATTTCTGTAACGCTTCTATCATCAGTTTGACTTCAATCTGAGGACCTTATTATCTGGAATATAGGTGAGTATGGGAAGTGAAATGAACCAATAATAAATTAGAGACACCCGATATATTTTTTTCGAACCGTGATCGATTTCAATCAACCAAAACGGAGCAAACTCAACGTTGTTCCCGTTTTATTCTGCAGATCAAACATCATCGCGTCCACGAACCCGATATAACTAATGAAATTGGATAATTAAATTCTTCGCGAAATTAACAGCGCAGCAACTGACTTTGAACTTTTTCTGATTCTTCTTGCCGATTCCAGAACACTCCCTGGAAATCCTTAGGGACTGCCAAATCAAATTATTTACTAATTAGAACAGGGAGGGCTACGTGACACTTTTATGTTCCACCCCGTTTTCTGATGGGCCGTGAAAGTTGAGAGAGTCCTTTTTTGGATTCGTGATGACGCACAAATTCGGATCCTTGGAATAATTTGGCCAATTACCCTTTTGGGGGGGTGGGTGCTTCGATCATTAGAAGATTTTCAGAATCAAGGACACCACGTAAAAAGGTTATGTCATCTTCCATATACTCTGAATGCATTTGGGATATTCGTTTCGATGAAAATATTTATATGAAATAATGAACTAAGATCTTGGCACCGTGAAGGACTGACTAGCTTGATTGCCATTGGAGTGCCGGAAAAAAACTCAGTGGGATAGGCCTAGAAACTCTCTTGAAATCTACAAGGACTAGATCTTCTATCTGATAATGTTATGACGCTACAATCATATAATGAAAGACAAGCTGGGGCCCAGTTGAATTTTCTTCCATCGCAATTCCTCTTCAAATCCTGTGATGATTTCATTCTCCAAGTGCAAGCAACTAATTTCAGGCAGATCTTCAGGTGACCAATTTCCCCTCCAAGGGTTGTGTTAAATGTGTTTTCATTATTCTGAGACCATTAAACCATTCTCAGCGGATTTTCGGGTTTCTTGTGGTCGGATATTTTACTGTCGAGTGCAGTTTCATCGGCTATCAAGCTTAATTTCTTCCGGTATTGTCTACGTTTACTCGTTATCCAGGGAGACCGCAAAAGCTGATGCCTGAATTAGGTTTTAATTTTTTATGAAATTTCCCCTCTGGCGTCGATAAATCGCTTTTGTTTTCCCCCTTCGCCGTTTTATTGTGCCGATAAAACACCATCCTCGGTGGAAATTAACTTCTTGGAATTCACAAGAAGTTCCAAGAAATCAGACAATGATATAAAAATGCAAACTTAGCTTTTCTGGAGTTAGCTTCCAAATTTAAAATGAAAAAAATAGTGCAAAGCACAATCTCGAAATACTTATGGATCTGACTCACAATAATTAAACTGTTCCACATGAGTTAGGGATATTGACTGAAATTGCAAAAAATATAGTTTGAATGATATTTCGTGAAGAGAATTCATGTTAATATGATTTCAAGTTGCAGAATATTAAATTAATTTAAGCCTGTAGGTCTGCATCATCTACAGGATGGTTAAGAACAATCGAGTAAAATAACGAAATTTTATTCCCAGAGAATTCAAGCATTTTAAGACTATCAATACAATGTATGGCCTCCACGGGCATCATTAATAGCTTGACAACTTCTTTACATAGTACACCCGAGGTTGTTGAGCATTTCTTGAGAAATTTGGTTCCATAAACGGGGCAGAAGCTCTCTCAGATCATTTAAGGATTCTAGGGTAGGTTGATGATTATCTAATCTTCTTTGGAGCATATCCCATGCATGTTCTATGCAATTCAAATCTGGTTAGTGCGCAGGTATTGGTAAATGTGGAATACCAAACTCCTCGCGAGCATTCCCAAATATGGCTGCACGGTGCGGTCTAGCGTTATCGTCTAGAAAGTGAAAAGTTTCACCAATAGCATTGTGAAAACTTGGCAAAACATTGTCAATGACATGCTCTCTTAGTGTAGGGCGGTCATATTCCCACGACAAATGTGTAGATCTGTGCATCCGTTGAAACATATCCCGGCCCATACCATAACAGTACCCCCTCGGAATGGATGGACTTCTTGGACATAGCGACGATTACGGGGTATGCGTGAGATTGTCCATACCCTTATTGTGCAAGAATCTGAAAATCCTCCATATCTGGATTGATCAGAGAAAAGGACACTACGCCATTGATCGTTCCAATTTGTATGTTGCCTTGCTCATTTAAGTCTTTGACGCTTATGGTACCCTGTTAATGGAACTCTTCTTAATGGACGTCTAGAACCTAGATTTACCTCTCTCAAACGTCGTCTGATTGTTTCGATGAAAACTTGGAACCCATCTTCATTTCGAAGAGTATTGCGTAGCATTCTGCACGTAGATGTAGGCTTCCTTCTCGCCGAAACGGTGATGAAACGACCCTGAGCAGGTGTTGTTTTTCGTCGCCCACCAAGCTTTGGTCTTTCCAACACGAAAACTGTCTCCCTGAAACTATTCTGAAGTCGAGATATCACACTTTGGCTGACTTGGAGCCTACAACAACCTGAGTTGGGGGACCCTGTAGCGTTCCGATAGCCCTATAAGCCTCAGCATTTGTTCATTTACGTCTTGGTATTTTCAGAAAACTCGTTTCACATCGAAGTCGGTGATAAACTGACTCCAATTCGAAATAAGAACATTCATGAAGGATATGCAAAGAACCAAACTTCAGAAAAAGGCGACCAGATTGACGAAATGTCTCATACTGATTTTTATGGGATTAATTCAAGTTGTTATTGAGTTTTAAATGATTTTACAGCGATTTCTCGAAGATTACATACTTCTTAAAACGATTGAATACGATATCTCCAACTCTTGTGGAGCCAGTTTGCATCAGTTTTCGTCATATTTCACTTGATACTTTATTCAGAATTTGGAATACTTTTGATTTTTTTATTGTTCATATCTTCAAAATGTGTTTCTTCAATATAATGAGTATATGAGCATTGCTTTAATTCTTAGTATCTCTCTGGGAGGTCTTCAAACTAGTCCTCCTCTATGTCTTTGGTTTATTCCACATTTTCCCTTTATCAGCGCTTTATGTTAACCAATTTTCATGGCTCCCTATTGCCTACTTCTCAAAACAATTGAATATGATATCCGAAACTCTTGTAGAGCAGTATATTTAATAGATCAAAAATGCTGAACTCTGAGAAATGCACCAACTCATTGTACATTGAATCTTCTTTGGCAGCGGTGCCAAAATGAACTGCTCGTCTTCAGACCTTAAAGAATGAAGCAGATCCGTCTAGGTCGCGACTAGCAATCCGCCACCCCTATTCTTCTCTCCAATCCGAAGACAAAGCAGAATTTCCAACGACCACAACACTAATACAGACACTCTTTATTGGGACATTCGTTCTCATTATCGGGATTTTGGAGGAGCGAGCCGAGCAGTGTGTGCCTAACGAACCTGTCACCTGCAAGATATAGAAGTTACCGGCATGCCTTAATCGGGTCCCTCGTAATGAAGACGCTCTCAAAGATACACTCGTCGCTCTTTCGTTCCTTTGTGAGCCCGCAGGCGCGTCTACATCGCTTCCGCATTACAGGAAATTACAATAATGAAATTCTGCTGCGGAATGCGGAACGTTCAGACGTTTTGGACCTTCGGCCCGGATGAGAAAAAGTCACATTGGCCTCAGATCGATCGGAAATTGTTAATTTAGGGCCGATTCTTTTCGTTTCGATTTGGGTTCGTCGTTTTCAACATGAAGAATTTTGTGGACGGTTTAAGAGAAAGGTTCTGGACTGGGCCTAACTCTTTTGATTCGGAGAGTTAAAATTATTCAATAAATATTAAAACAAAAAGGTACCAAGCTGAAGTTGATGCAACATATACAGGGTGTTTCCTAAACATGCGGCAAAAATTCAGGGAGCTGTTACTTGGACTATTCTAAGAATATTTTGTCCTTTGATGTTTTTGGAAAAACCTCTTTGTTTCGAAGATACAGGGCGAACAACATTTTTCATATTTTTAAAATTGATAATAGTATAAATAAAAATGCGTACCGCACTATGTTTACTAAGTAGGTACAATTTATTTTTAAATGTGTTTGACAACTATAAAAAACGGCCAGTTTTTTGACTTAAAATTGATAAGTTCAGATGGTAAAGGAATACAGATTAAACACGGTTTTCATTTGAATTCGTTTTGTGATGTATTAGCAATTAACATTTTATCGGCAGTCAATGAGGAGAAGATTGGATGCTTGTATGCTGGCTGGAGGTGGTCATTTTCAACAGTTTTTGTAGGTTAAGTTAAATTTTCATGTAATTTTTCATAATAAAATGTTATTATCTAAAATTTTGTTTGCCCTGTATCTTCGAAACAAAGAGGTTTTTCAAAAATCATCAAAGGACAAAATATTCTTAGAATAGTCCAAGTAACAGCTCCCTGAATTTTTGCCGCATGTTTAGGAAACACCCTGTATATGTTGCATCAACTTCAGCTTGGTACCTTTTTGTTTTAATATTTATTGAATTATTTTAACTCTCCGAATCACCCTGTATAAAGGTCTGCAGTAAGATTAATGGCGATATTCTGCTTTCATCTGTAAGCAAATCTGTACGTTTTAATAGGCTTACAGGAAAGTTACGATTCTCGATGCTTTCTGAAAATCTGTAGCTTACAGGTGATCGGAATCATATTGAAGGGTATATTGGGAGGTTATATTAAATGGTTAGTTTTTGTAACAGAATACAAAATACTTTTCCAAAGCCAACTACTTTTGTGATTCTTTCTCTCACTTCGGTTGTATATTTCTCTTCCTCGGTGAAACGAACACTAATTAAACATAAATATATCCCATAATCAATATTTACGAGCCAAAATAATATGATCTTTTTACGAAGTAGTTCAAAATTGACACTCCTAATACTACAGTTACAGAAAATCTTCAGCCATATAAAGATCAATCGTACGCTACATATTCGTAGCTTACAGAGAAAAAGCAGAATACCGCTATAAATGAGAAAAGGAAAAAAACCGCAGCTGAAAAAAAACCTTACCCCGCCCGTGAAAAAAAATTTCTTGAAATATTTAATATCAGGAAAATCTCAAAAGACGTCGATGGGCTCAGATAAACAGATTCTTCACAAAAAAACTAGAAATTTTTAATCTGAAAATGAGAAAAGACGAGAGCAAAAAAAAAAGAATTATTTAGAATAAATTAAATTATTTTGAAATTAACCATCCATTGCAGAGATGCATTTGTTACTTAATGTATAGACTCGAAACCATCTTGAAATTTATAAATGGGACAACTATTTATAAGATGTTCTATAGTCTCCTCATTTTCTCCACACTCACAACTAGGGCTCACAACCAAATTCCATCGGAAGAGCATGTTGAATTTGTTCTAAAAATTCAAAGCTGTTGTTTCTCTGCGAATATGGCGAGGGACAATATTTGAGATGACTGGTAATCAAGAAGTAGGTGTAGACTTGATAGAACCAGTAATAATCCTCATAGAAAATTTTAGTTGGGCATCATTTTTTTTGCACGAACTCTTTTGAACCAAACAGGGCAACAATATTCAGCAGCAGAAAAAACCAAAGCTAGCGCTGCCGTACGAAGTATTGTTGCATCAGCGCCACATCAGCTAGTTAATGAAGAATATTGTTTCGAGTTTCAAGATTCAAATGCAGATCATCTGAATGGGCGTTGAAATTTAGAGAGGAATCAAGTTTGATTCCCAGGTATCTAGGACTGCAATTATGTTTTAAGGAAGAAGAACCGAAAGTTACACTCAATTTTCTATATTTTTGATTATTCAAATGAAAACAAGAAACCTCGGTTTTATTTTAATTCAGACACGAATGTGGTTTAAAAAATAAATTTTTCATGATATCCAAATCTGCGGAAAGGGTACTTTCTATTGTTTGAAAATTAGAATGAGATAGCTCTCTGGTATAAAATGAGGATGAGTTTTTTCCTCATTTTATACCATAGGCCTATCTCATTCTAATTCTCAAACAATAGAAAGTACCCTTTCCGCAGATTTCGATATCATGAAAAATTATTTTTCAAAGTGAAGAATTAAAAAAAAAACAGGGATCGGGGTACACCCCGAAAATGGCATTTTTTCTCTGCAATATTCTAGTTGAAGCAAGCAAATCAGCAATAGCGGAGAATCTGTGATCAGAGGGTATGTTAAAGTACTATATGTCGCGAGAAGTTTCAAAGGTATCAACAGATAATTGGCAGCAATTAGTGCTTGGTTGTCATGTATTTCTGAAGACTGCAGTCGATCAAAATTTTTACATCTGGAGATGTTTCTCGAAATCTCAAATCCCGAACTGAGTCCCAGACATTCGAAGGAGACATTTTTTTCATCAGGTATATCATTGTTCTGCTTTTCTACCGGTGCTTTTTATCGAAGACTCCCTCGTCGAATATTGGATGAAAGGCAGGCAGTCTCCTCGATAGCCCCCTACGATATAAAAAGATTTCCATCAGTGAAATATGACCCAAACGCTGAGAAGGGATCGTCATTAAATTTTTTGCTAAACGTAATGCCAGCTGGAGAATCGGCGAATATTTTTGTCGCTTCAGAGGCAGATCCCCGCTGATTTACATTCCGTTCACATAAAACGACTTTGAAGTCCATTCGCCTGATGAAATATCTCCAAGTCGATGAGGGACTATGGAGGCGTCCTATTGGAGCGATATCATGTATAAATTGTTGTTAGTGAAAAGCCTGGTGCTTTCCCCAGGCTATAAAAATTTTGAATAACATTAACGGAAATCATAAAAGTTCGACAATACATTTTGTTGAGTTGAAATTGATGGAAATGGTGAATTTCATCGATATCAAATGAATCATAACTTGAATTTTAAGAAACGGGCAGTCAGGAAACGTTTTTCGAATTCATGAACGGAATAATATCTCTGAAAGTGAATCCCAGCATTTTTATTTTCTCTTCCACGACTTGCATTCTGCAGATGTTTTTATGGGTCGAAGTAAGTTGGAACATTTTCTTCGTGGGTTCTGGTTATCTGTCCTTGAAGATTTTCAGTCGAAACAAACGCAGATAGTATTTTAAAAAGTACGTAAAATTTGATTCCGAAAATAAAAAAATGTCGAGACCAGAACTGAAATGATTCAGATTTAACTGTACCAGAAGAGCTTGATCGTAGATTTGATATAACATCAGGCTCGTTGTTTAATTCTGAATTCATTTTCAAACTGTCACAGTGGAGAAGTATAAATAAAATAAAATGCAGTTTTCCAATATTGCTGCAGACCATATATTATTCCGATTCATCTGCTAGAAAGGCTCCAGGGAATTCTTATCTAATAAAACTCCTCAAACTTCGAGGCAATACCATCGGTAGATATACTTTAAATCGACATGACATTATTCTCCGAACAATGCTTGTGAACCAACATCCAATTTGACATCGGTAAGGGATAAAAATAACTACCTAGCATCATTTTTCAATAACGATAGCTCTTTCCCATCTCAAGAGCCGATCCATTCTTGTCGGAATTCAATAAGCATCATAGAATAAAACATAGAATCGATACCGTGATGTAGATGCGATTGGATAATTTTTCACTGGCCGAGAGATTCTCCACATTTCCAGCAAGATAGATTGTTATCAATGAGGTGGTTTTCTTTCGACTCTTTCGTTGCGTAATGGATTCTATTGGCGAATCCAATTTTCTGATGCGGGTGTTTCTCGGAAAGCTCATTTCAGAGGAGCAGAAATACATATAACAATGCTACTACCTCGGTTTCGGAAATCGTATACGAAATGTGTGGACAAATTGAATTCGAGTTATTTTAGTTTGTAAGTTCCATCTTCGTCACTGCATTCGAGTACAACACTGACTAGACATACCAGACTATAGTCCATCCAACGAGAAGTGATAGCGCCAGTCAACAACTAAATGTACGCCTATGGGGTTATGAATATTTTCATTGTTTGCCGTTTAGTACTTTCTCCGTCTTCTACAAATCTGAATTACGACAATTAAGTGATTCATCTGAAATTCTGAGTTGCTTGCACGCTATCCCTTCTCGTTGGATAGACTGTAGACGATTCAAGTTCTTGCAGCTAGACGCCTGAACATGAATGCGCAAGAAATGCGATTAGAAATAGATATTGAAGTTTCAATCAAGCTGCAAATGAAAAAGAACAAGTGGAAGAAGTAACAAAGTTGTGTCCCAAAGAGAATCCCAAATGAGATACAAGTTGATGAAAAAAAACTGAAAGAAAATTTGCGAAAATTATGGAAATATTTCTCGAGGATGTATAAGGAGATCACATCACCTTCATCCATCGTTACAGGACTTCTGAAAGCCATCTTGATGCGTTTTTTCCAAGCTGACCCGTCAGGGATATTCCATGAGTTTATTTTAATATATTCCGCTTTCATTCTCTCGCCAAAATCCCATGCTTTATATCTGCGTAGAGTGCTTTCGCCAAGCCATAATACATACTCAACTAATTAATATTCCGGGGCTTTCCGTTGGGGTTCAAAAAGTGTAAGATATCACTCTGGGCCAGGTGAATCTCTCGTGAATGTCTGTTATTTATGAATTTTTCTTTCAACAATCGCTAAGAGTGAAATATGTGCACCCCAGGTGGTCTTCAGCTTGGAGTCAAGCCAAGAATCACTGAGGATGTTCAATAATAAACAGGCGGAATTGTTCGAGAAAAAAAAACTTCTGAGGCAGTGAAGGAATATTTTTATAATGATGAAGGCTTTCAAGAGAGGATGTTATGTTATCATGGAATGATTCCGTCTACCCCGAATGATTTTATATTTCTCTCTAGGCAAGAATTGAGCAAAATATCTGCAGGGATGACTCTGGAATTGACAAAATTCTTTGCTGCTTCTCCTATTTAAGTGCTGTTTATTTCAAGATATAATTCCTGAAAGTACACAAAAATGCTTCTACTATTCAGATATGTTTTCTTGTTAATTTTCTGATCTGAATTCTATTGAATCGTGTTGGAATGACATTCTCTGTATCTGTAAAGACACTTGAAGAATTTCAAGTGATGATGAAAAAATATCTACCTAAAAATACACAACAAAACTTTATGAGATAAGAATTCTTGCCCAATTCCTTAAATTGACCGAGAATAAAAGTGCAATGGAATTTCATTTCGATAAAAAAATTCCCTCCGTAACTCCCATAAATCATCCCTCCCTTCTAGTAGGCACATGGCAGGAGCACCCTTTCTCGTGAGGGTCATTCACCCAAAACATTTTCACAGCGTATAAAATCAATAGGAAGCTGCGTGAACGAATGGATGTCACCAAGTTACTCAGCTCTCTCTGCCACATTGGATATGCTCTTCCAGAGGAGAAACGCATAAGATATACCTTCAGTATTTTATCTCCTCTGTGGTCTGGCGGATTGTAAGTCGACTTTGTGATAAGAGGTAGTGGGTTCGATTCCCACGTGCGCAAAGGTGTCTGCGATATTCATAACTGATTTTTCGAATATGACCTTATTTTCATTATCATTTTTTTGCCTAATTCGAGGTCTAAGATTATGAATACGCAATTTTCATTTTCTCCAAGTGAGGTATTTTAGGAAATTAGAAAAATTTGGTTAACTTTGAAGTGCTGCAGCTGCTTTTAGTGAATTTTTGAATAGATTCGAGGTCCTATATTACGAATATGTAATCAGCTTTTCTCCAAGATCAGTATTTCGGAAAATGAATCACTTTTTTTGCCAAATCTTCGAAAATTTGTATGATCTTCTTCTGTCCTCATGCAGAGATGATTTTTTGATAACATATGAAGTTCCAAATAAACAACTGCGGATTATCCGTTCACAATTCCCCCGTAAATCCACTCCTACACCACGTTGACATCCCATCAATGACTAACTGCGCTTCCGATTGAAATTCATTGATTTTCAATATTCAACATGCCCTCGTGTTTCAATCAGGGGATCCGATTCTGCACCGGATTGCATCTCTCGTGCCGAAATTACTGCTCGACGTATTTTTAACTGGATCTGTTGACAGAATTGCAGGACAAATATTTAAATTCGATTTTTTAATGCAGTTAGCATGTTTGACAACCGTGATTAAGTATTGCGCAAACAGCCGAGAAAACGCCTATGTTCTAGACGGCTGTTTCGAAGCAAAACTTAAATCGTCGAATTGAATCGGTGAATCATTCGATTTAAGTCAATTCGTTGTGGAATTGAGTCGATATCTCATTTGCTCTATCGTTGTGAACACATAAGTTGTGCATTGGCAAATTTGGATAAATATGAGGTAGACAATTCATCTCATACAATGCAGCTGCATTGTACTGATACCTTAAGGTCTATTGTTTCCGCCACAAGGTTTTTCTATTTTTCCTTATTCCAATTTTTTTGATATTCCATGTATGAATATCACAGTTTTTGGACAGAATAAATACTCTCTGTATATAAATGTAAGATAATTCAGATAATGTTTTTCTGGGAACAGTCATATGGATGGAATGCATCATCAAACATAACTGATAATCTCCCTTGACTCTAGAGGGAGTAAATCGATGGTGGTTTAATTTCGGATGGTCCCATCTCTCATGGAAGCCTATTCATCCTCTTATGATGCTCAAAATGGAAGGTCACATTCCCGCCAGCAGCCAATAACCAGTGTCTTGTGGTCGCCAACGACCTAGCACTTAATTATCATCTAATGACCCAACGCAGTTAATTAATTCATTCGCGCATAGTTCAAGGAATAGTTTTAGTATTGTTCGTTTGGTGGTCTCTTTGATCGCTTCCTGGATTAAATACCAATCTGCATGTTCGATATTCATGCTGGTCATAGGAGAATTCTATAACGTCCACCTATTCATCGACAGTTACTTGGGAGCTTTCGCCATTTTGGCATATTGAACGACGGTTGAACTTGAGAGCGGTCTATATCGTGTTGATTACAAATTTAAATGGAATCATATGAAAAAGTGAACGATCAATAATATCCAATAGGCTTGTTAAAAATTGAGCCTCTCAGACGTCATCCTCAACTACGCCTATGGTCCGAACGCACCGAAACGTCAAGACGATTTCTCATCTCTATGAACAGTCAATTTAACCTAATTCTATGTTAATCAGTTGACAGATCGACTCATGCTCGTTATTAATTGTAACAATTAATCAATCCTTTTTCTGTATCGACTCTCTCTGAAGATCAGACCTCTCTTGTGAAATTAGAATTTTCAAAAAGTCACCTCACAAATTAATTGTACATCTCGTTCATTTTTGGAAGCAATCAATTAGGTAAGTGAGCATTTCTCAGAGTCATCTCTCATTAATGCATATTTAATGTTATTTTCCTGCTTTTTATAAAGTTTGAAAATGTGTCCACGTTTTAGATCATAAAAATCTATAAAAATACTGGTAATCCTCTCTCACTTTGTTCTCAGAAAATCTCTATTGCATTTAACTAATGGAATTGACTCCTCCAAGATACATATTTTGATATATTTTGCTGTTCTCATGATTTTTCAGATTTCTCTAGACTTCTCACAGTGGAAATAATAATCGATTGCTCCAGAAATGAACATTATTTGTGGTATTGAGTTTTGATTCATTATATTCTCATGTGCACCTTATTATCTCAATGTAGTCATCTCATTTCTCAATCATGCACTTCTCATTACACTTGCTAATTATTGTTCTCGAGTTTCAGATGAATAAACGATCTCAAGCGTAAGGGTGAATCATGAAATCAGTCTTCTCTCTCAATAAAATCAAGTCAACTTCTCTGAAGTATTTGAACGATCAAGTAATTCACACATTGAACCTGATTGACAGTCTCAATCCCTGCTTCACCTTGAGCAATCTCCTCAAATATTGCCCACATGATTAAATTGGTATGATCTCCTCATTATAACTGAGAAATTCTCAAGTTCATTCATCGGAAACACTTAGCAAGTGGCAACTCAAGCTTTCAGCTTCAGACGAATCAATAGGGTTGGTGATTTGCACTCATACAATGTACTCTCATATTGTCATTCTCATAATTATCAATTGTAACTCTTATTTTTCTGATGAACACTAACCCTGCTTGCTAAAAGTAGTTTGTCACTGTAAATTTTGTCTCAATTGATTAATTAGCCTTCTCGTTACAGAACTACGTTATAGATCATAATTATTGATTTCTCAACCATGATATTCTCATATTGTAATGATCTCAATGAAGACCAGACTTAGACTATTAAGTTTTCAATACACGTACTCCTCTAAGGCCTAATCTCACTTTATTACAACTCAGTCTACTCTTACAATTCATTATTGAACCTTTTGTTTTTCTGATGAGATAAAGAGGCTCTCGCAATAAATTTCATTTGCATCATCACTGTAAACTCTGTGTTTGATTTTGAATTAATGGAACTCTCTCAAAGTCTAAGTCTGACTTCATCTGACCTTTCATTTTGAACTCCTCTAGATTACCTCTGTTTTTAGTTGAATAATCACTCTGAGTTCATAGATGACTTTAATATTGTATTTTTACTGTATTAACTTCATGCGGGTGACTTATTCATTTTATGATTGTGAATGATGTCAATAAATGTTTTTACAATACCATCTCTAACTCAATTATCTGGATACAGTCCTAAACTTTATTTTCCAAAATCAGAACAACCCCGATTTCGTACAAGGCTATTGAATAGAAGAAGGGTTTACTCAAAACGTGACGATCGTCTAAAACCGAGTATTTCCCTGTTTTTCTGCCAGTCTTAAGAGGGATAATCTGTTATTAGTTTTCTCATCCCGGCTCGAGAGATCCCAAATATATCTTCGTTCATGTTTCGTGTTTTTCGCAACGCGAGCAAACTGTTATTCGATTATACACACGAAAGTGTATAGAAAGCCGTCACCGCAGGCTATCCGATGGAAGTACTTGCGAAATATGAGGTGATTCATAAAGTAAATGACGTAGAAAATTCTCGTTTCAGTCTCCTGAGGTCGTGCATTCGTTTTTATGAAGATCCTTTCAGAACTGAGATAATCTGGAAATATGCGATCTGTCAGAGTTGTGGTCGGGTCAATCAATTAATTTTTCTCGTTTTCACTAGTGGAAAACAATTCGAAGATTCAATTTCTGTTCAGGATTGGTTACGAACAATGGAGGTTATCAACAATTTTCTAAGATCAAACCAAAAAAAATTGGTTTGTTGATTTGAATCATCTTCTGACAATAAAAAGGAACATACAACTTCTATTACTTATACAGGGTTATTCACAAATATGGCTCTATAGAATATTTTTAGGAAAAACACAAGATTCAGGATTGAAATTCTGAAGGTGAGCTTCAAGTAAGAAGACAACTTCTCGTATATTTTTTGAAGGTTCTAGGACTTCCGGTTTTTCCGGAAGTGACATCAACTTTCGTTTTTCAAATGGGAAGATCCATTTTTTATTGCATAAATAGATCTTCCATTGAATTCTGAGTCTTTTTGATTCCAAATGTTTGAATTTTCCTGAGAAAATTCTCTTCAAATGAAGAAATATGAAAAAAAAAAAAAAATCTCAAAATTGAACCCTGTTCAAATACAGACAACTTCGAGGTTTTTTCATTAAAAATTCTCATTTTTGAGAATCTCCAAGAAGAAAGACTGATGCTTCTTTTCGGATAGCGTGAATTTCAGAATATTATACAGGAGGTCACAAATTCTTTGTCAAAGTTAGAAGTGACGAAACATCAAAAAATTGTTTTTTTCAAATTGGAACACCACTTTTTCAAAGCATCTTCGTCAAAAAATAATAGGAGCATACGTCTAAGACTTTCATCCCAAAATGAATATTTTTCGAGATATTCAGGAAAAACGATTTTGTCTACAATTTTCAATTTCATTCCGAATGTTGTTTTTCTACTAGAAAGTAATTAGCGGTGAAGTGAAATTTTTGGAAATCTCGTTATCGAGAAAATATTTTCTATAGTTCAGACGAGTTCTTGAATTATCATCTGTAATGCGAGAGCAACAATTGGTTTAAAGTTCTCAATGTGACTATTAGTGAAGTCAACGTGAAAAATTCTCAGGAATGCAGACAAAAATGATTTGTAATAATTTTCAATGCTTTTCAGAGATTTTCAAAAATTTCATTCCACGGCACATTATTTTCCAGTAGAACAACACATTCGGAATGAGATTGAAAATTAAAGGAAAAATCGATTTTCTTATATATCTACATATGTATTGGACGTATGCTTCAATTTTTTTTGACGAAGATTTCGAAAATGTTAAAAAAAATGGGGTTCCAATTTGAAAAAAAAAAACGATTTTTCAATGTTTCGTCACTTCTAACTTTGACAAAGAATTTGTGACCTCCTGTATTATATTCAGCCTTTCTTCTCATAGATTCTCAAAGATGAGAATTTCAAATGAAAAAACTTCGAAGTTGTCTGTATTTCAAAAGAGTTCAATTTTGAGATTTTTTCGTATTTTCTCATTTAAAGAGAATTTTCTCGGGAAAATTGAAACTTTTGGAATAGAAAAGACTCAGAATTCAATGGAGAATCTATTTATGCATTAAAAATGGGTTATTCTATTTGAAAAACGAAAGTTGATGTCACTTCCGGAAAAACCGGAAGTCCTAGAATATACGAGAAGTCGTCTTTTTACTTGAAGCTCACCTTGAGAATTTCAATCCTGAATCTTGCTTCTTTCCTAAAAATATTTTATAAAGCCATATTCGTGAATAACCTTGTATATTTTGCCTTTACGATCTATTCCTTTGTGAAGCAAGGTTATGTAGTGATATTTGATTGAATAATTTTTGCTAATTTTTCTCGCATGTCTCCTGATTGATATTTCGTGTTCTTCGGAATAGACGACCTTTTCCAAAAGATAGAAAAATCATGTTGCATCATCCTTTGCAGAGATTTTCACTTTTTTGATATCGATTCTGAGATCATTTGCTGTTCACTATATTGAATCTACTTCATGTAATTATTATAGTATATTTATGGTGCCTATATAAGCTGAAATGTAATGTTTTTTCTTATTCATTCCAATTTTGTATGAGACTGCTCTGATCCGTTGGTGATTGTTATAAATTCTTAAAGACAGCCCCTCCCGTATTAAGTTTTCAAGCAGGGATCTCGTATCCGCCAGTTTTCAGATTGATCCTCATTTCAGGTTGGCCGAAAACAATCAGTAGCAACGGGTCAAGGGTTCAGCATGGATAACCACCAAGAGCAGGGCTATTTCCCTGAAATATTCATCAGGCGTAGGCATATTTCGCCCTGTATGTTCCCGGAACAACATGGGAACCTGGCTTAATTATGCAAAGAACCTTATGTTAGGATTTTTAATGGAAGTAGAGGAAAAGAGGAAATTAACTCGTAGAGTAACTGCCTGAACGTCGTGAACTGCATAGATATTACGTACTTATCTCGAAGTATTCAATTATGTACCCACTGATCAATATGCAAATTTCATTACAGCTGCCACGGAATCAGGGCAGGGTTTTGGGCGACAAAATTTTCGGTCTACATTATACTTTCAATAGGTTATCGACGGTGATGGCGCTGCTTGACTTCATTCTGACGTTTCACAGGTTCAAACATTAATGCTCCATTCTTCCAAAATTTCTCAGAAACTTCAGAACAAACATTATTTCTTCCTGGGATGTGGTTTCTGAATATTTTTATGTTAACATTCGTTTTCAGATAGATACCTTCATAATATAAAAGAATAATCATCAAATGAAATTTATTCTAACTAAATTATGCATTAATGAAAAGCATTAACAACACTACACACAATTTCTGCCACCTTAACTGCTCCAAGAAGGTTGGTAATACCAAAATAATGATTACATCTCTCTTACATTTTTCCAACATATACCAGATAAGTTCAATACCGTTTGGATGACTCTGAGCTTCATTCAAGACCTCTAATAACTGGAAAATATCCTCTCAACTCTTCCATAGTTTAACAATCACAATGAGTAACCCTTGGGGAACATAAATTCGAGCTCAATGTTCCAGAACCAGGTTACAGTAGACATGCAGTAGAGGGTATCCGCAGATCAATTCCTTCATCAATAAATGGCTCTGTTTCCAGTTAACTACACAAAGCACTGTTGATTATTATTGTACGTTACGTAGCAATGCTCTTTGTTTTGGAACAAACATTCGCAAATAGACGGGAACACTAAGAGACAATGAACCGGAAGCAGAAGCTTCTGCGGAATATTGATAAGTGAGATTCTGGACGCAATGAACATATTTCATGAAACTTTTCCTTTCGACATGATTTATAATCTTCATCAGATACAGAGAATTAGACCAATAATTTCATAAGTGTGTTCAGCGACTGTAAATCGATATTTGTTCACACTGATTTTGTTTCAACGCATTCAAGATTCCTCAAGAGGTCCTAGACCAAGAAAAAACGTACACTCATGTTAAATTTCAAGGTTCTCCATGATATTCTTTGATTCGAGTTGAAATGTGTGGAATACCATTAAGAAAAAAAAGGGTAGAGATGGAGACGAGTTGGAAATTAAAAAATTCTGCGAAGAACTCCAATCAAATTTGCTTCTTCGCGGAAGAATAATTAGCGCTAATTAGGACTTCCTTCACGAGTCCACAAGGAAATCAATTGACAGCCAGCCTGCATTTTAATCAAGTTAACAATGTTGTCCTGCCAGCTGAACATAAGTAGCAGTTGAAATGCAAAAGACGCCTTCAACTCTGATTAGGACAGTTTTCAAGAGATTCTCATCATTCCGTACATCCCTGTTGCCATTCAGCCGCTCGATAACGTTTACTTTACGACCATGGTTCAGAGCATCAAGGGTCGCCAATTCGAGCGGTTCAGGAAGGGGGCATTTGCTGACTTAACCAGGGTAGTTGGGCGAGGATAATCAACGTTGGTTGCTTTCCCCTCGGGTGATGGTCCTCATGAGTATCTCACCGAGTGTTTTTCATCATACTGGGAGGTTTATCGAGACATATTCGAAAAAGGGAAGAAGATCAAATAGTTCTAAACGTTTTCTGAGATTACATGTAGATTTTTTAAATGAATACATGTGCAGGTCTGGCCCATTAATATAAGTATATATATATATAAATAAATCTCTTTATTAGCCCTACAGATAGTTGAAAACACTACAGATCAATTTTTGCACTCCGAATAAACAAGTGCAAATACAATATTTTAACTTAAAATTATCTTCTCACATAACACAAACTAAAAAGACCTCCGAGACTTATCGGAAGTAATTGCGCAAGTGCATCAAAGTTGCCGATAATTTTGCATGACAGCGTGTTGTCTAAAAACTGCATGAGTTCATTTTCATTGGAGAAAGAGCTCGACACCGAAGGTGGAGGGCTCTTTCTCCAAAAATGTAAATAAACGAATGCAGAATTATCAGGTCATTTTGATGCACGAGTGTAATTCGGGTGAATATTTAACGAAATTTCTATGGATACGAGCAGTGCAATTATCGCAGGGATCTTTCGCTCTCTACAATGCAATTATCGGAAGTAATTGCACAAGTGCATCAAAATTACCGATAATTTTGCATGACAGCGTGTTGTCAAAAAACTGCATGAGTTCATTTTCATTTTTGGAGAAAGAGCCCGACACCGAAGGTGGAGGGCTCTTTCTCCAAAAATGAAAATGACCGAATGCAGTTTTTCAAAGACAACACGCTGGAATGCAGAATTATCAGGTCATTTTGATGCACGAGTGTAATTCAGGGGAATATTTCCCGAAATTGCTATGGATACCAGCGGTGCAATTATCGCAGGGATCTTTCGCTCTCTACAATGCAATTATCGCTGTAATTTTCGATAATTGCATTCTATCAACATGAAGTTTTTGACAGGAGGGAAATATTCGCTGTAATTTTCGGTAATTGCATTTTATTTACATGAAGTTTTTGACAGGAGGGAAATATTCCAGCTAATACTCACTTTTTAAAAACTTTCTCTTTAGCACAAGATCTTACACACAACGAATGAGCATTATATCGATCTAAACCATCAACAAAGGTGGTTTGATTTGAACTGCTCCACATGAGTTGGGGATATTGTCTTAAATTGCAAAAAAATATAGTTTGAATGAGATTTTGTGATTAAAATTCATATTAATGTGATTTCAAGTTGCTGAAAATAAAATTAATTTCATAGAGTGTAGGTCTGCAGCGTTAAGAAAAATCGAGTGAAATAACGAAATTTACTCCCCAGAGAATTAAAACATATTAAAACTATCAATACAATGTATGACCTCCACGGGCATCAATGACAGCTTGACATTTTCTTTGCATACTACACACGAGGTTGTTGAACATTTCTTGAGGAATTTGGTTCCATAAACGGGGCAGAAGCTCTCTCAGATCATTCAAGGATTTTGGGGTAGGTTGATGATTATCTAATCTTCTTTGGAGTATATGTTCTATGCATGTTCTATGCAATTCAAATCTCGTGAGTGCGGAGGTATTGATGAATGTGGAATACCAAGCTCCTCGTTCGCATTCTCAACTATACCTGCACGGTGCGGTCTAGCGTTATCGTCTAGAAATTGAAAAGTTTTACCAATAGCAGCATGGAAATTTGGCAAAACAATGTCAATGACATGCTCCCTATAGTGTAAGGCGGTCATATTACCAGGATAAATGTGTAGATCTGTGCAACCGTTGAAACATATCCCAGCCCATACAGTAACACTACCCCCTCGGAATGGGTCAGATCACGAGGATTACAACAGAACAGATATGCCAAAAATCCAACTCCAATGTTATGCGACAGGAATGATGCAAAGTGGGAAGTGAATAAAACTGGAAAAGGCTTCCCTCGAGATTTTTAACTCACAACTCTATTTACAACGCGAGTCTCATCCCGACAAAACCGTATTAAACTCCTAGGAAACGAGAGAATCACCGAAACCTCTTGGCGATGCGAATTGGTCAGATGAGAGCGAGCTGCCTGCAGCATCCGAATGGATTATGACCCAGGAGATTGACACAAGTCGTAGCTCATGTTCCCACTATATCAAATTTTATGTTTAGTGCTAATGAAGCTGTAGATATCCACTGTCTAGTTACTATTATTTCATTACTTCGGACGGAAGCCGTTTACGATTTGGGTCGCTCTTGTCGCCGCACATTTGCTGAATATTATGCAGAGCAATGACTCTGTTAGTACCATTTCCCGTGACGTGAGTCTCAGCTGAATGCGAATTAGCCGACGCGAGTTTCGCAATGAATCTCCTTCGTGGGATGAACCTCGGAATTTTTAGGAGTTTCGAAGTTTTCATAGGTTCCTCCCGAATTCAACTTCAGTAGTTCTTTTTATTATCATTCTGGCTACCATGGAATAATTTTCTTGGTTATACTTTATAACTTCGTGAGTTTATTCGTGCTCTTTACGTTCTACGGGTGGTATATTTTCGGTGGACGCCTTAATTTGCTCGGGATTATGGCTCTTTGAATGTTCAGATAGGTGGCGTGATGAAACTTCCCACAGGAAGAAGGAATCGTAAATCAAAATACAACACATAATGTCTCCAGAGAAATATTCTCTTCTACAGGGTATCCAAAAAGGTTGTGAGTTATTTGAATATCTAATAAAAAACGACAAATAAGAAGGAAAGTTTGTCTTTATTGAAATTACAAAAAACAACACCTGCTCAGGATCGTTTCATCACCGTTTCGGCCAAAAGAAAGCCTACATCTACGTATAGAATGCTACGAAATACTCTTCAAAATGCAGATGGGGTCCAAGTTTCCATCGAAACCATCAGACGACCTTTGGGAGAGGTGAATCTAGGTTCTAGACGTCCATTAAGAGGAGTTCCATTAACACGTGACCATAAGCGTCAAAGATTATAATGGGCAACATCAATGGGCGATCAATATCGTAGTGTCCTTTTCACTGATGAATCCAGATATGGACGATTTTCAGATTCTCTTAGAATAAGGGTATGGACATTCCCAGGTATACACCGTAATCGTCGCTACGTCCAAGAAATCTGTTCATTCCGAGAGAGTAGTGTTATGGTATGGGCCGGGATTTGTTTCAACGGGCGCACAGATCTACACATTCGTCCTGGGAATATGAACGCCTTACACTAAGGAACATGTTATTGACAATGTTTTGGCAAATTTCACGCTGCAACTATAGTTGAGAATGCACGCGAGGAGCTTGGTATTCCACATTTACCAATACCTCCGCACTCACCAGATTTGAATTGCATAGAACATGCATGGGATATGCTCCAAAGAAGATTAGATAATCATCAACCTACCCCAGAATCCTTAAATGAGCTGAGAGAGCTTCTGCCCCGTTTATGGAAAAAAATTCCTCAAGAATCTTGCTCTAACCTACATTAGAGCAATCCCATTGCCTGCTTTGTTTCTGATCATTTTTATGTTCAACCAAAGCTCTTTGATACATCAGCTCCTGAGTTTTGAAAACCAATAACAATGTCAGAGTATAATGAAATAATGTGATATTTCTGAAGTAAGAAGGTGCTGAAGGTACTCAACTGATGAAAGATTAGGGACCTACACGTAGGTATTTGGCGAAGAAGTTTTGTATTTTTCCCTTTTTTTTCGATTCCAAGTTTTTCTAACAATGTCTACCGAGGTTATATGAGAACATTCTCGGTCGATAAAGCCCCAAGTGAACTGATTATCAGACAGCTTTCCTCCGACGTTCGATGCAGTTCTCAAATATCTCTCCATCCAATACAGATTTCCATAGTTAATTCCTCCGGACGCTTTGCAGGCCTTCTTGTATAATGGGAAATAATAGTGCCGTCTGCTAACCTCCTCAACCTCGGAAGCAATTAATCCAAGCGACTTTTGCATACATCCGGCGAAACTTTCGGCTTAAATCAAACAAGGAACTTTGCTTTGTCTTGGAGTTTGTTCAGGTGTCTGGTTTTATATATGGATATTTTGCATTTCTGTTGCAACTAATCCAGTTAGTTTGTAATTCCGACTGCAACGGAGTTTGTGGTTGCTTCGCATCTATTATGATCCAGTAGGGAGGATGTCCTGAATTTTCAATTTAATTTCTTGGGAGATACAATTTGATATTAATATTGTTATGTTTTTTCCAGGTAAGAGGGAGATTAAGATGAAAAGTAGCAGAGGGTTAAAATGAAAAAGGTAAGATCTTTCATGTTATGAGGTGATGAAAACATAGAAACTATGGAACATTGGAAAAGAATACAGACAAAAAGACTGCTGTTTACCCTCTCGAGAAGAGGTGGTCTGAAATAATCGCTCGAAAATGTCCATAATTTAATTCCATTTTTTGGCCAAAATGAATCTTTTTGTTTAGGTAGGTATGCCAAAACTTTTAGAGTACGTCAAACTTCATTTGTCAGCTTGTGATGTACCCAGCTAGGGTTGGTTCGGTCAATCGTCATACAGCGGAGGGATGGTAAATTATACACTGAAGACTCATCAAGGGTATTTATTTCTTAGACCATGTTACACAGATACACAATGAATGAATCATTTAATCAATGACTTCAGTTCAACTCTCCTTGTTGTTTTGATGGAATGATATTATATATCTACATTGTTTACTTCTTTAAAACAACATCATGAATTGATAAATATACTGACCATGGATATGAACAATGTGTATAGATCTTCATCACGTTTTTAAGCTGATTTAAGGTTACTCGGACCGTTGAGACTTTGTTGTCTTAAGTATGAAAATATACAGGATGTTCCTATTGATACATACTACAAGCTGTCAGATCGCAACACTAGGGTTGTCCAACACCGGAACATAGAAGGCAACATAAAAGGAAAAGTTAGCACCCTAATCTTGGGCCATGATGGATCAAAATGGGGATTGGACTAGTGGAGACCCCGTTTGCAGATTCATCCAAGATGAGAAAATGCCGTCATTGACGCTTAGCAGAGGAATTCTGGCGAGAGGAGGTACAGCTACGCTCCGCTAGATGGCAAACCTTTGTATAGCACTGAGGTTTGTCTCCTCGCATTGCTTAAATTCTGGCTGAGAGGCACTGATGAGTCCTAAGGAGGACGAAACCGGTCTGTCTCTGCTAAGCTTCGATGACGGCATTTTCTCATCTTGGATGAATCTGCAAACGGGGTCTCCACTAGTCCAATCCCCATATAGAAGGCAACTTCGTATTCGATTTCTAGGACCAATACGTCTGCTATTCCTTTCGGTAATTCAGCGGCTGTGGGTGCGTGAATACCGGACGAGAGAGATGCGAGGCAGTAATTCCGAGCTCTGAGATTTCACGGGAATCATTAGCGCGAGCAAACATCCCATTTTCGCGCTGACAAAAGTCATCGCATCGAACATGGCGGCCCACTTCCGGTTCAATTTGCGATTTCGTTATTAGAAAAGGGGAGAGTCCTTTTTCTGCGTACAGCCCGCGGGCCTCCTCCACATGAAAGGAGGCGGAAGCGTGGTAGCTACATGAAAACCCATGCCAACAGATGGCTTTTCATGCGATGCTGGACCGAGTATTATGCGGACCATGACGTCGGATATAATTTCGCCGTTTTGATGGCCCTTCCGCTAGATTCATGTCGGGGAATTGTGGGGTATTCCTGATTGGGAGAACCAGTTCAATCTCGGTTATATTACCTGCCATTCTTAACAAAAATTCGATGCATGGTTGCCTAATTACATTTCAATATAATTATTATTATTGTCATTTTGACAATTCTCGGAATATGTCGTAATTTTTGGTCCTAAAAAATATTCGGTTTTCTTGTGTTATGAGATGTTTGGTTTATCTATGGGAGATGATTTTTTTTCATAAGGATCCCGTAGCGGTCTTCAAACATCTGAAGTTCCGAAAAATCATCATTTAGATGGTCGTATTTGGTTCGAAAGAAACCTCACGATCAGAGAGCAAGGCTGAGAATTTAAATTTGAATATTGGAGGAATTCGAAGGACAAGAGTGATTACGTTCCGAAATTAGCCACTGAACATGGTGTTGAGATCTTGAAAGAAACCCACATGGCAACAGAGGAACTTCTTCTTGAAGGGGGCAAATTGAAAGTTATGTACTCATTGATTTGTCCCTTAGTCCAAATTACGGTTTAGCTTGTTGTGTTATAAGTTTTCTTATGTTAAGCAATTCAAAAAGGGAAAATCAATTGATTTCTTACAAACATTGTGACATTGCTTTCATAACTAATTTATGAAGAAAAAATTTCTGCAATGGGTGGTTAATTCAAGAACCATTTAATTGATCATAATCACTAGTTTTTTCTGCTTTTGTCTTTTTTTATTTCAGATCTAGAATTTCGGGTAGATTGGTGAAGAGTCTGTTTTTCTCTGCTGTCCATTGAAGAACTACATAAAGATGTTCTTCTGATCACGTAGATCTCCTCCAATATCCTCTGATATTATATTTTTAGTAAATTTTTTTCTAACACGGGTGAAGTCAGGGTTTTTTTCTCTGGGGTTTTTTCCCTTTCTTCATTTTATCATACTACAGACCTGTATGGTTTTCCTGTGTTGCACTAACCCTAGCTAGGTACCTTTTTGTTTCAATATGTATTGTATTATTTTAGCTCTCTCAATCAAAAGAATATATATATATATATATATATATATATATATATATATATATATATAGCTTTCGCGGATTTTTTACAGAGTATTGTTTTTTAAACTCCATACCTTGATGATGGTCTCCCACAAGGTTCGGGTCTAGCTGTTCTTCTTTCCAACTTAAATTTCTAAGTGATATTCTCTCCGCTCCTTCTGAAAATTTCCTTTAATATGCCAATTCCTTTGAATGGGTATTTCATCATCCTGATTCTCGTTTCGTAGTGGAGCTCATGCTTAAACCGAAAGAAAACTGATATTTCTATTCGAGGAACCTTCGCAAATTTACAAGAATGAAGTTAAATCTGAAAATTCAACTAGATTCCTGTGAAAAATTCAAAGCTCAAGTGGATAATTCATGAATTTTGTTTGGAAACATAAACTGTAACTCCAACCTGCCCTACCTAATAATTTCGAATTCAATTTTTTACGATTTCGAAGGAGCCCATTCGGAAAGCTGCCTCAGCCGCGGCGGAGATTCATTAGAAGTTTTTAATTAAATGAAAATGGCCTCAGCTGCACGTGACCGCTTAAGTTGAAGATTAACCGTCGCACCGACTAATTATAAAATGTGCGGAAAAATGCGGAGAAGTGTACAGAGTGAGCCCTATTACTGCGGGTACAAGGGCGTGTTCGTTTTTCTAACGATGATATATCAGCCCTAATTATGTTATAACGGGGCACAAGTCGTTATCAAAAGGATATCATATGGCGGAGGTAATCCCCATTTTTGTTCTCTTCTTTGCCAGGATGCGCCTGATAATTAATTCGTTCGTTTTTTAATGCAGGCATGAGTGTTAGGGCGCGAAAAAATTCATTAAGCTCTTTTTATTCTCGTTCGAACTACCGTATTGCGTGAAACACGGCTGTTTCGCGCTCTCGGGCGGATTAGTGCCCGTATTAGATTTCCGACAAAAACGGCAAGAGGAAAACGATAAAGGAAAATATCCTAGTTATCGAATTAGCTTTGATTTTATCAGGTTCAGCATGTTAGCCGGCAGATCTGGTGATTTATAATGGTTCTAATTGATTGTTGCAGTTTTTGTTGTTACTGATACATATTGGAATTACACCGTGATCGATTAAGGGTCGATTCACATTAGAAAGTGCGAACGATACCATAACAACAGTGATGAATAGGCTAGCTATCTTTAAGAAAAGAATCTTGTCTGAACCATGAAATGCTCAGCCACAAGGAGTACTTGCTCGAATTTGAATGAATTTCAGAATTGTCTCCAAATGCGATAATTCAGTCATTTCCTATAACAACATGGTTATTTCAGTTCAATCCTCAAAAAAATTCGTGACCTCGATTTTTGAAAACTGTATAATGGTGACATTTTTTCTTCTGGAATAGATGTTCAAAAGACACCAAAATCCGACAGCTGGTTGAGAAGTTATCGAAGGATGAACAAACAATCTAACATTTGTTGAGTTGATTAAATCGTTCGTTATAAAACTCCTCACAATTGGACAAGTATCAAGAACTACAACAATTCTCAAGTATACTCCCCGTCAATAAATTCCGGAGAGGCAAAATTTTTGTCAAATTCAACACCCTGTATCTTTGTTCGAGGTTCTCCGATTTTGTTGAAATTTCCTTCTTGTAATATTAACCTGAAATTTAGTTTTCGGAAATACCTGTAGTTTATCCGTTATACAGGGTGAAACAAAACCTTGTTTAATACCATCCACTTCTGAACACCCTTTGGTGAATTTGAGGCGGAAAATTTGATATCATTAAGTTTTAGTTTGAAGTGTGACCCTTTCTTAACAAAATGTTTTTTGATTTACGTCAGTATCTGCTTTAAATACACATTTTCAAAGAAAGTGTTGCATTTTTTCAATTTTTATAACAATTTGAAACATTACAATACCTTATCGACTAGCAAACATAAACAAACATCAGAAAATTAATAGCGTTATTTCCACCGCGCTTTCTCATCACTTCTACCATACGACGTGGCATACTTTCAATACAGTTCCGAATTTCTTTTGGGAGAATTTTTCTACAACAATTTCTGTTAATGCACGAAAATGCTAGGACTCACGTTGCACGGGTTTTAACAGAATACTTAGAAGAGTGGTCTGGTCAGCCAGAGTCCGGATTTAAATCCAATTGAACATGTATGGGATATACTTGTTAGACGTGTTCGAAATCGGCAGCCCAACACCTTGCCCGATTGACGAAAAGCCCTTCTTGAAGAATGGGAAAATATTCCCCCAGAAGCAATTCGGAAATGCACTGGAAGTATGCCACGTCGTATGGAATAAGTGATGAGAAAGCGGGGTGGAAACTTATGCTATTAATTTTCAGATGTTTGTTTATGTTTGTAGTCGATAAGGTATTGT